>CH002376.1:2837311-2895284 GCA_000149265.1 Ciona savignyi
CTTCATTTTTAAAAATCATCTCCAGGAGGGATGCACAGTCGCTTTTGAGCTTTAATACAGAAGAGTGATCTGAATCCATTCTTTAGTTGTCATTTAGTATGTTTCCAGTACAATGAAAGAACTTTAAATAAATTTATTTATTAAAAAATCCTAAAATAAGTGTTAATACATAAAACGGAGTCGAGGTGCATCGCCGAATTACCACTAATGTTAAATAAACGAACAGGTTAGCCACTCTATAGCTACAAAATAGACCTACAGTGACTACTGTTTACATAATATCGCAAATTAAGACACCTATTTAATGATTTTATTCTTATCTACTGCAAAATTTAACAAAAACAAGTATCTACACGGCAGTTTCTTATGCAAACTATCAACAAGCGTACGCTTTCACTCAAGCGTGACGAAGCTCGTTGACCTTCCATTATATAGTATTCTATGATTGTACAGTAAAAGTGTAGTGATGCCAATACCGGTAATTAGTTTATTTTACCACACTTGTATCTGTAACAAATCTTTTGGAAATTAAATGGTCACCACAATAAATAAATTGGCATCACTACTAGGAACAAATGTAGAGATGAATTGCGTCATTCCTTCTCGCTCGTGCTAACCAGAGTAATTCTGGCAAAATATTTGGATAGAAAAACACAGCATTAACGTCGCACAAGTTTGAGAGCTAATAATATCACAGAGCTTCACCAAAAAAGTACACACAAATAATAAATAGGTAATTTTCTTAAAAAAATATTTTTATTGAGTTTTATTGAGTTCTAGCTCTGCAATATTTTTACGTCTTAAGATCTCGTGCGACTTTGATGCTGCGTTTTTTTCTATCCGATTTATCTGACAGAATTACGCTGTTTAGTGATAATCTGTAGTAATTTGTTTTAATCTAAATTTGATGTTCTGGTCATCGCTGTTTGTGTAAAGAAATAACTTGGTATTTTACTCAAGACGCCAGTAATGGTAAGTGGACCTTTATCATTTATATTTTTGATAGTTTATATCAGTGTTATAGCTATCGTACTCGTACAAGTCGTGTAAAATACGTACGAGGCCCTTGTTAAGTTATCACTTTGGTTCTTAGGCAAGGAACTTAAATGGGCACAGTACGGAATACGATTATGACATTAGAGTTAGTTTTAAACATGAGGTTGGAGTAAAGTCATTCCCACGAATGATGCAGTTACAATTACCCAACAAGTGGTTCAGTCCCAACATGTCATTTTTTATACTGGCAAAATATTTGCTGTTCCGTGTCGATAATAGCCCCTACCAGCTCTGGTAACTATGTATGGGGCTCATTGGCACTTTGTTTTATTAATAAAAATAATCTTTTAAAAATAGTATTGTAATTAACAGGCAAACAATCTGGTTCGAATCATCATTGCTGGGGCACAAGTTGTGGGCCGGGCATTTACAAGAGCTGTCAGAAAAGAATTTGCAGGTGACCTTTTAAAATTATTAAATTTTATATCAAGAGTTATTAGTGATAAATCAATACTGTACATAACGGCAATAAATTACCTTAAACATCTATTTCTTTGCAATATCATAATTGTTCGTTACTGTACCACTACCTTCGTACAAAATTAGCATTTAAAGTCTTTTACTGTTTAGTACCAGTAGTGACATTTTTTTATTCACATAGCATATAAACAATAAAAAAGTTATTTTATCATTTTTTATTACATAGTGCACTTTTTTTCACAAGATAATAGGTTAAATATCTTTATTTTATATATCTAAATCTGCTTGCAGCAAGTCAACAGGCAGCAAATAAGGCAGGAGGTGGCGAACAAGGTGTTGGATCTGCAGCTCAGAGCAGTTTGTTGGGAATGTCACTTGACGAGGCGACGCAAATACTTAACGTTTCCGATTTCAAATCAAAAGAAGCCGTAGATAAGGTGCGTATTCTTTGGTTTTTTTTTATGTTTTTATATATATATAAATTTAAAAAGTGAAACCCTACTTTGTTTAAGCCAGCCTTCTTGCAATATTGTGTAAAATTGTAGTTGCAAAGCTTTTTGAATGTCAATATTTGACAATGAAACAGAAGGGCATATTACACATTTTAACTAGCTGGTACATGCTATTTATGTAATCAGAAAATGACACAAGTCTAAATATGTAGGCATATATTATACTTAATTGATCCAATATACAGTAGCCTATACAACAAACATGGTTATACTTCAATTCTTGTTTTGTAGAAAATCGAAAAATTTGACTTTTTCCAAGTAGTATTGTACAATTTCAGTTTAGGCACATATTATCTCAAATGACCATTTTCTTTATTTCCTTAGAACTTTGAGCATTTAATGAAAGTAAATGACAAGGCTGCTGGGGGTTCCTTTTATCTTCAGTCCAAGGTAAATTACAATTTTCATCTCAAATTTATCTTGATCAATGCATTTTACTTTTGTCATGGGGCAAACAGAGGAATCCAAAAAGTTGTGCTAAATTACACTTGTTTAATAAAGCGAGAAATTAACACTACATTAGCTATATTCAAATTGATTTTGGTTTACCATTACGGGTAGTCTTCGTAATCCTACTTAAAAAGGGCTAACCTTCGGATTAGTCTGGCAGTTTAGTGTGTCGCCTTTTAGCCGAAAGGTTGCAGATACAAAACTGGTTGCTAGCTAGTCGGGTTGGGCAAGGCACTTAACGGACAAACCTTGAACCCAGCGAATTAATGGGTTCTACTAAATTGAAGGAACGTGTGAATCAATACACAACACAATGCAATAGTTCCGGTAACCTAATGGTGGGCGCGGGGTAATCTGACGATTGTCGTGTGTTAACTCCCTTGGTTTTCCCATTTACGGGGATAAACATGAATATCCTATTCTAAATTGAGTATCCAGCATAAAGAGGTTTGTGTCAGACAGGTTCTAGGTTTGACCAACATTTTGGTCCACACTTATCTATGCCCATCCTTCTATTAAAAAGGATTATTTCTTGGTATAACAGCACACTTTTCCAAAACACACTATATTTTTTCAAATTTTATTATGAAGTGTTTTAACAATAAGTTTTGCCGCCTTTTCAATTTTTCTTCTACCACTACCTTTAATAATATATTTTCTCAACTTATATGAACATAAAATAAAATAATGGAACAGTAATCATCAGTTTATATTTATTTGCGTACAAAACTAAATAGAAAAATAACGTAGTACTGTATACTTCCAGGAATATATACTTATTTAATCCCCAATTGTTTTCCTTTGGGCAGGTGTACCGTGCAAAAGAGCGAATAGATGCAGAAAACGAACTTTTATCTAAACCGAAAAATTCTAAAAACGAAATTAATTCTTCAAAAGCAGAATCCTGACGAAAAAAATAGCTGTTTGTTACTATAGTGACCATCTGTTACAGTTACCAATTCGTAAATTATTTTCTCATAAACTTAATACTTTGTGCTGTGTATGTTTTCAGCTTCCAAGTCGTTATACAACGCACATACAACACAGTCAATAATTAAAAGTAAAGAAACACTGGGTACGTACAGAATTTAAGTGCAATTATCAATTTAACGCGTCAAATTGTGAAAAAGGGTAGTGGTTTACAAGGAATTGGCATTTGAAGGAAGGATAAGTGCCAACTTTGTTCGTCCTGCGGTTTAAACCGAGCGAAAACCCGTCCCAGTGGTTCCCTCGGACGCCTATGACGTCACCGATTTCGAGGTCGAGTTCGTCGTGTTTTTTTGCTTCATGTGGCAACACGGCAACCTGGTCACGAGCTGCAGCGTGGTAATATATGTCGTCGAGGGATGCAAACTTTAAGGAGGCGTCGGCTGTGCGTGTGTGCATCAATTCGTAACTGAGCCTGCATACCTGCGGAACAATATGGATAGATAGCACAATGGAATAGAATAGGATATTCATGTTCACTCGGGAAATGGGGGAAAACCATGGGGTTATACATACGGGCAATCGTCAGGTCACCTCGCGCCCAACGTCGGGTTACCGGAGCTATTCCCGTGTGTTGTGTATGATAGACACGTTTGTTCAATATGATAGAACCAATTAATTCGCTGTGTTCAGGCAGTTGTGTCCTTGGGCAAGGCACTTTACGGACATTGCCTGAACCCAGAGGATTAATGGGTTCTACCAAATTGAAGGAACGTGTGTATCATATACAACACACTGCAATAGCACAGGTAACCCGACGATGGTTGCGAGGTGATCTGACGATTGTCCGTGTTTTAACCCCACTATGGTTTTCCCATTTACGGGGATAAACATCAAAATCCTATTCTAACTTTATCTCCGTGGATGGGGAAAACGAAAGGGTCGTTCTAACGCGTTATCACACATATAATCGAGCGGAGCTCTTGGAATGGACTGTAGTATATGGATGAGACATCCCTTGTGTTTTAGTTTGACACACTTATCCACTGTGTTCAGGAGATGTCCACTAAGTGCCTTTGGGCAGCAGTTTATTTCGATCAAGATACGCCCATTTTAAACCGTTAGATGCAAGTATCGGGCGTTGCATAAGAGCCTGTCACTTTTGTTTAACAAAAGTTTTGTGTCTTGTGAGTTTGACAAAGGTTTGTGGATTACTGTATTTTAAACAAGATAAATCCAAGCGACTTCTGTGCGGTCGGTAAGCTCTTGACGCGCTGGACCGTCAGATTGAGGCCAGTAGGTAGGCTTAATGGTCGGTGTTCTTTGGTAAGCTATCCAACCGGCGGTCGCCTGATCCCCATGGCAAGGACGAGTAAACTTACGATTAGGCCTACCCGTGTGGCAACGCTCACCGATATCTACTGGCATAAACATAAATGCAGGCTAACTATCTTTTTTTGTGGGAAACTATTAATGCTATTTGATAAAAATTCGGTTAGTTTTCCCTTCAATTACTTTCTTATTTTCCTATTCAAACTTACATTTGAGGAAAACGTACAGACAAGATAATCGCACCGAGACAGAGTTATTATGTCCAGCACTATGCCATTTAAACCAGATTCACTTCTAGTGTTCTCAGTGGCCCCAACAATAAAATTGTAGTCAGGGTATCTGTATAAAACAAGTAACAGTTATCTTTATTTCCAAATTGCTGGCACACTTGTTCGGGTACCAAGAGCTGCTCGCCCTTAAATGCAGCTTTTACGTGACATATACCAATAAATTTGGTTGTGAAATGCTCATTAAAGCAACAACAAATTTCCGACATATATTTTCCTTATTTTTTCAAACAAAAAAATGGGCGGGATATATCGACACCACCGGACAATTACTATTATTCGTCATAGGTCAAGTACATGGTAATAATTGCACAATTTAGACCAGTGGTTCTCGATCTTTTTGACCTCGTGGCGCACCCGAGACCAATTAAGAAACGAACGGGCGCACTTTGCACGAGGAGTCAAAACAATATGCTAAATACCTAAACAATTAAGGAAAAATACTAAATTACTGTTTCTTGAGCGCTCTTGCTTTTCGAAAGTTAATGTAGAACTAACGTTACAATGGAAAAGAACGAACTAGACACTAACCATTTAGTAGTTTATGATCTATGCACCCTCTGTCGTAAATTCACGAAATGCAAGTGTGGCGCACCTAGCTAACCCCTGTGGCGCACCAGTGCGCCGCGGCGCACCATTTGAGAAGCACTGATTTAGACGCACAAAGATAGCATATTATACAGAACCTTCGTGAGAATAGGCTGAAAATACAGAAACTATATCGCAATATTGTGCGTTAAAAATATGTTACAATTTTTGTACACGAATTTCGAGCTGTATCCAGATGAAGCTTTGGGCATCTAGATGAGGCTTTGCGTGTGGCATTATCTGTCGGTAGAATATGTGAACGGCTCCTATAGAGAAATCTCTTACCGAGCGATTTCAGTCGTCCAACTTTTAACTGTAGCCTATGTACCAACATTTTAACTACCTCGATTTTAATTCATTTAATGTTGTGGCATCGTCACTCGCAACGTACACGTTTCGTTGTGCAATCTTCCCCTTCCCCTCCAAGCTCCATACGTCATAAAACTCTATCACGTGACGCATATATTCGTCAACCTCGTGCCGCTGTGCTTCATTGATTATCTTATCTGTTCTCCGAATGTGTATTCTGTTGTACAATAATGGCACTTACTAGAAAATCAGTTCCGTGTTTAATTACGTATTAACGCGGTACCTGGAAATTTAGCTTCATCAAACATCGCCCTGATAATACAATCGCTAAACAGCGTAAAAAGGGCTAACTTGCCAAGAGTAAAAGCATATTACTTGTTTTATATAGTCGTGGTTACAATTGCCATGTTAGCACTGACTGTAATTTCATAAAAAGAAAAAAAAAACGGGTTGTACAAAAGCAAAAATATCAAAAGCGATATCTCTACACAATAAAATAGCTTCGGTACTTGACAGTGATGTTCTCCAGCAAACGGGCTTCCATAGTGTGTGCATACGATCAATCGACAGACAACTCCATTGTCGATTTCCCCTCTTTAGGCAATTCAAATGCCAAGCATTCTCGCTTCAAATGCCAAACATAATACAATTAGAGTTAGACAATTCAAATGCCAAACATAATACAGAGCCTACTACTTTGTGGTACTTCGGAGGTCGACATTTTGCTTACCCAACTACAGGCGAAGTAATTTCATTCAAAAAGCTGCTAATCTTCTTCTCGATTTCTGGCTGCAAACGCATGACGTACTTAACAAAAACACCGCTAAACCAGGCGCCCGGCTCGCCCATCAGTGACTGCAATTTTTTTTTTAACTGTGTAGGCACGACCGGCGGTTCAAATGGGCGAAGGGGATTTCTGCTTATGCTGTTAAAATCCATGGTAACGAATTCATCTTGCTGATCCAATTTTCCTAGAAAAACATACATGACGTTGTGTATTTAGGTAAAATGAACTTTATACAAAGAGGTGTTGATGCATTGATAAAATAGTATGAAAACTACTAAAACGTAGATTCTAGCAATCATATTATCAGCGACTTCTTTTGTAATGCGAGCAATAAGGAGGTTGTATTTAAGTTGTACCAAATACTCTACACTTTATATTAGCATTTTAAATTGCAGACAGAGTATATTCACCATTCCAAATCACCAATTTTGCATTTCCGTCCTTGCACCGTTCGCTCAAAGGTTTGAAAATAGATTCAAACTTTAAGTTGTACGTTTTCAGCATTGCCTCGTTTTCCAAAACCAGCACTCTCTTCATTGCAAATGCCGCCATGAAGCAATAAATGATGTGGTGGATCTGTGCACCAAACCCACTTGTCGGAAGCACGCATCGTAATATTTGGCCACATTTTGTCGGATTCTAAACCAAACAGTGTTAATTAGTTAAATTAAAGTTTTATTTGTTTGTTTTTTTTAAAATATTTTTCAAGTCTATAACTTAAGTTTAATTAAAGGTTTTTCGTTTCAATTCGTAAATTTATTGTAATTTGGATATATCATCTTTAGTTCACATTAATAAATAATTACTAAGGCCAAAATAGTATAGAAAAAAGGTTGTCTAATTTTCAGCATCAAGTTGTGTAAATGTGTTTGTATTTTTTTGCAAACTACTTCACAATAAGCGCATTTTGCACTATTTTACAACAGGTATATCGTTTGCATTGAAATTCATTTTGTAAATAAAACAAAGTGGGCGGTTTTGAAATGTTAAATGCGGATTTCCGGTTTTAATGAAGACTATACACAACAATCACATAAGCACATCCCACAACTTAAGTCTAAATAGCAATGTGTATTCTTCTCTATAATAAAAATAATATAGTTTAAGTAAAACTAGCAGGTTAAACTGTTTAACCCATTATTACCTGGACCGAAACGATAAGATCTTGCATTTGACCCAATATTTTCTGTGATTCTTCATTTCGTTTTTTAAAAGATTTCGATTGCAAAACATTCAATCTTGCCAGCAATAGTCTGTATTACATGCTCCTTGTTACTTATACACGTGGTGGGAGATTTATTTATTTTACGTATCAATTGAAAGAGAAAGTAATGATATTCCACAACAAAACATTTTAGATGGGATATAGCAAGGTAATTTTGTTATTGACTAATTAGTCTATCGTACGTCTATATATCAATGATGGGAAAATCACTAGATGCTGAATTTAAAATAATCAGATGCCTTATTGGCCCACACAAAAGGTTAAAGAGAAAGGTCCTGAAAAGCCCTTGGTTGCCACAAAAATCAACAAGGCGTCTAATTGTTTAGTGAAATGCCCTGATAAGGTGTATTAGATGCCTACTCATGAAGTGTATTATGTCAACTGATTAGAAAGCAATGGAAACAAAAGTAAACATTTCAGATTGATTTGATTATGCATATTTATTTCTTAAATGTGAAAATGCTCTGGGGGTAATAACATTAACATTCGTGGAGCAGTACTTAAAATACGGGAATATATGGAAATACGGAAATTCGTATTTGTTTTAAACCCACCCCAATGGAGTGCAGAAATTGTTACAAACCTCTAACTACCCTAATCGTAATGTGGGTTACGAAAACTTGCTTTTTACTTAATTTTCGTTGTTTAATAGTTCCTTTCAATTTTTTACTACAAATTAAAAGCCTAATAAAAAAAAATTTCACAGTCGAGTTACAAAAAATATAACAATGTGCGAGATAAAATGTAGTTGTTAGGTAATTTGTTTTTTGGTAAGCTAATTTAATTCCGCTGGGTTCAAGTAATGTATTCTCATTTATCACTTTGCTATTTCCTTAAGAATGTTTAAAGATATCAATCAAAAGCGTCGAATTATATAGGCTAAAGGTAATTTCGGCCGAGTCAGAGCCGCATTTACGCGATTAACTGCTGATTGGTTATCAAAGCAGAGTCAGTAAAATTTTAGGGACTGCAATAATCGAGATTGGCAAAACCATGTATTGTCACGGAAAGAAAACTGTTACATTCCTACCACATGTTGTGATCGTGTTTTAATATTTGAACATACACTTTACGACACCATTCCCGTATTTAATTTTATGATGTATTGTGAGTGAACACATACATGTATTCAAGTGATATAGACCCTTTGTTGTTACCTATATATAATATATGTATATACTTACTTCTTTTGTTCGTTAAACAGCTCTGCAAACTCCTTAATATGCACAATCGAGTTTTCTTTCGACTGAAGACCAATCAACCAACTATTAGTAAGGTATCCAATTTCTTTGGTATTTCTTAATATTTCGCGTAAACTTGTATCAAATTCCCCTGAAATGATATCACAAATTTACCGACAACTCAAAACTATACTGATTCAAAACTACACATTGCAAGTTTATTAGCACTTATTTTTGTAAATAGAATAAAATGAGTTGGGTGCTCTTTCTTAAACTTTTTACTGGAATGTTACAATTGACTTAGCACCTATTTGTTGCAAGTTCTTAGTTGGTTCCGAGCGATTGGTCGCTTGAGTTGTTCCAGGTTTTCTTTGGCAAGGGTATACAATGTCACGGCCGCTGAGAAACAAACTGTGTTTACTTTACCCTATGTATAACAACTTGGCCTGACAAGTCGAGTTTTAACGAAAATGGATACCACACAACAACTTACTTAAGGTTACAGAATAGACAATATTAAACATGAAGTCAACGCGCCATAAATATACCTATATTAACTGTCATTTACCCAAAATATTTTAATTTTAAAAATATGGTTATATCATTATTTGGCGTGTTGTACTCTGACGTAAAATATACGCCACAGTTTTAATTTGTCAACAGTAACCAATACTGTTCCATGTATAGAACAAAGGTATACACAATATTGAAAAGCATCGTTTATTGTTTGACAAAATAACACTGTGGCGTAATGTTTATTAGGTAACTAACAAAATCATCTATATTTTTATATATATTAATCATCATATACAAACTTACCCCAAATTTGCTATGATAATGACCTGCAGTACAATCACTGTTAACAACACACAAGTCGAAAGCCGTTTCTTGAAGTACAAAATCATAGCCACGTCGAATCTAAATATATACTAATCGATACTTCATTCAAATGGCTTTGTTTAAATGGTAGACTGTAGGCCTAATTGCCATTAAGTTCAAACTACAAACACACAAACGAAAGCCGATCAGCTGTGAAATCAATAGACAGTGGCAACCACGTGATTAACTGTCAGTGTTTGTACAACTGAATTTGTATGCTCTATGGTTGTGGCCCTAACCATATTTGATCTATTTTATAAACCGGGTATGTATTTTGTTCCTTTGAGTTAATAAATTAATCTGATAACCATGTTTAGTAATAAGTACATATTTATGTCAGATTTGTGCACGACTTGGACCATGTTATCTGGCATTCCTGAAAGTTTTAACCCGATTGTTACAGTTTTATTTCTGCAAACAAAAAACCATTGGTCCCAAAGTAACCATATGTCCTTTCAATGTTCAGTTAAAGAAGTATATACATGTCAACTTCGCGAACTTCTACACTTTATTAGCCAACATATTCTGCCTAAACACGGGTTAAAAACTGTGGAACTCGCTATTTTTTTATTTGATATCGTTGGTAGTAATAGACTGCGTTTTGTTGCTTGGATACCTAACTATTTGGCGAGCCGTGTAATGAGCAAGAGTTAGCTTTCAACTCAAAGGACACCACCTACTTAAAGAGTAGCCACTGAAACTCTGCCGTCTGCCTTATACATTTATCAGCAATTTGTTTAAGAGTCAGCATCTGGTTAAGTATATTAGTTAGTTAGTTCGTCGGTTAAGTGTTGGGCTTGTAAGATTTATCGTCGCAATTATTGTTTATATTATATCTATGTCACTAGGGAATAAGATCGGTATTGTATTCCCTTTTTTCCCACAATTTCACCGAACTATAAAACGCTTGTTTTTTACCGCATGAGCATTATCGTGAGGTAATCGGTCTTTTGGTAGTATGTTTTGGAATTAACGGTTAGAAAGAAGATGTGTATGACGTGCTTTGGCTCCTGTTCAGCCACAATTTGGTAAATATTGGCTTTATTTCTCAAACTAGTACTTTTTTGTGATAATTAAATTGTACATATATTTTTCCTTAGAAAACCGTCATTTCAAGACCTTTCGTTTCCGCCATTATTCAATTTCGAATAAATTCACAAGTTTTGGACAATGACGCGTTATTTCAAACTCTGAATAAAGGACGCCGTCTATAAGCATACTGCAACCTCTCACTAAGACAGGTGTTAGGAGCCAACACCTTGTCGGGAAGTTAAATCGTTTTCAAATTTCTTGAACTACCGTCAGTCGTCGTTCTCGTCCAGTCGTCGTTCCCGTTGCCGATTCCCGTTGACGATTCCCGTTGACGATTCCCGTTGCCGATTCCCGTCGCCGATTCCCGTTGCCGATTCCCGTTGCCGATTCCCGTTGACGATTCCCGTTGCCGATTCCCGTCGCCGATTCCCGTTGCCGATTCCCGTCGCCGATTTCCGTTGACGATTCCCGTTGCCGATTCCGGTTGCCGATTCCCGTTGACGATTCCCGTTGCCGATTCCCGTTGCCGATTCCCGTCGCCGATTCCCGTCGCCGATTCCCGTTGCCGATTCCCGTTGCCGATTCCCGTTGCCGATTCCCGTCGCCGATTCCCGTCGCCGATTCCCGTTGCCGATTCCCGTTGCCGATTCCCGTCGCCGATTTCCGTTGACGATTCCGGTTGACGATTCCCGTTGACGATTCCCGTTGACGATTCCCGTCGCCGATTCCCGTTAACGATTCCCGTTGCCGATTCCCGTTGACGATTCCCGTTGACGATTCCCGTTGACGATTCCCGTTGACGATTTCCGTTGACGATTCCCGTTGACGATTCCCGTCGCCGATTCCCGTTGACGATTCCCGTTGACGATTCCCGTTGCCGATTCCCGTTGCCGATTCCCGTTGACGATTCCCGTTGACGATTCCCGTTGACGATTCCCGTTGACGATTCCCGTTGCCGATTCCCGTTGCCGATTCCCGTTGCCGATTCCCGTTGCCGATTCCCGTTGCCGATTCCCGTCGCCGATTTCCGTCGCCGATTCCCGTCGTCGATTCCCGTTCCTGAACGTTTTCAATCCCGTTATTCCTGCTGATAAGCCGCAAAATGAAGATTCCAAAGACTTTAAATTGTCTCAAACAACTTTACGTGGATGCCGAAAGGCTAATGCTTTCTCCAGTAGGTAGGACGTCACTACGTAAGCTCATACCAATAATCGACCACGTATTTGACGAGCTAATGGACTTATGTGTAAATTTTCCAAAAGATCAACCACTTGAAGATGTTAACATATCAAGAATACAGTTGGAGAGTCAGAAACGTGAGTTCGATACGCATGTGCGTCAGTGGTTAAATAAAACTGAATTGCAATTAGCAAGGACTAACCGCTATACGTCGAGCATAATTTCTACTGCAAACTTTATCCGGAGTGAACGCCGAAAAAGCCAAATCAGGTTGAAACTCGCCGAACTTGCCTACAAGCAAGCTATGGACAGGTTGTTCGAAACACGCAAGCGTGCAAAGGAGCAAACAGATCGTGCTGCTGAAAGGACACGCGTAGCAGCGAAAGAAGCCAATCAAAAAGCTATAAAAGTAAAGCGTGTCGCCAACAAAAAACAACCAGAATTTGAATACGCGAAGGCAGTTTCTAAAGCTCGGAAAGATGAAGAAATCTTGGAGGCTCTAGACTCGACCTCACCAACATTACAACCCAACGTTGTTGCCGTAGCTACAACGAACAACCGCACTACAGTACGGCCTTCGCTTGCAGACGCTCGTTCCAACTTAAGCCATCACAAGAAATCAGTTGCAGAATTAACGTCGCCACGGCAAGTACAAAATACTTTACCGGTAAGCCGTAGACACTAACCCCCGCCCCGTGTGTATAAGCACGAGCGTATTGAAATAAGCGCAGCTGTTGAATTCGATAAATGCTGCACCAGTATCAAAACGGCCAAGGTTTATATAAACGTTGGTTCCGGTAGAGTCCGTTACGCAGACAAAGAGGTTGCTACCTGTGCATTTATCGATCAAGGTTCCACGACAACACGCCGTGAGGAGTCGATCGTAAGTTCACCAAAAGCTGCTGGTAATCCACGTTGTATTACGTTGCAAACCCTAACATCATCTCGTGTTTTAGATACAGGGTCCCTTGCACTCTCTGCCCAGCCTGTGAAGGGTGAAGATTGGAATAACCTTCCCAACGTCGTTGCTGTCGATAAGATATATAAGAATCCTAATGTATTACATGATCCGCAGGCGTTGCAGCGACACCATTATTTGCAAGGTGTGAAAATTCCACAGATCGAAGATGGATCAGTCAAGCTGCTAATCGGGGCGAACGTTCCCCGAGTTTTCCGTGTCGAGTCTATGAGAAGCGGAAATGGTCGATGTCCCGACGCTGTCAAAACCCGTCTAGGATGGTCACTTCTAGGCCCCTGTGGTGATAAAAGCCGTTCCAATTGTAAGGCCAGCGTTATGTTTTTAAAGGATGAAAGCGATCTCAAACCAATGATCGACGATCTCGATGACCTCAACGACAGCTTTCTTCGGTTCCCGACCTCGATTGAAGACCGAAGATCACATGACCTTATGAAGGAATCAGTTAAGTTTGTTGATAATCAATATGAACCACCCCTCCCATGGCGCCACGATTACCAGGTTCTCATGCAGGGCCCTGATCTTGTAAATAGTCTCGTCGAGGTGCTTACACGGTTTCGCAGAGACCCGATCGCACTTGTTGCAGATATCGAAGGCATGTTTCAGCAGGAGATAGAATGGGGCAAACCAATTCCTCTTCCAGAACTTAAAAGATGGGAGAAATGGGTCGCGAGCCTGGCACGACTGCACGACATATCCATTCCCCGAAGCTTCGGTCTACGAGGCCATGAGATTCCCGTCGCCGATTTCCGTTGACGATTCCCGTTGCCGATTCCGGTTGCCGATTCCCGTTGACGATTCCCGTTGCCGATTCCCGTTGACGATTCCCGTTGCCGATTCCCGTTGCCGATTCCCGTCGCCGATTCCCGTTGCCGATTCCCGTTGCCGATTCCCGTTGCCGATTCCCGTTGCTGATTCCCGTCGCCGATTCCCGTCGCCGATTCCCGTTGCCGATTCCCGTTGCCGATTCCCGTCGCCGATTTCCGTTGACGATTCCGGTTGACGATTCCCGTTGACGATTCCCGTCGCCGATTCCCGTTAACGATTCCCGTTGCCGATTCCCGTTGACGATTCCCGTTGACGATTCCCGTTGACGATTCCCGTTGACGATTTCCGTTGACGATTCCCGTTGACGATTCCCGTCGCCGATTCCCGTTGACGATTCCCGTTGACGATTCCCGTTGCCGATTCCCGTTGCCGATTCCCGTTGACGATTCCCGTTGACGATTCCCGTTGACGATTCCCGTCGCCGATTCCCGTTGACGATTCCCGTTGACGATTCCCGTTGCCGATTCCCGTTGCCGATTCCCGTTGCCGATTCCCGTCGCCGATTTCCGTCGCCGATTCCCGTCGTCGATTCCCGTTCCTGAACGTTTTCAATCCCGTTATTCCTGCTGATAAGCCGCAAAATGAAGATTCCAAAGACTTTAAATTGTCTCAAACAACTTTACGTGGATGCCGAAAGGCTAATGCTTTCTCCAGTAGGTAGGACGTCACTACGTAAGCTCATACCAATAATCGACCACGTATTTGACGAGCTAATGGACTTATGTGTAAATTTTCCAAAAGATCAACCACTTGAAGATGTTAACATATCAAGAATACAGTTGGAGAGTCAGAAACGTGAGTTCGATACGCATGTGCGTCAGTGGTTAAATAAAACTGAATTGCAATTAGCAAGGACTAACCGCTATACGTCGAGCATAATTTCTACTGCAAACTTTATCCGGAGTGAACGCCGAAAAAGCCAAATCAGGTTGAAACTCGCCGAACTTGCCTACAAGCAAGCTATGGACAGGTTGTTCGAAACACGCAAGCGTGCAAAGGAGCAAACAGATCGTGCTGCTGAAAGGACACGCGTAGCAGCGAAAGAAGCCAATCAAAAAGCTATAAAAGTAGAGCGTGTCGCCAACAAAAAACAACCAGAATTTGAATACGCGAAGGCAGTTTCTAAAGCTCGGAAAGATGAAGAAATCTTGGAGGCTCTAGACTCGACCTTACCAACATTACAACCCAACGTTGTTGCCGTAGCTACAACGAACAACCGCACTACAGTACGGCCTTCGCTTGCAGACGCTCGTTCCAACTTAAGCCATCACAAGAAATCAGTTGCAGAATTAACGTCGCCACGGCAAGTACAAAATACTTTACCGGTAAGCCGTAGACACTAACCCCCGCCCCGTGTGTATAAGCACGAGCGTATTGAAATAAGCGCAGCTGTTGAATTCGATAAATGCTGCACCAGTATCAAAACGGCCAAGGTTTATATAAACGTTGGTTCCGGTAGAGTCCGTTACGCAGACAAAGAGGTTGCTACCTGTGCATTTATCGATCAAGGTTCCACGACAACACGCCGTGAGGAGTCGATCGTAAGTTCACCAAAAGCTGCTGGTAATCCACGTTGTATTACGTTGCAAACCCTAACATCATCTCGTGTTTTAGATACAGGGTCCCTTGCACTCTCTGCCCAGCCTGTGAAGGGTGAAGATTGGAATAACCTTCCCAACGTCGTTGCTGTCGATAAGATATATAAGAATCCTAATGTATTACATGATCCCGCAGGCGTTGCAGCGACACCATTATTTGCAAGGTGTGAAAATTCCACAGATCGAAGATGGATCAGTCAAGCTGCTAATCGGGGCGAACGTTCCCCGAGTTTTCCGTGTCGAGTCTATGAGAAGCGGAAATGGTCGATGTCCCGACGCTGTCAAAACCCGTCTAGGATGGTCACTTCTAGGCCCCTGTGGGTGATAAAAGCCGTTCCAATTGTAAGGCCAGCGTTATGTTTTTAAAGGATGAAAGCGATCTCAAACCAATGATCGACGATCTCGATGACCTCAACGACAGCTTTCTTCGGTTCCCGACCTCGATTGAAGACCGAAGATCACATGACCTTATGAAGGAATCAGTTAAGTTTGTTGATAATCAATATGAACCACCCCTCCCATGGCGCCACGATTACCAGGTTCTCATGCAGGGCCCTGATCTTGTAAATAGTCTCGTCGAGGTGCTTACACGGTTTCGCAGAGACCCGATCGCACTTGTTGCAGATATCGAAGGCATGTTTCAGCAGGAGATAGAATGGGGCAAACCAATTCCTCTTCCAGAACTTAAAAGATGGGAGAAATGGGTCGCGAGCCTGGCACGACTGCACGACATATCCATTCCCCGAAGCTTCGGTCTACGAGGCCATGAGAATATTCAGCGATGCCAACTACACTACTTTGCCGACGCATCGAAAATTGACTACGATGTCGCATGTTACCTGCGAGTTTGTAACCGCTACAATAACGAGGTAAGATGTACCTTTTTAATGGGCAAATCTCGTTTAGCACCGAAAGACGACGTATCCATATCTCGATTAGAATTAGTGGTTGTTGTTACTGCAGTAAAAATGGACCAATCTCTGAAAATGGAACTCGGTTTAGAGCTATGCCCGTCCATGTTTTGGACAGATTCGTCCGTCGTGTTGCAAAACATATTTAATGGTCGCAGAAGGTTCACTATTTTTGTGTCTAGGCGCTTAGCATTTGTTTCCAAGCATTCGTGTACACGCGACTGCAGACATGTTCAAACAAAACTGAACCCTGCCGACTGTGCATCAAGAGGCGCCAGCGTAGATTTCTTAATTTCCAATGTCATTTGGTTTACAGAGCCCGAATTGCTACAAGCTTCCTTCGAATACTGGCCCAACGCGTTCAAGAAAGGGGACATGTCACTCAACGACATTAAAGCGTTCGATAAGCAAGCCAGTAACTTATTTTCCGTACAGGAAACCACTCCCGCCACTGATATCCTGATAACGCACTATTCTAATTGGCATTGTTTGAAGGCCGCAGTTGCGTGGATATTGAGATTTGGAGCGCACCCCCGAGCATGTGCAATGAATGGAGTTCCAGAACCAGTTTCCTTTCGTCTAACAGTCGCCGAAATTGCCCACGCCAAGAGGTCACTGATAAGGTATGTTCAATCTCAACATTTTATTGATTGGAGAGCGGCCACCAATAACAAACTTGATACAAACTCAACTAACGCACTGATTAATGCATTGCGACGATTTATTGCTCGACAAGGAAACCCGTCTCACATTTACTCCGACAATAGAACAAACTTGGTTGGGGCCGAACGGTTGCTCCGTGAGTCCATCCAGGAATGGAACCAAAATCAAATACATGACTTTGTTCTACAACGCGAAATTCAATGGAATTTCAACCCTCCCTGCGCTTCACACATGGGTGGAGCCTGGGAAAGAATGATTAGATCCGTTCGTCGGATTTTACTTTCCATTTCAGGTGAAAAGACATTGAACGATGATCAACTGACAACCCTGCTGCTGGAGTCCGAGGCAATACTGAGTTGTCGACCTCTCACTCCCCGTTACACTGAATATCGATGGCGAGACGCCATTAAAACCGAACCTCCTGCTCAAGGTGAACCCGTCAAGTGAGCTGCCTCCAACTTTGACCAATGAACGGCAAAGTTACGCTCGACGCCGCTGGTGCTACGTTCTACATCTAGCCAACCGAATTTGGGCCAGATGGTCGGGAGAGTACCTCCGAACTATCATCGCACGCCAGAAATGGCACAAAAGAAAAGAAAACGTGAAGATAGGAGACGTTGTATTTCTGGTGGACAACACAACACCACGATCACAATGGTCCATTGGAAGAATCACCTCCGTGTACCCCGGACAGCCACGGGTGTAGCTCGAAATGTGCTAGTCAAAGCACGTGACACCGAATTCAAGAGACCGATACACAAACTATGTATCATAGTACCCGCTATGGACCGTGCGCAATGAGAGTGTTGACCCGCTACAGATCAACGAGAATGTGGGCATTAGCCCAGTCATTGAATGAATCTTAACACGCGACGTAAATCTATTAAATTGTAAATTGCTCAATTGTACGATCTCGCAATTTGGGGGGGGAGTGTAAGATTTATCGTCGCAATTATTGTTTATATTATATCTATGTCACTAGGGAATAAGATCGGTATTGTATTCCCTTTTTTCCCACAATTTCACCGAACTATAAAACGCTTGTTTTTTACCGCATGAGCATTATCGTGAGGTAATCGGTCTTTTGGTAGTATGTTTTGGAATTAACGGTTAGAAAGAAGATGTGTATGACGTGCTTTGGCTCCTGTTCAGCCACAATTTGGTAAATATTGGCTTTATTTCTCAAACTAGTAATTTTTTGTGATAATTAAATTGTACATATATTTTTCCTTAGAAAACCGTCATTTCAAGACCTTTCGTTTCCGCCATTATTCAATTTCGAATAAATTCACAAGTTTTGGACAATGACGCGTTATTTCAAACTCTGAATAAAGGACGCCGTCTATAAGCATACTGCAACCTCTCACTAAGACAGGTGTTAGGAGCCAACACCTTGTCGGGAAGTTACAGGCTAGTTATCACAATTCAAATAAAAGCACACCAAGACCATCTTAGCTAACATTTCTGAAATTTTCAACCTGATTTTCAAAATGCTTTAAGCCTAAATACCCGTTACATAAATTCAACAAAAATATCGGCGCACAAAATGAAAAAAAGAAGTTTTTAAATTCTAGTTTCTTATTCTTCTATAAAAAATAACTAACACATTGAACGCTGCACATCTTATTCATATTGGCTAACAGAACACAAGTTTAAACTACTTGTTCGTGTGTATATAATGCGTTAAGTAGTCTGATTACTGAGTCGGGTGTGTTTTTTTTGGGATTTACTGTGAGTCGGTTCAGACATGAGGTTTTTATATATATTTGTTCAACTAAAAATTCTCTTTCGATTTGTATTGTTTTCGGCTGTACAGGTATGTCATATACGTACTGATAATAACACATTATATTTATGTCGAAGTTGTATAATTTTTATGGGTGAGGCGTTTCGGGAGAAAACTTTATTTTTTCTTAGATCTTTATATACTTTAATATTTTTATTAAAAAAAATATTGTCCGATTCAGGGAAGAAATAACAGCTAACAAACAATATCGACGCTAAAAAGTACTAATATAAGGCTTCGGTTAATAAATTATTGGGTATGTTATTAGGAATATTTAGCAAAAATATATTCCTGCACCCTAATTCATATTATTTTAGATCTGTTATAGTCTAATTTAAATAATTCTTTTCATTGTATTACGGCATTAAAGTCTCAGTGGTATGCCGGAAAGAAGCTAAATTCGTCGCACAATTGGATTTTATTTTTTACTAAACTGGAGAGTTCACCATGAATTGTCACCCAAAGTTTTGCTTATTTATTTCATTTTATTTATTAATTTTTAAAGCTTTAAATCAATTTTACAATTGCGAAAGATTGTTCTTGTTTGGATTAAAAAATGCATGTTTCTTACAATAATGGTTAGGGAACAAATCTTAAATGTTCAGGTTTCTTAAGATAATTTTCTACCTTTCTTGTATTTATTTAACATTATTTATTAACTTTATAATATTCTTTCACATCCGATTTAAAATGTAACTTCTTGCCAAGCTCCATGTCTGAAAAAACTTAATTCTTTAGATTACCGAAAAAGGTTTTTACTGCCAAAGGTAATTCCGTTGGTTTAAAAATCCAAATTGTCTATTTTTCATATTATATATATATATACCGTGTTATCTAACAATTTCTGTCGTGTCGATCCGATTAAGGTAAGAGTCTGCTTCCTCGGAATGAAGACGGGAGGTGATTTATTCTTACAGCCAATAGACGACTTTGTGGATTGAACAATTTCGTGATATGTTGGGTAGAGTCTTTTATTTTCCATTTTAAAATATACACCGTCTTATTTTACCGACTTTGTTTTATTTACAGCAAATGGTCAACGAGTACACTTGTAACGACCCGGGAATTTCCGCTACACGATTACACATTAGCATTGTAGTGGTTTTATGTTGCAAGATTATAATAAATCAAAGGCATTTGTTGTGTCTATGGTTGCAATCCACCTTGGGTAAATGTTACTTTGAATAATTGCCTTCACGAAACCTATCAGGATATCCTTAATTGTTATTTAGCGTGTGCAAGTTAGGAAGATTACCCACAAGATTCCCTCCATATCGACTATGTAATACAGCCGTTAATTCTCCTAAAAGCACATATAAATCAATACATGTGGTCGGGTAGAAGTCACTAATATTAGTCAACATTCGGTACCGTATGGGTTGACATAATTATTCAGTTTAAATTACAATAGTTTTAGGCCTGGTTTAACTGTTAACTTATGCAATTTGAAATTTGGGAAATTCAATTTGACCTAATTGGTGACCTCTACGTAAATACCACTGTTGTGTGATTTCGTTACATAATTAACTCCTACCAGTAATCTCGTAGAAATAAGAATGGGTGTAGAAGCACACAGCCGGGCAACACTAACAGGAGGGAAAGAGGAAAACTTTATGCTCAAACTAGTTCTAACCCTGCCCTAAACCCTAATCTAAACCCCAGAACTAACCTTAACTTCAACCCCAGTTCTAACACCATCTCTATCGCCTTTATTTTTTGTAAGTAATTTCCTCCTTCTTTGTGTTTCTTTCTATCTTTCCTCTTCCTTTTAGTTTTCCTCATAGTGGGAAGGAAGCTTCCTTACTGCACTGCGTGGCTTAATTAAACGAACAGCGGGCGTATTAACTCACGTGATCAAAACAACACATTTTGATTGTGACGTTTAGATAGGCAATTGTGTGTGTGTGTGTCACATGCGTGCGTGGTCTGTTGTCAACGTCGCCTAATATAATACGGGATTTCAACAGTAGGAGTGCCGATGTAAGGCAGATACCGATTCAACATTTTGAACTGTCAATTGCGCTATGCTGAACGTGCCAACGATTCTTTAGATGAAGTTTTATTTTTGGTGCAAGAAAAGAAGACGTCGACAATATTAAAATCGACAGAGGCAAAAAGGCGAGAAGTTGTCACAACATGTAGATAAAAGCCACATAAACAACGCAAAATCTAACAAATATTTACTCAACTTAGTTTGATAATTTTAATGACGTTTGCAACACTAACTTGCTCATTGAAAATAAGAAAAGTGATCGTGAGCATGCGAAATATACACAGTATAAAGACTATATAGCGAAAGTTCATTGCAGTATGGAGTCACTTTTATACCAGAAAACAACAAACGCAGAGTAGGCGGAAAGACAAATTCGAACAGGTTGAACTTGTTTCGTTCTAGTCGAAAATTGTTGAACAGGGATAATTTAGGCGAACTTTTAATAAAATTAACCAGTTCGGTCAAGATATGCAGTACATTTAATGCTCCGTGGATAGAGTTAAATGACTCCTGGACAACTAAGTTTAATTGATGTGCTACGCAGTGAAGGTATACAGCAGACAAATTCACTGCAAGAACTTTGGTTTGTAAACCGTTATTACAACCTCGCATATTTGATGCCTCGTCGTCACTCTGGCCGCTGCACATAGAGACATCAATATTTAACGAAAGCAAGGCAGTCTTAGCCTTGATCGTTTGAAAAAGAGAATAAGCAAAAGTGTTCTCCACTTTATACAATCCCAAAAATACTTCTTGTGGCAAATAACCAGAATTTACATATCTAATGCAAATAGACAAATGTTCTTTTCGTGTGATATCCGAAGTTTCATCTACAATTAAACTGAATATTTTTGCTTCACTAATTTCTGTCACAAGTTGGCGCAAGATTGCATGTACGCGCATTTTAAAAATGTCATCTTGAATTTCTTGATTCGTGAATTTATATTTTGCTTTTCGATTTATCCATTTCTTCATACATAGGGAGCGTGATCGGACAACAATTGCATAGTTGCATAAAAATTGGACTCTGCAAAAGTGTGACTCCTCAGAGCCATTCCTTGTTTTGCGATATATTTAGGACAGCATCAAATATTGTGACCAATGCTTTGTAATTAGGATTTTTTTACTCGATAACATGGCGGTTTACACGACTAATTAAATTTACCTTCTCAGTGCTGTTCCTTATTTTAGATTCTATATGCAATCCTTATTGTGACCACTAGCAGCATGCGTATCACAGAGCTGCTTACCCTTGCGCCTATCGCAACATCCAGTTAATGTTAAACAAACTTTCTCACAACTTTTCAGAATTGATTTTCTGGCTGAACGTGGGTTGCCTGTTTCCAGACCCCATTTCCAGACCTCTCGCCAAGCCTTATTCCGAACACTATCGTATCTCAATCAAGGATGTAATATCTTCTATGATGATTGGAATTTTCTCTAAGAGTTTACGATGAGGCCTACTTTACGCGATTGATCAGACACATCTATGTCTAAGCACGGAATCGTTTTCTTTTTGGCGGTTTTAATGAATCTAAAGCAAAAGGTGGGCAAAAAGGGGAAAATTTACGATTGCCTTTTGCGTTTCGACATTTCTGTTAACTACTGCAACTTTAAAATTCATTAAAACGAATTTTAATATTGTAAGGCCTCTTTCTGGTGCGACCTACTTACATCCGAGTCCTTTTAGAACAGTTTAAACGCGCTGAATCGCACACTCCAAATCTCATTATGGTTGATGGGTGGTTTCTTTATTGACTGGATGTTATGGGTTAAGCGGTTTTCTATTACAATATTTTACATAAATATACATATAACAATTATTAAAAAACAATTGGCTTACCGACAGTTTTTCCGTAGGTCTGTAAATTTAGTATGCCAAATATACGTGGTATCATTCCAAGCATCAGTACAAAAAGAAAAGAAAACCACGAGGTTCACGGAATTATAAAACTATATCATTATTACGAAAAATGACCTCACAATGGTCAACATAGACATTTTAAAAACATTAGTTCAAAAATAGATTAGGCTTTACAGATTTTACACATATTAACCAGAAACAAAAGGACATTGTTGCATAGCCTTAGGTAATGGTGAAGGTTTTCGCAACATTAATAAAGAAGGACACCGCATTAGCGTAGGGCAGGGGTTTTCAACCTTCTTTTTTGCTCATGGCCCACGAGGCTAAAACCCTAATAAAATAGCATTATGGCGCTAAGTCGCTTGAGATACAAATTTTTCCGATACCATATAAACTACGGGGATTTCGCATAAAACAAGTTTTCTTTATTAACGAGTTGAGTTCTGGTTTATTCGTCAATTAATTAAAAAAACGTCGTCGAGTTATCAATGTATACAGAAAGCTGTGATAAAAGTAGTTACCGTTGAAGCTAAGCGCAATGCCCTTATTGTAACAAGAACAGCACACGGAAACGGTTATAACTACAAGTAGGCTAACATATAGAGTTGCTGTAAATATTTGAAATAATGGAAAACGTTTTTTAATTAATAAATTTTAGCCTCCAAATGTCAAGCGTTGTCTGGCAGCCCCGTAACTCACCGCCCCTGGTGTTAACCACGTGTTTACCCACCACTAATTGAAAAAACACATTTTGTATACTATTTATTCAAACGAGCAGGGTCTCTAGCCACACTTTGTACACCGAGTATGTAGTTTGTTTTACGCATCGTCCCTGAGGTAACAATCCGATCTTGTTATCCATGTTCATTACACAATGTATGTTATTGTTAGAAATGTGCACGTCAGGACCATGTTATCCAACATTTCAGAAAGTTTTAACCGTAGTAACATTTCTTTTCCATGTGTAGTTAAAAAAAGATTAATCGTGTTAGATTTACCAACATTTCAACACAAATGTTTTAAAAATCCGTTTGTCAAACGCTGTAGTGAAATGAAGCTAAATTACAAAACAGATCAATTTACTTTTTCAGGGCTTCGGTGAATTCCTCTGGGTTTAGTACATAAATTTCTGTTTTTACATATCTTGGTCATATTATCTACCAATTCTTAAAGTTCTAATTCTGTCATTTTGGGAACAAATTTTAATTTTTAGGGTATTTCCCTATTATTTTTTCTCATGCAGCGGCGACTAACGCACTAACATTTCACGAAATCTGAATAAAATTGGAGCAGCCGTTTACGCGCTATATGCTCAAAAATCAAAACATTTTTGTTGTCTAACAATTGACAAAATTTCATGCGATTCCATTACTCCTTCTGGTAGAAATAAAATTGGAGCAGCCGTGCAAGCGTCATGCCCAAAAAAGCATTTTTTTGGAAAACATATCGTTTTGGTTTTTAACCTCCCAGCGGAATTCCACTACATTTATTACTCAAAATTTTGGTTTTTGCATATCTATAGACTATGTTACCTAACAAATAACAAAGTTTTATTACGATACCATTATTCATTATGGTAGATGTCGGGGCAACATGACATGCCTGTTACTATCATGATTTGAGAATAAAATCTTATTTTTAGGGTATTTCCCTAAGTAGATTTTTTATTTCTTCGAAGTGTTAAATCAGTGGCTAATGCACTTACATTTAACCAAATCTAAATAAAATTGGAGCAGCCGTTCAAGCGCTATGGCCAAAAAAGCAATTTTATTAGAAAAAAATACTGTTTTGGTTTTTAACATCCCAGGGGAATTCCCCTAAATTTAGCAGCTAAATTTTGGTTTCTGCTTATCTAGACCATATTGTCTAACAAATAACAAAGTTTTAATACGATTCCATTATTCTTTCTGGTAGATATCTGGGTGCCATGCCATGTCTGTCAAGCGTTTGACGAAGAAATAAAAGAAACATTTTTTTTCAAATGGGACCCATAATTAGAGTGCAGTTACTAAAAGCTGTTTTTGTTCAGTAGGTGTCGCTATTGATATATTTCCAGAGTGAAATTGCCAATCACAATAAGTAGTACTTGGTAATTGTGTGACCGAATGGTGACCTCGACAGACGCACATCACGCATGTCATTTAAAAACCAAGTGCCGAGGTCTCGACATTTTCGAAATAGGAAGTTAAGACATAAAAGGCAAAAGTATTTACTTATTGCAGTCACCTTGGCTTTTACTTCCATGGTATAGAAGCTTTCGTGTTATGAATAGACAACAACTTAGTAACAGCAAAATCTGATAAAGGCAATTACTTTTCTGCTCGTTCTTGTTTTGTGACAACTTTGTTTGCATATAATCAAAAAAGTGACTGTTGTTGTGGGCTTATTTATTAAAGTTTACGGCTGGCGTTAAGCTGAGAAAACAAATTAAGGACAAAGTTTGGGATAGGCTAAGGACAAGTGTATGATCATAACGGGTTTCAACGTCAGTCACTTTCGCCACAAACGGATTAATTGCAGGATTAATTAGTTGGTGGTTTTCACATGACACAACGCAGGTGAATGTTACCACAAGGCAAATGGGCGACTGTGTTCGCTGTATAATCTATATTATTTTACTAAAAACAGTTTGTGGGTCTAAATTATTAGCGTCATATAATGTGATAATAAACCAAAATGGATTTTAATGCCAGTTTAGGGGGACAATTAATGTATCGTTACAAAGTAAAACTTTATAACTAAAGTATGGGCCGACTGAAAGAATTCCATTCATGAAAGGTTAAAACATATAAATGGTATTTTTCTTATTGCAATCAAGTTTTATTGATAATGTTATTCTTCAGCATTGATCTCCAGTCCCACAAAAGAAAGTAAATCCAAACAGGTTGGAACGTTTGCAAATGGTTATTTCGAAAATGCCTTTAAAAATGCTCTGAATTTTGTCTGGCTCAGAACAGGCTCATAAGGATCACAGGCCTCTACTTCATTACCGTGTTTACTGTAAACTAGGAGTAATTCCTGAGCTGACTTTAACTCATATGTGTACTATAGAAAGGCGATTAATATTCATTATAACGACACCTTCAAAAAACTTGTGTAATAAGCCAGTAGAAGGTTTTCATGGCAAAGAAAAAAGGGACTTCCCGGCTGATTTTATAAATAGGCCTTTTAAAATGCTAATGTCTTAAATACCTAAATAAAGTTATAGTTCACCTAACAGTAACATTTTACCAGCTTATGACTTTGTGTGCTGAATATTAATTTACATATTAACGAGACCACTAATGTAAATCCTCTTTTTAAAACTACTTAAACTCGCTTTAGTTTGTCGTTTGAGGTCGCTTAATCCCCGCTGTAGACAGCGGGTCGTCGACTAAATGGCGCAGGTCGTGTCGCTCCACGTGTTTCTAGGACTGAGGTAGAAAAACAAACAAATTTTATTTCGAAGAAGACGCATACAGTACACAGCCGCACTTCTGAGTGCAGTGACATCGGGGGCAGTGATGAGATGCTGAGAATAAGTGCGGAGAATTTCCCTCCAACCAACGTACATTGAGACCAGCGTAAAAATTTGTATTTGAAGGAAAGTGTCCTGGCCTCGCCTCGCAGAGACAGAGATTCCGACTTGAAGATAATCAGCACTTAGAGGTTAGTGCTGCCGGCGAGTTAATCTCGGCTCGGAATTTGCATTGGCAGGCTATGTTGGAGCGTGAACTTGGTGGAATCGACGGTAACACTGCTAGGCCGATGTGGCTTGGTTGAGAGCAGTTAAAATAGGCCGTATACAAACAAATTCATCGGAGAACGGAAATAAAAATATTGGGGAAAAGTGATAACAATATACTGTATAACGCTCACGTAATCATTGAAAAGCAATAACAATAATAAAATAATGTAAATTTTCAAGAATAAAAAATACCAGCTTTTACGTGTTAGCTGAATCGAAAGAAATTGACGTGGGTGCCATATTTCTAGAAGAAGAGTATGAACGATTGGCACTTGTTTTTCGGCAGTGCAGCCTTTTTGAGTGGATCTTAGTATCGTTCCGGTTTCTTCGGCGGCATTTCTTTCGACCTTTCCTGGAATTCCGATGCCGACGTTCTGTAAACAAGCAAGAAACTGTGTTCATTCATGTTTTAGACCAGCCCTCCTAGGCTAATGTAATAACTTTTGATCCTTAGAATCTTGCAAAAAACTAGCTTGTTCAGTTTATGTGATATTGGGAGCAAAATATAATTACTGCTTAGGTGACACGCAGTTGTTGTGCCTCTCGCGTTTTCAAAAGATCAGACCATAGATTGATTATATCTGTGAGCGAGACCAAAAAGAATTTAATCTTGCCTTTAAACAGGAAAAATCAATAAAGTGCAGTTATTAGTCAACTGTAAGTGTGTATCGACATCATACCAACATTATATCGTTACTTTTTGCTTGCATCTAACAGCCCCCAGTTTTGAATTAAATATATTAATTTATGTTAAGCACCAAGATCCCTTAATGTTTAATGTGCTTTTAACACTTACGTGCAGGTTCCTTTTTGCAACATCTTTTTCTTCTAAATGTTGGTGGGCACTGCTTGCCGGCATTTGATGGTCGTTGAAGAATTCGTCGCCTGCTTATTCGGAATCCCACTCTTCCATGAGCACAAGTCCGCCTTTCACCGCTCCTCACTTGACATCTTGAATGTCGTGACCAACCGCTCACTTTGCAGTGGACCACTACAAAATACGTCAAGTGTTGGATAAGTTGCTTATGATAAAGTATCGTTTTTCCCCATCTATATACACCATTTTAACTCAAAAGGACTTTATACTTGAAACATTGAAACAAAATTATACTTGAAACATTGAGTATTAGAAGCTTCGACTTTGATTATACCTCTTCTGCATCTGCCATTCGCATTGTGTAACCCATCAGGACACGTCACGACGCATTTATCCCTGTACAAGGACGTACCAGCCATACAGCGTGTACAGTGTTTGGATGAACATCTTGAACAGTTCAGCGGACATCCTGGAATTAAAAAATCAAATTGTCAGCACTAAGCTAAGTTCGGACATAATGAAAATGCAGTAAGTGATAAAACTCTGACTGAACAATAGTGGTATAGTATGTTGTTGTTTCGAGATTGACAACATATCTCTATTTAAGTCATAACAAGTTATCATCAAAAGAACGTTAGAAACAAATTACGGGAACTACAGTAACCAACTAATCCATTCACCTCGGTTTAACGATAAGCGCCCTGGCGATTTGTTTTTATTTGCTTTTCATGTGCCAAAAAGTGCTTAAGTTTTTCAAAATACGTTTCAGGGCATACTTAGAGCTATTAAACCATAGTTAAAGGATCCATCGTGTTTTCGGGGTTTCGCAGCCGTAATCTGCTTATCATAATCGCGTATAATTTGGCTACCTCGTTGGTTTAGTTCTTAAACAATAGTTTACTAGTATTATACATGAATAAGATGACATAAGTATCATGGTTACAAGGTTTAATCCAAGTGACTTTATAAACTCTCGAAACAAACTATTCTAGAAATAGAGACCTCAATCAATTCTTGTATAATTTTAGAACGCAGTTTGACAGAACTGCTTTGATAAACGTCACTGGCACTATTATCCGTTATTTTAAGAAAAAAAACAAAAAGTGTGAATTGTTTTAAAATTGGCATTTTTAAAATAAGACTCGGTGGTCATCTACTCGAAATATGCGTTTTCTATTTTTAGTACGGTTTCTATGGTAAACTGCATGCTAATTGAATGAGGCTTTCATGCGGTGGCAGACTTGGTAGTTAGTAGTTCGCGTTGTGTATTGTACCCGCGTGAAATCATGTCAGCAAACAAGGTAACCTCTATTTTCAAAAGATGCCTATGATCTTTTACACGTCAACTTATGTTGGTATAAGGGCGTACTTTCCAAAAATTATATTAAATTAACAACAATTAAACACTTGGGTGTTTTAAGTTTGTTGTGTAATTAGGTGTATTTTGTCTCTAATTCCTTCGTGTTTTTGAAGTTTCTAGGCAACAACGCAAAAATTAAGCTTTTAACTATTTGAGATGCTGTCGCCGAGGTAACCCTGACGTCATAAAACAAGAGTAATCGTGTTTTGCATGTCGAGCTTAGACACCCGGAATGTAATGATAACCGAAATCGAGAGGATGGTAACCACTTTGTGCTTGTGTATTTAAGTAATGGGGCCTCAAGTTTAGAAAGCCCTGAGAAAGTCGTGCGCATATAGTCTCAATCACGGCTCGTGCTTTCCACTCGTCGCGGAAAGGTTGATTTATGGGATCTCTATTTTATTTTCCCGACGTTAATTGTTTGCAAGGCGTGCGAGTCATTCCCGCTGTAAATATTTTGCGTCTAGAACAATAGCGGCGGGTTAGGTGGGTGCTTTCATGTATGGTTGGTAGGGGGGTGGGGTAAAACGTCATCATTAGATTCAAGTTACTTTTTTACGATGGAAGGAAAACAAAAAGCCCTCGAAAGCGGGTCTGATTGTTGGCGCCGTGCTGTGATCACTTAGCGGAAACGTTCGTCAAAAAGTCGTGAGCAGTTCGACGAATCCCTGGAAATGAGCGGTCGGTATGCTTGTTCCGGTCGAGTAAGGCGTGGTGATATGTACTCGTTCCGAGTGTTAAGCAGCATGTTTCCAACGAAAGCTAAGACTAATAGCATGAAATTGATTTGAAATAGATCACCCCCGTGCGCGTGCTTTGAGGTCCTTTACCGCTGCCTTTCCAGATTGTGGATTGATAGTGTGACGCGCATACGCTTTCTGCGACGTCATCAAGCCTCGTGTGATTCTAATGATCCCCTTAATCCAGCCAGATCAAGATAAGTGACGTTAATTTGTCAAGCGCTGCCATATTTGGTTTCGGAAACTGTTATGGGTCTCAAGCATTTCCAGAGTAATTACGAAGGAAGGGGTCGTTAGTCTGGTTATCAAAAGTTTAGAATTCCCGCAGAAGTATCATCCGTTTTAAATGCATGCCAGATACGTTATGCCCATTAGACCGTAACCTAATTTGCCTTCTGCCTAATGAAGTCACGTGTCTCGTTAGGAGTATGAACTCTGATTTGTTGTGATAAACTAAACCTGTACATCACATTTCAATATACGCAAACCTCAAAATTTTATATGAACCACATCAAAGCAATCGAGTCTCTCAATACGTACTATCGTTCGCAAGGATTAGTTAAAACACTATAGCATATGACTCCAAAATAGTTTTATGACTATTAAAATTTGCAGTAAGAACATAAATTGAAGTATGCTCCCCCCCCCCTACAATACAAAACATAGTACGAAAGTACGAAACAGGTGCTACATAGATTCAGAAAGAATCGTTAATTGCCAGAATAACTGCAAGCAAGCAGATTGAGTTGCTAAAGACTTTTGGCATCGCTTTTGGAATTTGATGCATGGCTGTATTGCTCGTCTCATTAGGTTCCGCTGGTTTGGAACAATTTACGTTAATTGCATTGTCCAAGGATGCGAGCAAACGCGAGGTCTTTTGGGGTCGAATTCACCCACCAAAAGAGCGCTTTAACGACTATGCTCTTCAACATTCCACAAGCTATTTTACCGGGAAAATCACTCACTTAAACACATGTTCAAGGAAATATTTGATCTTCTTTTGTAGAATCCACTTGGACAGGTTGAGACGCATCGTCCGGGCATGCTTGATCTCGTCCTATTTAGCAGCATGAACCATCTGGGTAAGCATTGGATGCATTGGTTTGAAGAGGGGCTGCACGTTTGGCAGCCATGGCCACACGGACTGATGATGATGTCTGTAAAAAGTTTCGGATTTAAATTTGCAGTTTTCTGGAAATATTTTATTTTGGCACAGTTTCGAATTATTAAAAGCTTCGACACTATACTTATCATCGCCTACACAAATCAGACACATCTCCACATCAATAATAAATACCATAAATTAAATATAATTATTTTTTATCTTCCTAAATTGTTGTTCTGATAAATTGGTTGTCAAAGCCGTACTAAGAATAAAAGGATTAAATGTCGTGCAATTTAAATCCGATATACATTATAAATAAAATATTGAAAACAAAGATTTTTCTGAAAAATGACTATACGAATTCATATTTATACCAAACACATTAAGACTGCCCATAAAAACCGGATTTACTGCGTAACGTTTATCCTTTTCATCTGAAATTCGTTTCTACTATATTAACATTTTCGATGAAATTAAGGAAAACCGGTTAAACCTGACAACATTTCTAAACATGTACATAATAAAGGAGCCCGGTGTTTCAAGTTCTTTAATCGGTTAAAGCTATGTAAAGAAGACTGAGTTTCCTTTGATCTATAAAAGCACAATACACACGTCAGTTTTGGTATTTTAACGAATCCTACGATTTGAAAAAACGTGTTCAAGCTTTGCAAAAAATAAAGGTAGTTGGGATGAAATAAGGACCTTGAAATCTCCTGTAATACATTGAGCCTACAATAGTTGGTCTTGAACGAAGGTATCTTTGTGCGGAATGCCGATTCGGGAAGCTCACGCTGAAGTAGTTTAGCAGCAAAATGAAGCTAAACAATCGCTCGACGCTACGTTGGCATCCCATCTACAACATTGAGATAAATTCTGCTTTATTGTGTCGGTTAAAACGCTTTGTCGTGTTGCTGTTCCATTAAGTTATCTGCCTGCTTCGCGACATCAAAGAGCAGCGGCGATAGCGATACCATGTGGGACAGGTGTATGTAGAACAATAGTGTTGGTGACGTCACGTCGCCGTAAACTCGCACGGCGACGACTGCAGAGCGATCGGTCATAATATCCGTCATTCTGCAGTTTGTGAGATCACAGAACAAGTTAGGTGGCGCGAGCTGCTGGAAATACTCGGTCGTCATTATCGGATGAAATTACAGACGCAGAAGGAGGCCGTTGACAAACGCACGCCGGAATTACCATGATTTTTCACCGTAGCAAAATCAATACCGACTGAATAATGCATTAGCGCGGCGAGAGGCATAATTAACGCGCTGTACTGCCGACCTACTTGTTCTTTTAAGATGTGGGATTTTTCCGGGCGTTAATGATTTTCTGGCGGTCGGTTCATTAACCGTCAACTTCTCGCGTCCTTTCACCGCGTTCCGCGTCGACGGCCCATGACATCACAATAACGAAACAATCGACTTCCGCTAGTATATGCTCTCGTTTTCCTAAAAGGATAATTTTCCAACAGTCATGGGAACTTGTACGGTCGTGTGGCCAAATGGTTAACGCGACCGATACATATACCGACTATAATACAAAAACCGTCCGAGTAACGATCACATTATGGGTTCGAAACTTGGCTCGGTAAAAAAAAATAAAAAAAAAAAAAAAAAAAAAAAAACAGTCATGGGAACTTGGTAAGAGATTAGATTTCCCCTTTCGCTTTCGATTGATCGTCAATCAGTGCTCCCCAATAAGAATTCATTTATTTACAATAATTTAAAGATATCATTTAAAAAGAATAGCAAAAATATTTCACCAGCACAAAATTATGTTAATTACAAAATCTACATTGGGTTAACACATCGTTAGTTGAAACACCCTTGTATCAAACGTGATAGCACGTGCAGATTCGCTTAAGTTAAAGTGCAAACAGCAATGAGATATCAGGATGTATGCCTCAAGTGCAAATACGGAGTGCGAGTCACCAGTTCAACCCGCGTAACATCGGACGTTTGTGGGTAGCGGGATAATCCCTATGTGCGGCACGAGTAAAGCGATTATACCTTTCAGTAGTTGGTATAAAGCTTGCCAATACAACTTAAACGATAAGCAAGAACATGTTTGACTGGTCATAAGTTTGAGATGGCGATAGAGGCAAGCTCGACGGATTAGCCCCAAGTCCGCACCCGTTCTCCCCCAATTAAGGGTGAGTCGGTCATAAGTGATCCCTCTATCTCCAAGTTGAACAGGCATTCCGATAGGATTATTTAGTAAACTCTTTTAAAAAACATCACTCAGCGGGTCAGCCGGCAATTTTGCTTCACTTACAACCCGTGGAAGCAAAGAGCTTGGTAAACATGGTGCATGCCAGAAAGAACGTGTTCTTAAAAACCGCTAGACCCCAAACTGGGCATATTTCAGACACTTTCAAGCGCTGCAAACCTCTCAGCCCGGAAAATGCGGTTGTTTGGCTGCATTGTACCTTCGATTCGACCCAGGAACAATCTATACGGGTGCGGGTAGCAAATCAAAGGCGCAAATGTGCATTTTGTAACCGAGAGGCTAAAGTTGACATTTGTTTTATGCTAATTACACATTGGCCACCCAACATGGTATATTTACTTAGGAACATTAGAATCGACATGGCTTAATTAAACAAGCAAAACGGAACCCTGAACCAGCAGCCCTATAATTTAGCGACCTAATAGGTTCGAAGATTCCTCCGCTGGTCTAAGCTTACAAATAATGAGGCTTAAAGAGTTTTTCTGAGCAACACAAACCGATATCAAAGCTACCGACCAATCGCGGCACCTGATGTCAGTATTTCAACGCAAGTTAACAAATCTTGGCGGTTTTGAGTCAATTGTGAAAAATGCGACTTCGTGCGAAAAGTCGATACAAACGGTGACGACGAGTACCAACAGCATGTACCGCAATATATATTTATTTCTTTTGTGATAAGACCATATCTCGATAGGCAACGCTCATGAAACCGATCCCGACCAGCAGATCTAAACAATATCTCGCTCGCCGCTGCTCTGGCCTAAAATAAACTCCGCACAAAAGACGACTCGCTTTGGAACGGACTTCCTACAGAATGTCGCGATTCAGAGGCAGACAGCTCAACAAAGGATCGCAGGACAAGTTGTAACAACACGAAATCTTAAGAGGTTTCCGTACCACACTTTCGATTTCAATTTGGCGTATCGTGCTCTGCTTTCATCATATAGTCACCTGCATCAAGGACAAACATTCCTATGACGTCACAGTTGTGAATCTCTATATCGCTTTGTTATGTCGCGACCCACGATCCGCTCGAGAAAAACTTTGAAGTTGCCCCACCTTGGAAAAGGTTTCGATTTTAACCTGCTTGGGTTCGATGCCAAAAGTGACATTTCTCGTCCGAGCGACGCCTCGAAATATCATTTCATTGCGCCCTCCCTCTCGTCGTGTCATCCGAACTTACCTGCGCATCAGGTTATGGAAACAAACTCCGATACTGTGTGTTGTTGGCTATACAGTGAAACGGGAGAAATACTCCAACTCGCCCATGCGAGCGTTTACACTGCGGCTTCCAACAAGATGCAATAAATTCATTCCTTCTTGACGCGCCACGTTGTGTTTTGCTTTTTGCCTCCACTTTTCTGGGCAGGTTTACAAAGATTCTTGTGGTTCAAGATTTGCGGATGTGATTCTCCTAAAACGTGCCCCTATCGCAACAAATCTAAAAAACTTAACCTTCCTATACCCCGTTATATCAGGTAATGCATCTTGCGCAATCCCAGTCGTAATCGACGATCTATTTTTGGCCGCTGAATAATTAATCCCGGCCTAAAATGTGGGGAGGTACTGCTCATCGAAACACATGGCTAGTATTTACGTCATGACGCATACAGACAGAATCTCAGGGAAATCCAGCATTAGCGGACGGCGGAGACAATTTAATTGAGTTTGGCGTACAAGCAGTGCTCATTACGCTCCCGTCGTGGTCCTGCTGTCCATTATTTTAGCTGGAGATAATCGATGAGGCTAAAACCGCCAAAACCGCCAATCTATTAACGGATATAATCGAAGTTGCCTTCACCACTGGCCACAACGTCACTTTGCTGACGTCATCGTCGTGCAGCATCACAAACAGGGCTGCATTAAGCTCGGGGCTAAGGCATAAAAAGATACGAAGGGCAGATACACTTTTTTTTGACAGAAGTGAACATTGACCTGGCGGTATAACAAGTAACGTTCCACCATGCACCCTTGACGATTGGACCGCTCCCTTCTTAAGAGGTGCTTGGACTCCAATGAGATTGCCATCAAAACTCGCAGAAACAAATTTTGTTTACATTATCCGTCGCTGAGTATACGGGCAACCACGGTCGCATTCCTGCGAGTGATCTGCATTCGAAAAACGCTGCTGGTCGAGAGCAATATACATACATTCGCGGATGCAAGTGGGTGATTATTTTATGCAAATAAGAGCGCCTTACCTGTTCCCGTCCTTTGCGCGTTACAGAGGCATGAGAGATCAATGCAAAGTGTCGCCATTAACGCTGTTGTGATGTAATAAAGGTAGGCCCACTTTATCCCAATCAGCACCATATCACGACGAAGGCGTCTCGGCATGTTATAAACTTTTCATTTCCCGATGCTATCATCAGCTTCATTCTTACGCCTTCAGGGCAAAGTCTTAATTGCTGCGACAGAAGAGGGTTATTAGAAACTACACATCGAGACCCACGTATTTCGAGCGCGCCTGACAGCCCAACACCGCGAGTTTGTGTATGAATTTGGGGCTCTTCTGCCGGTGAACTGCTAACTAAAGAAAGCTCTATTGTCAGACGCTCGCGGTTAAAGCATTAGCGCGAATAATCTACCACTACTATCTCCCTCCATACAAAGAAATTGTACAATTTTCGTGCAACAGAACAAACGCAGCTTGTTTCCTGGCATTTTCATGTTATAGCGTCGAAAGTTACAGTAACCGGCTTTTCACAAACGGACTGTCTATTTCGCCTACTTACTGGGATTAACGACGGTCTAGTTAACCCGGAATTAGGGAAATTTGGTAAATTTGCGTTAAACAGAATTATAAAGGATTTAATAAGCGGAATTCCGATTTTGATTTGTACACTACGAGCCCATAAAGCATGAGCCGAAAGTACGCAAACGCGCTCTTGTGTAAATACTACACACATAGCGAGCGCGGGTTACAATATCACCTGGCAAACGTCGATGTTGAATTGTAGAAACCAAAATGTAACGGACTATTCCTTTTGTGTTTGTTTACTCGCTAAAGCTATATCGTTTCGAGCATCTCACAGGTGATTTTCCTCACTACCTTGCTGACGTAGGCGAGAATGTCTGTTAAGCGGCCTTTGTTGTGTCACAAGGACCGCAACTACAACAATACGCATTGTACCATTTGATCATGGCCTGCTGTGTACACTCTCCTAACGACAACTTAAACAAACACACTGATCAGATGCTTGTCCTCGGATCGTCTAAACTTGAATAAATCCCAATCGGTCGTCTCTTCTGTTCTTTCTTCTATTGACGCCGTGACGTCACACGTCTACGCAAACATGAAAAATTCGGCTGTCTCTCAATTAGCGGGCGGGGAAAGTAGAAGTCTTAAGCAGTGGTTAGGACTTTTAATTTTTACCCTTTTGGTTGGCTGCCAACTGCAAAGTAGCTTAGCCAATGCGACCGTATAGAACAAAGCGGCACAAACGCATCCTGCCCAAGGACGAACCGATACACTTATAAGGAAAATACGCGCAGTCAAAAATAGCTGACTCTAATACGCTAGTATAACGCTAAACCACATAAAGCATGTGTCTACATTTTTTACGTAGCTCCCCGTGCATGACTTAATCGGGTTTTGGGCGAGGTTCAATTGCTGTGTGTTTTAGCAACTACGACATAGCCTTAAAAATTCTGATACACCCACTGGGTTCCCGTTACACCGTCAGTGGTAACAAACCATTTGCCAAAAATGTATCAATGTCGAGCGAGTACTAAGTTGTATGGAGAAGCCCATGGCAGCGTAATCTAACCTCTTCGTTTATTTTGGTTTATGCGGATTTATTTCGAGGAAAGTTATGCCAGTCACATAACTTCGTGTTTGGGACAATCTAGATGCACACGAACTCATATTTAACCCCTGATACTACAATGAGTAATCATGTACTATACCCTATTCAATGAATCACGGCGCTATGTTGCATAATGTCTAACCACCACAATTTAGTAAAAATTTACGCCGGAAAATATAATTACCGACAAAGCAGAAAATACATTCGATACCAACAGCTTAATTTTCTTCCGCAGACTGCCTTTTGCAGGCCCGGACGTCTGTCATCCTATAAGCGTCGCCGCGCTTGCTTTATAACATACAAATTTGCGGCCAAAATTTTGAGCCCGCCTTGACAATTTCCAAAATGACTACGTGCCTTGTTGGGTTACCTATAGGATGCTTCTTGTAAACAAACTGGTTTGCACCGAACGTGGTATTTTAAATGCGGCCGCCTATTTATAACACTGAGAATTATCATCGGTTTATAGGCTATTGTGGTAGTAGCCTATAGCTAGACCTAAATATACGGGGGATTTTGTTTAATAGTTCCATGAATAAGGTTTTATGAACAGGTAAAACATTCAATCAGTGAAATACAGCACTCTTTGTCGGGTGTGACGGATGTCGAGTAAAACGACCAATACACAATTTATATGCTGTCTATTCTGGACCGAAAATAGTTGGCAAAAATTTCGTTTGCCGTTTAGGCTGAGCGCATGCCAATGGATTAAATTGAATGAAACGAACCGTTTCAAAATAAGACATCTTTCGACAGGCCTTGAAACAAGTCAATCACACATACCAAAACACTTGCAACATTTATACCTTTCTACTGCATTCTAGCGGTTGTAGGTTCTTTATTGGATAGGTTGCAATGGCAGAACTAAAGTTTTTGATATTTATGATTAATTCCACTAAATGGAAGAACACGAAAAAATATTTTACGGGCAATAGTCCGAATAACCTCGCGAATACGCAAAAAGGTTTTTTTTACACCGGTCATAGTCAGAATATATCTCGAAATAATCCCTGGGTAACCAAAACTATTGCAGTGTGTTGAATATTCCTGAGACTCCCCTTGGCCGAAGTGTCTTTCCTCAGAAACAAACCTACAACCAGTGAGTGACATTTCATCAATCTGTCAGTCGCCTGCCGTCGTCGATACATGAAATTTGTACATTATTGTGCGCCCATGCTGACTAAATGCATTACTGTTATATAGACAATTCAAATATAGGAATATAATACAATGTGATACAACCTTATACCAATTTTATTTTTTCAGTAACTGTTGTAGAGTTGAATAATCTTTTTATTGAATATATAAAACCGTTTATATTGTGAACGTGCCGCCGAAAATATTTATGAGTTAATGCGTGACTTTTTTGAAGGGTTGATGGTAAGAAACTGGAAGAAATAGCCCATCCCTTACACAAATAGCCTATGACCTATCCTAACTAAGCTTACTACTGCTTACAGCGGTAAAAAAAATTGTCATGGCAACAATTATGCTCCAGTCTGTTAGCGAACACTTTGTTGGTTTTAAACCCTTTCTATAGGATTTTTGACCTTTATAAATCTGATTGCATATGCAACTTTACAAAGACTGTGAACACGCTTTATTTTGTCGTTTTATTAATAATCTAATGCATGGTGTTTGCCCACTTGTGACTTGTGTTTGTGTATAAATTTCATATCTTTTACCACTGCTCACCACTAATAGGTAGGGTACTTTTTAAAAAAAACCTTTCCTAAGTATTACCAAGAGATACTTAAATTACGTAATTTAATTATTAAAAAATTAAGTATTGGTAAAGTACTGGTATTCCTTAACCCTGATATTCTTACTTTTAATAACGCTATTACATAATTATACCGTAGGCCACCATAATCTGACACTGAAAATACACAAATATGACGACACTACCAGCAATAAATACAAAAGGTAACCGAGCAAGTACAAACTCTGTAAATGAAAGAGGTAAGTACAATTAATTTTCCCCAACTATGGTACCTTTTTGATAAATGGTCAAACTTAAAATATCAGAATATCTACAATGATTCTGAATCACTTTTATTTATTTCTACACTTGTTAATATTTTTTTTAGTCGTATATGAGTTTTTTAAATTCTTTTGTAGAGAAGTTTGTTACAGGGACTTGTGTCTACTTCCTTTAACATTGTACTCTACTAATATTAAAAAAATAATAAAAGTGGCATTCTCACTTACATATATAAAACTAATTTAAATTCAGGTTTTTATGCTACCAGTACTGTTTGCAAAAAATGAATACTTTTAGTACTAAATATTTGGACACATAAGTTTCTCACTGTGAAATGATCACTTAACCAAGTTCTCCACAGCCACTACCTCTTACACTAGGATTTAAATTTAAATAAATTATTCTCAGCTGCTTCAAATGCAAGCCGTAGAAATACAAGGTTCATGACCTGGAGAGAGAGGGAACTCGCTAAGCAGCAGAAAATACGCGATGAAAAACCAACCATGGCGAAAGTGGACACCTCCATGTGTGTAAATTGACTTTTTCACGTTTTTTATTGCAATGTTTTATTCATGGAATTATATTGCTTTCTTTTTTATATGTTGCGAAGTTTATAGCTGATTGATGAGATAATATAATGAAATCATCAGAATAAATCATTAAACTTGAAATTGCAACCAAGCATGATGTTTTGTGAAGTTTTCAATCATTTCCGTTTGTTTTTATCAAGACCATAAGCAGTGTTAACTCTATACACCATAGATTTTATCCTACGATTTCCTGCAGGTATCGTAACTCATACAAACACAACATGTGTGTGGAAATGCTCAAGGAAGGATTCCATAAATCGTTTGATGAACTCTTCAACTTAATCGAACAAAGAAAAAAGACACGACTGGATGCAGGAATTGACTCTGTTCTATGGCATGTAAGTGGCTGATAGGTTTAATGTGTCATTTCCATTCTGAATATTGGGAAACTCACATAAAGTAACCTACATACAGTAAAGTTTAAGAACTTGAGAAAAAAATCGTTAGGAGAATTTATCACTGTAATGGTTACATATCTTGTACCTATTGTCCAGATGCTGAATCTGTTACAGTGTTTTGTATAGAAACCTGACATACAGACTTACCCACGCCCAAAATTTAAGTGGAAATACCAACATACAGTATCAATTTTTCAAAAAAAGTAAAGCCATATCATTTTTCGCCACATCCAAATAAGCTCCAAGATTGTAAAACAAATGTTTATTTACCATAGTATCTAGTTCACTCTAATCTCTCATTGTAGGAGAAACCTTTACAAGAACAAACAGAAAAATTGGATCAGCTTTGGTTACATCTTACCAAAGCTGAAGCTGCACTGAGAGTTGGTTAGTTTGATTATTTTCAGTTTGATAAACAATAAGAATGAATGCGCCTCTATGACCCTAGTGGTTTATAGCTTGATGATTGTTCGACTGTCTCCTGTCTCATTTGTCCGACCGATTAGCTTGGTGACTTAGTGTGTCTCCTTTTAGCCGAAGGGCTTTAGTTTGGAAACTGGCCTTTGGCAATAAGACTTAACATAAGGGTTAAGTCTGTCTTTGATCTATAGAATATGCCAAAATGACGCATACCAGACATTTCCCCCATTACCTGTAGCACGGTATACACAAATAAAAAACAATACTCTACCTTTTTGACAACAAAGTTTCTTTTATTAAACAAATTATACGATCCAGGTAAATGGGAAGATGTGTATGCTGCTCGTCATCAGCTAGCTCAATATTTTCTAAGTACAAATGATCAGTGGTTATCAGATCATTTCTTCGAATCAGCTCTGGAAACCAGTCTCAATATTCGGCTGGATGGGGGACGAAGGGAGGCAGAGGCAAACTGTAATATGGGACTTGCTCTTGAGAGAAATGGTGAGATTTTAGACGAGCACATAATATGGGGTTGAAATAACTTACAACAGAATAGCATGTGTTTGTAACTAGTTAAAAGGAACTAATGTAGTTGAAAATTCGATAAAAACATTGGTTTAGCTTTTTTACCCATTAATCTAAATCTATCAATTTCCATTCAGTGCTCTGCCCAAGTACAAATTTAATAAAAGTGGTTGGTTTCGATCCCGCCACCTTCATTCTTTTCACTAAAACACATTTCTCTTTACCGTGTGGCCACTTTTTGCACAGTGATGTCCTTTGTGGTTATCTGACATATGTTACCTCAATTCAGGAAACTTAACTAAATTGATCAAAAAACTGATCAAACATACAGGACACGATATCCAATTGCACATATGGATAAAAATATTATCCTGTGATACTAAATGTTTTTTTTTGTTTATTTACCAGGTGATTACAAGTTATCTGCTAAACACTTGGAAAGGTTCCACCAATTAAGCCTCGGTAGGAATTGGGTGAATGAATCCAACATACCACACAACAGTGTTGCTTGCCAACATTTATCCAGGTACAGTCTTTACTGGGTTATATTAGAAGGCAATATATTCTCTTATTTATATATTATAAAACTGCTAAACAAAAGACACATGCCTACAGGTGGCTTCATTCTGTTTTCTACTATTTTTTTCTATTTCTAAACAATATTAACTGCTTCATTTGACTACGATAAAGGGATAAATTTGTTGTTTTTGCTGTGGCAGGTGGCCAAATTCACATTAAAAGAACTGTACCTGGTTACATTTTGGATAAATCAGTGAGGAATCTGTGTGGTTATCTGTTACCATTCGACTCAGCTCTCTATTCCATCTTGTACAACTCACTATAAGCCACTGGGTTAAAGCATGTCCCTAAAGTGCCTTAACCAAAAGCCTCGAACACATGTGGTTGGCAAGTTTCTGGTGTTAAACAATGACTGCCTGGTCACATGTAAATAATTTGTTTGTTTCATTTGGTAATTGAACCGGTAACTCATCCAGTTTACAGATTTTTTACTGGTCGAATATTTTCCACTACCTTACAGTTAAACCAACTTTTTCTATTTTCCTATTAACAATCTACTACCAGTAAACTATTTTTTCGCCAGGATTTACACGACTTTATCAGAAGCAAGTGTCGATGCTCAGGAAAAACAAAACTGCCTCAACCAAGCGTTTAAAGTGGCAAAAGAAGGTTCCGACCCTATGCAGGAAGCCAAGGCTGCTTTGAGACTGGGGCAGAACTATGAACTCATGAAAGATTCCGAAACAGCAATCGAGGTTAGAATAAGATGTCTGTTTTATATAACTTCTAATTCTATTAATTATCAGCATACTATAGGATAGGATATTCATCTTTATCCCCGTGAATGGGAAAACCAAGGGGGTTAACACACGGGCAATCGTCAGATCACCTCGCGCCCATCGTTGGGTTACCGGAGCTATTGTAGTGTGTTGTATATGATAGATACGTTTCTTCAATTTGGTAGAACCCATTAATCCGCTGGGTTCAGGCAAGGTCCCGTTTACAAACTAAACACTTGTGTTGCTTTTGCTTTTTAAATGAAGTTTTTAAACCCAACCTAATACAACCATGATCCGGCCATTATGCTGTTTCAATAAGAGCGTTGGTGATCTACAAGTATTTGAAAGATTGTGAGAACAAAATCAGCCGCCAGGGATACAGTTGTGTCCTTAGCAAGAAAATTGGTAGATATCGCCTGACCCCACTGAATTAATGGGTTCTACTAAAACTAAACAAATCATATACAATACCCTGTGATAGCTTTTAAACTCGATGGTAGGCTGGCGGTAATTTAACGATTGCCCGAGTGATAACTCTACCGTTCATTTTCGTAAGGTAATCTGACAAATTCCAGTTTAATAACTCATTCGCCTTTTCACACATAACATGAATGTCCCACCCTATGCTAAAGCGTGTGCTGGTTATAAAACAGTAGTGTTACAGTGCCGTAAACCACATTCTTTTCTAACCCACTAAATACCCCCCACAGTACCTCAGTAGTTGCTTGGATACCGCACAAGATCTCCACGACAACGAGTTGATAGGAGAGGCATGCGAAGCGCTCGCGAAATCGCACCAGACCCAGGGTAACGTCTCGCGATCCATCGAATGCCTCGAAATCTTCGCAAAGACGTCACGTGACAGCGGTAGGAAGTCAGAGCTGGTCAACGCTTGCAACTGTCTTGGCGTCATCTACAATACAATGGTAAGCATTGGTGTTTTAGTGGGTATTTTGTTTTACCTTAAATTTCGTTAATCTCCTAGCACTGTGGCAAGAAAGAGTTGTGCTGCATGTCAAATTAAACTTACGGGACTGCTGGGTGATATGTTGGCGATTTGTACTAATTTTGTTTAAAAAAACAGGGAAATTTGTTTAAAAAAAACTGGGAAATCGTTCATGAAAATATTTCGGTAATTGTTAATTTTCTCCCCACCGATTAGTCTGGTGGTTTAGTGTGTCGCTCTTCAGCCGAAGGGTTGCTGATTAGAAACTCATCTCTAGCTAGTAGGTTGCGTCCTTGGGTAATTAAAGGAACGTGTGATTCATACACATTACACTACAATAGCTCCGGTAACCAGACGGTGGGCGCGAGGTGATCTCACGATTGCCCGATTTAACCATCTTGGTTTTCCCATTAACCGGGATAAAACAATATCCTATCCTAAGATCCCAATTTATTAAAGAACTAAAATTGTAAAATAAAAGACTGAACAAAACAAATTGTCCTGTTTTAATCTTTCTATGGTATCTCTACCATAAGCTTTCACAAATCAGCACCGTATTTGTTATTTTTGTTACGTTTGAAATTTAATTTATCCAATTTTACAAATCGCTTCTAATTATGTGATTTAAGACTATTATATACTTATGCTCTTTTAAAAATAAAATTGTAGCAAATGTTTGTTTTTCACTTATAATAAGAATTAAATGTTTAGAAATAAGAATTAAGAAAACTTCAAATATTATAGTCGTTGTTTTAAATCGGGTTCAAAGTGATGAAAATTTGTTGCAGCTGTAAAATGCTTTCTCGTCATTGTGTACGAACTATATACGTGCGATTTAACTAGATACGTACTCCGATAAGTGACTGGTTTACTAACGGCTGTGGGATAAGAAAACGCGGAGGGTACAATCATCATTACGTAACGGAGCGTTCTCACACACGACGTAATATCGACAGATTACCTCATGCCCACCGTCGGCTTGGCTAACTCGGGGACTCTTGTTTTCTTACAGAACCGTCGTGTCAATATAATAGAAATAACTATTGATTTAAACGGGGCTGACACTCTTTCCAGTTTTGTTTGACATTTTGATTTATTTGATTGCAATAAACAAAGACGCGTACATTACTTAAATGGTCAGAAAATGCGAAAACCCCACAGACTATGGTAATACATATAATTATAAATCCAAAATACATCAATTGGAACAAAACGCGTCCTAAACACTTATATAGTGGAACCCCGCTTACCTGACCACCTATGGGACCGTCATCAAGCGGTCACGTTTAGCGGGGTGGTCGTGTAAGTGAATTTTGATTTGAAGCAAGTTCTCGTCATTTGCAGCCAAAACGTCTGCCTTTTTGCTAAAATTTTAAAAAAAGATACAAGTTGATTTTGGTGACACTGTATTTTCGTCTTACGCTACCGACAACGTTCCAGGGTCACTACACAGAATCCGTAGACCACTTCGCCTCAGCATACGAAGTGTCAAACGAACTCGGCACATTGAGCGAGGATTCGTCGGTTCTGCTTGGTGTGGCTCAGGGCAACGCCATGTTAAACGCCTTCAAGCACAATATGGAGATCGCCCCGCGTTACATGATGGACAGGATAATCGACTGGAAAAACGAGAGGACTGTTGACTTCGGAAAGCCCATACCAAAAGGTGGGTTTGGATAAATGTGATTTTCGCGTAGTGATTTTGAATATATATTCCAAGTGGTGGTTTCTATTGGGTAAAAAATCCTCGGAAAATCCGATAACACTGACCAATATTAAAACATTAAAGTTTTTGCCGCGATCCCCAGGCGGTCTAACCCTTCTTGGTAAAGTTTGTCCCCGACCGTTCGTTTAACAAATGCTGTCTCGTGCCATCAGTTTTATTTGCGACTGGAGTGTCCAACACGTGCCACACGACGCAGTTAAAAATAGCACACTAACTCATCCGCAAATTGACTGATAAAAGCTAAGTTTTGTAGCACACTTTATTGTTTACCCATTGTTATTCACAAAACAACAGAACAATCTCAATAATGGCGACAAATAATCCCGCGTACATACGTTACAATAGTATTTAAACATTTTTATCCAAACCTTGGCTTGGGAATACGTTATAAAAAATAAAATTTGACGCATCAGCGTTCTTAAGTTGGGCACTCCTGGTATACAATCGCTGAACACAAACAAACTGCGATGTCTAAGGAAGGTTCATTGTCGTGAACAGTTGGGGAGGTGCCCATAGTTGATATCTACTACTGTACAACAGCAAGTATGAAAAATCGCTTTTCCTGCATAATAAGCTTGGACTACAGATAGTGATTTTTTGTGCAAATTTAGAATTCTGAAATATAAAAGGCATTAAAACGAAGCTTCTTACATATTGAGGCAATGCAGACGCGCGATATTTAATTTTTCTATTTATTACAAACTATAAAATAGATTATATTCCAGCACACGTATCCCCACTCGCAAGTCCCCCCCAAGTACCCGACCCCACCCATCCTTTCCGTGAAGTCGAAGGCTCCGACGTCATAATGGAGGAGTAATGCCGTCACAATGCCAATTGTAACTTAAGAAATTGCAGCAATAAACAGTGTTTATTTGTAAAACCGCTGCCGCTGGTAGGCGCCACAGAGTAGACTATCTCTCTCTCTCTCTGTTTGGTTTCAAATTTCTGTCGTATTTTATGTTCCATCATATGCTATTGGGAATTGTTTACAATACAATTTTTACGGTTTCGTAAAACCAACTGCTTTCAAATTAGTAGGCCTGCTTTTATTTTAGGAATCTTTCGGTTATCGTTGGGATGGGTATATAATGAGATTTATTTTTCAATTTGCTAAATATTGGTCTTGATTCAATACACACAGAGCGACATTTAAATCAAGCCGTCTTAAACAGTTTATCTTTTTTTATTAATTTAAAAAATCCGCGAATACCTGCAGACGGCCCGAGGTGCATTAAACGGATTTTGCACGAAAGTTGGAAAACCCTGGATCTTATTAAAAATGCTCAGGTCAACTCACTGTACAAGGTCGAGTCATCGAATTGTTGTGTTGACCTGTCAACGGATAAAAACAGCATTATGCTGTTAAAGCTTTTAAAGTCGTACATCGTTTGGCCGATTTCAGTTTAATTATATGACAATTTTGACTGATAAAAAATTGTCTTTGATCACACACTTTAGGTATATTTATCATTTACTTTTTGCTTCGGCGTATTAAGCATGCGTGCTTGTTGGAAGTTTTTCCAGGATGCAAACCTCCGTGTTATACCCGTGATCCACTGAACGTGGTCCCTTGCACGAAGTTAATTAATTATCGCGCGGGTAGCGACAGTTGAAAACAATCGACGGAGATGAATTTTTCATCGTTTCGGCGACACAGATGTTGATATGGCATCAAATATTCATGCTGAGCATGCAATTGCCGCTGTCCGCTCGACTTCCATGCTATTCCGAGCTGTTTTCCGCCCCAAGATATTCATCCGCCGTCACGTGATTGCGCAATCGATGAGCATGAAATATTGATGAGCTGAATACGAACTCCTAAAACGCAGCAAGTCGATATGCATCCACAAAGGCCACCGAAAAAACTAACTTGACCCGTTAAGGTATGTTTTATAGCGTTCCGGCGTGCGTTGATGACAACCGCATGGGGCGTTAAAGCCAACGTCTGACACGGCTGTCTTTCCTCTGAGAAAATTCTCAAAAAAACATGCCCCCATAAACAACATTCCCTGATTTTTTGGTTTTAAACGTAAATCGGAACGAAATACCCTGATTGAAAATATCTGTCTGTGAATAGATTACAGATCTAGGCTCTCCTAAGCGACGGTCATGACTCATCGCACCTAATTTCGTGTACATTCAGTAGAAGACACAACAATTATACACAAGTTCTCTGCAACAGCGACTGCCTCTTTTAATTGCCACGATTGAGGGGCAAAAGATAGTGGCAAAATGAACATTTAATATTTATTAAACTTGTTCATGAATTCGAAATGAGCTCTGAATATTTTATAAAACATTAGCTCGATAAAATATTGAAGGCGACTTTCGGGAGCGTTTTTGCGAAGCCCACTTTTGTCAGAAAGTCAAAGCAAACGGTGGAGAATGTGTTCTTTCGTGCTTAGAAAAGATTTGTGTAAAATTTGTAGTAAATTTATCCTAACAACAAAGTGTATCACAGAATTGCGCGTATAGGGACTGATGCAGGCCGCGTGCGACGTTTTCGTTTGGGATGATCTTGTACTTTGCAATGGATTTACTGCAGTCGGTTGGACTTGAACCTGGGACCCCCGGAGCGGTAAAGACAAGAGGCGATTAACTTCTAACTGAAGATGATCGCGTTAGGGTCACGTGAATGGCGCGTGCCGTCTGCCGCTTTTGCCCCGAGGCTCCTGGCGCACAACAGACGTCCCAGCGACCGTGACGTCACGATTTAAATCGCCGGCAAAAGTTTAAACCTTTCCGACATCTGCTACTTGCACAAGGTGTATTGTGACGACATAATCGCAGCCGTTGCAGCATTTGTTTGGACATAATCTTTCCGGTGGTCAGATCAAGGGTGACTGCTGTTTCGCGCGAACCACTTTTTAAATGACGTTTTAATTTCACTGTATTTTCCTGTTAAACGCCTCTTTCATTTCCACACGAACATTCGCGTGGGCGCCGAATTACACATTACTTTGTTCAATATTTCAATATAACAACGGTCCGACAAATTACAGTGCTGTGAAATAAAAAATAGTCGTATGTCCTTCAAAGAACGGAACAGGTGACCTCACTGTGATTGTTACGTCATAAACGCCGCTAACTACATATAATAAGGGTCCGAAATTATTTTCAGACATGTTTCGATGCTCGTAAACAAATCCCGTATGATCCCTCATCGACGTCGCAGTATTTGAAAAGAGCGCGGGCAAAGCCGTCGAGGTGGTGACTACAAAGAACCGCTGATCCTGGAACAAAAGGCCTCGTTTCAATTGGAAGGCTCGTTTGAAACTTTGAAGCGAAAGTTTCATTAATCGCCGCCATACTTCCTAGTCGCCTCTACACTGTTTCGTAATTTCCAAGCATATTTGGGGCGGTGTATTTTCGTTACTTGTCGATCGCTTTAACCTGGGCGGCATTAGAGCCTGTGCGCGCGCGTTCTTAATGCGTTTTGGTGACGTCATAATCAAGAGATCGTTACTAATGGGATGAGGAGTAATCGATTTTGTTTGGTCGCGAAATGACAGATTTTCAGACGAGAAATTTTCGACATAGACTGCAATATTTCACCGGGGAATCGTAAATTCATTTCAGACGGTTTTGTTGCTTGCCTGGAAGCTAGTTTTCCTTTATTTTCTCCGGTAATGACAACCCTACGCACTTAACACCAACTTTTTCTTTGATTGTCACTCCCAAAATTTATATTTATTTCCACATATTCTAAGGGAACAATTACGTATTTGTGTGGTTTTATTTTAATGGTTATTTTCGAAAATTCCGATCAGAGCGGCCTGCATCAAATTCCGCGGCAAACTCGACCGGGAGAGCCGGCGTAAAGGCTACGGCAGCCCGATGTCGCTATCCGTGGCTCCCGGGATAAATTAGTAATGAGAGTAGGTAAAATACACCGAGTCGTTAATATTTCATCTTTTAATGAATAATTCAACCCGTGCAAGTGGTGATAATTTGCTTGCAGTTGAATATTCATGAACTACTTTGCTCAATCGCTCTTTTGAATATTTTATTAGGCCGCCTAGCCTTCTGTAATGCGGCGATGACAGCGTTATTTGATCACCTTAAAACGACGAGCGATAATTTTTAGACAGGCTGCATAGCCTAGTAATGTCGTTTTACTGAATCCGATTTTCAATCATGTTTGTGTATGAATTAACCGTAGAAACAAACGACTTCTGAGTATTACCTCTTGAGTATATTGTATGTTGTTCTGCCAAATACAACACCTTGTTTAAATTATGAACATGTTCACCAAATTTGCAACAGAAACTTAAACAGGCACAAATAATTCTTTAGCCTGCTGGATCAACGTCCTTTAACAATACACATCACAATTCTCAAACCCGGAGAACAAAATTGTATTTTCTTTTGATATAAAATATAAGAACATATGTCCCATATTTTTGCCTAGGGCACACAGCACGTATTCCACTCGATTTAATTATTTTATAGGTTCAGTGGTAAGCAGCTGCCTCTATATAGACGAGTTCTGTATAATACAACACACCGCCATTTATCTATGATTATCAGTCGTACGACGAGCAATATGTCGAATGCCAAAACATAAAAGACTTCGCCAAGTCGTAAACTACACTTGTATGTGTGTCTGTCTGGAAAACAGGTACTTAAATAAACAAACAAATAAATACCTCCCGGCAAATTCTCGTAATCAAATTATCTATTGGTCCCAGAAGGCCATATAATGTGAATAAGCAACATGTGGAATTTTGGTAATTCCAAATGAATCAATCGCTCTAATGCCAGTGATACAAAATGTTGTTTATATCTCCAATGTGTGTCAAAATAATTTTAATGTAGTTACGCTTGTCACTCTACCTCAGCATAGTAAATGACCATGATTTGTTACGAAATCCAGCTTAAAATTGACCTGACCTGACATTTTCCATCGATGTTGTACCGCGTTTTTATTTGAGCTGCGCTAACTAGCATAAGGCTGCTATGGCGCATACAAGGCTTCATCAACACAAGTCGTTATTGACAAAATATTTATTGCATCGGGGAACTGAAAAGAAACTTGAAGTACGCTTCAGCCGAGAATTGAAGAAACAAAATAGTGCAAAGGAAATATATACAAAAGCAGTTTCGTGACGGTTCACTTTACAATTTTGATAGCGAATAAAACGAATCACAGAATTTGTCATAAACTTGAAGAGTTTGAAAGATCGACATCAATCTTGTTAAATAAGGATAGGAATCGGTTGATTCGGAAAATGCGGCAAAATCTCGAGCTACTAGTTTAGCTGCGGGTGCATGTAGATTGTACTGGGGAGCTCTTGCTTTGTAGCGCGATGGCGTCAATCTCCTACTTTAGTGACGTCGAGTGTAGTTGCGATGACGTCATGCACTACATGATCACATCCTGATAAAGAAAATAAATAATAAATAAAAAACTAAATTTATCATCTATCATAGCCGTATGTTTGAAAACATATAAATATTAATATGGTATTGCAAAAAACGTATGAATAAAAATCATATGTTTTATTTGATAAAGATAGGTTTATTTTTTATTAAAGATAAGTTAACTTACCCCGTTAAAGGCGGAAAACTTCATTCGTTTTTGTTTCTGTCTCTGGTTACAAAACCACACTCGCACAACATTTTTCTTGAGGTCAAGTTTTTCGGCAATGGCGGCGATTTTCTCCGAGGACGGTCGTGGCTGAAATTAATATTCGTTACGGTTTTGATCATTCGACTAGTAGATCATCAGTATGCAGTTTGAAACAACATGTTTGGCTACAAAGTAGTATTTTTGGTCGGACATAAAGTTTCTTCAGGTTCGTCTATTGTTTGACTTTTTTATGGTCCTATATGGACGGATTACTCGTTCAATAATGCAACTGCTTCGCCTTATGTCCGGTTACAGAATGCATTCTTACAAACAGATAATAAGTCACCAACCTGTACAGCGAAATAAGCCTCCAAGGATCGCTTCTCGGGAGCAGCTATTGAGGTTCGTTTTCTCTTCTTCTCCCCCATTGCAGCGTTTTCCATCTTCCGTCGATGCTCCTCTTCCGCCTTTTCCAACCACGTGATCAGAATCGGCTTTAAAGCAACCATATTATTATGGCTGAGGGTAAGAGACTCGAACCTGTGATGAAAAATTTGCTTATAACCATGGTTCATATTGAAATTTCTTCATTTCCAGCTCTAATCAAAAATATTGCGGAAAGATAATAGATTGTGTTACTTATTCATACAATTCAATATTGTACTGTGACTACTTATTTCCCGCTGTATAATAGATGTTATTTAGAAGAACGTCGCATTAAACGCTGTACAATAGATAAAAGTACCTGCATATTGTGCTTTGACTTAGCGACCCGACTCCAGGAAGTTTGAGGTTGGCGAGTGCCTGTCCGACATCATTTTGCGTCACCCCGAGTTTAATGCGACGTTGCTTGAATCTAGAAATATTGATTCCCGGTAAGTGCCCGTCGCTTCAATGCCAATTTCACGCAACTGATTACGTCATCGAAATTACGTGATGTTATGCTCGTTACCTTTCGGCGAAGGCTTCAAGTTCCCGTGGATCAGCGTCGTAATCGTTCGAACTGAAGCTGGGAACGCTGGGTTGAGGTGATCCTGGAACATATGGTGTTATGAAATGAGGCTTATAACTCTACCTGTGGTGGGTTTTCGGCGAGTCTTACCTGCTTGTGTGCTGATTGGGGCAGAAATGGGCGTGGCAGCGCTGGTCGAATGCATAACTGACGTGGGGTGAAAATGATTCGGTGGGTTATAAGTTGGGGCGGGGTGGGAGATGTAATGGGGCTGTGACGACATATCTGACGTCATCATAACGGATGAGTTGAAGGAGGGTGGCTGGTACGTGTGAAGACCACTAAAAATATTTTTTTTATTAATTTGTTCTTCAGATCTTTTTTTTGCTATAGAAACTTACCAGTGGCTTGAGCCAAGTTGTTCGATGACGTCATTCGTGTCAAGGGTACCCGGTAGCGCCGCTGAGTGATGGAAAGCTGATGGAGGATGCATGGAGCTATAAACTGGGAATGAAAAAAATGTCAAAATAACCAAAGATGAACATTAGATATGTCATATGCGACGGCAGTGAAAATGACAGTAGCTTGCTTGCTGCTAAATAATTTACTTACCAGGTGGAGGAACTGCCGATGATGTGTGTTGTTGTGTCGCGTACGGGGCGGGTGGGTAGTAGCTATGGTTGCTCGGTTCTGGTTTGAACTGGTTTTTACCAGGGTAATCGACAGCGGCCAAGGCTTCAGCCTGACGCGCAAGGAAACTTTCATCAAAGCCGGCAAAAAGGTTGCCCTAAAAATGAAATGATTATTGTTTAGTTCGAGCGTAAGTCTTGTGGGAAGATTATAGAAACAGCAATCACAGCTGTTAGTAGTGACAGTAGACATAACTTTCCATCCGCTCATATTCCCCGAACCGGGTGTTTGTTTTTGGACTTTGGTCCGCTTTTCCGATTTCACAACGATTACTCGCTTATGACGGACGCGCCATTTTGTTGCCAAGCAGGCAGATGCCGCGCATAATCACCGTGTCCATCGCAACATGTAATTAAAATATGTCGCGAAATCTAAATTTTCAATGAAAAAGTTTTAATGACTTCAAAGCCTTAAATTAAACTGTAAAATCGACAACGGCGAAACGGAAGTCGGTCCACATTTTAAACCGACAAAAACAACGTCAAAATCCTTTCTATAAAAATTTCCGTTGCAATAAATATAATAAATATGTTTATTTAGAGATCAACACACCGGGGTATGCTGGAAAACTATAATCTATCGTTTTGCTGCATTATTGCGAAATGGTGATTTGAATCAATTGCGAACACCAAGATATATAGGTGATTTGAATCAATTGCGAACACCAAGATATATAGGTGATTTGAATCAATTGCGAACACCAAGATATATAGGTGATTTGAATCAATTGCGAACACCAAGATATATTTCGTAGCATTTTTCAAACTTACCGAATAGGCTACCGGGGATGCCATACAGTGGCGACGAACGGCATCCGCAGCGTTGTGGAGCGGGGCGTATTTTTGCTCCCCATAACTTGTATTGAGGGTAGTAACTGTTGGTACCGGTGATGGCGGTCTGTGGTGATGATGCGTTGCTAGCATGTTGGTAAACATTGTGTGGGTGATCGTGTATTGCGAAAATAAAATCTATCAAATCGAATCTGAGAAAAAAATGTTTCGTTAGCGAAAGGTAAATTTACAATTTTAGAAACATAAAATTGCTCTTTTGTATACTGCACTTTATAGGCGAAATTGCACCTTCTCTAAGTTTAACGATTGCTTTATAAAGATGAATAATTAATTCACGCGACTTCACTTGTGCAAACTTGCCTAAAATTGCATTAATTTCTAATGAATTAAAGTCGAGTGTGGCGAAAACTTTGCTCCAAATATTAATATTTTATAAAATCTCAACTCTCCTAGGACCAAATCGTTTAATAAATAATTCAGCCCAAACTCTAGCGAGCTCAACAGCGGAATGAGACGAGCAGGTCCACTCGATCGCCCATCTCCATCGCCTTCTTTTCTCTCCGTTACGTAATAATCGTTGCATTGTGTCATCTGCTTCGGCAGGCGGGGCGTCACGTGACCAGGTGTCTTTCGCCAGAGGACTTCCGCGATTAAGGACTTGACGGAACAAACCCCCCTGGCCACACTTGGTACACAACACCTTTTTCATAACTTAAAAAAAGACAAATGAAATGTGGGTAAACTGAACAGTTTATATCCGATTTAATTTTTTTTAATTCTAAAAAAATTATGAGTGGGCAAAATAAATAATTGTAGAAAACAAAACTTAAAATTATATTACTCAGAGCTAAAATTAAAATTCCCGGTTGGTGGTCATCGGCCAGCAGCGATCCTGGCTTAGCATTACGCTCGTTCTGGTGTGTACATTTGTAGCGCAACAGATGCGTCTGGCTGGAAAATTTATGAATATTTCGCGGCTAATTATCGCCGAGCCGCGGACTTTAATGGAGGATGGCTTGTGATCAAAAATCGATGAGTAGCCGACCTAACAGATGCGTTTTGTTATCCGTGGTTTGTCGGGACCGCCTCAGTCGAAAGTCACACAATGCGGTGATGAGATTATACCGGCCCGAAATCCGATTCTGTCCGGCGTTTGATAAAGGAGGAAAAAGTGGCCAGCCGAGCGTTCGAATTGCTGATATCTTCATTAAATATACAGGAGTGTGGGAACCCCATGAATTTCTGATGCCGCTTCATTCATTAAATATTTAATTTTTACGCGCTTTGTGTTCCGCAATGTTTTGATCTCGACGTCACCGGAAAGTCCACAACGTCGGAGTGTTTACGCAAATTTGAGTTTTATTAGCAGCCACGAAAATGCAAAATTCACACTTCACAATTCAATAAGTACGGTTAGTTGATTTTCTCAAAATTACATTTGGACTTTTGTAAACACATCGGTTGAATACTCATATTAAAAATTGGCTTTTTACGAACACATTTGATCGTATCACATAGTATCTAATATATAACTGAGATATTTTTTGTCTTTTCCAAATGACTGCATTAAAAAATTACATGAGAAGATCATAAAAATGTCATTGTTATTTAAAATCGAATATTTACGACAAGCGGCAGCGCGACGAGCATAATTTTCCCATCGCACATTATTTCTATAACTTTGCGTGAGTTGATGTCCGCAACTCGTCGTGACAACGAAAATACAACATACTTCCCTTTGTGCGTACACAATGGCACGCGACCCACCTAATTTCGATTCCGTTTAATTATTCATTATATCACGTGACGGGGGAAGTGTGGAACAGACACCGGAGTTGGGAGGTAATACAGCGAAACCTCTAACTACAGCCTTACAACGACACCCGAAGTTAAGCTTGGGCAATACAATCACTTCTCCTTTTAGATATGCCTTCTACGCAGACAGCCACGTCAAGATAGACAAGATCTTGATGTTTTGGCCCAAACACATTTAAAAACCCTTAAACTAAAGGCACACTATGTGGAAACTATTTTTCGCACATTTTTAACATGTTATAAAATCCATTTATACGCTGAACATTTTTTTTGGTAATTTTTTGTTTTTGTTTACTTTCTGGTGAGAATATTAAATAAAACATATAAATTAAATAAAAAAATGACAAAACAATTTGACAAAAAAGATCAGAAATTGGTTGGATATCTGTGCAACGTCGTATGAGGCGAATAACTGATTTTGTACGGCCGTATATTTCAGAAAGATTCAAGATCCCCTGGCACTACTTACTAAGTTTGTCAGTGTATTTATCAGGCCTACCAATCCGAACGGAACTATTTCGCATTTGTACGAATACGTGTATTATGTCGGTCTTAACCAGGATTATTTATACCAGGATTAGACCCCTTAATAGGTTATTTATGAGACCATGTTTTGACTGGTAAGCCGTTTGTATGAATTGGTCGCGCAAAACATTCGGCCATAAAATCCCTCTTCTTTTTCCTACTCTAATTAAGCTGTACGAAATATATTAGACCGGATTTTTAGAGTATTCCTTGAGTCAAGGTTTAAAATGAGTGTGTAGTCGAGTAACAACGAAGGTCTGCAGTCGAAAATTTGAAAGATCGGAACAAGGCTTTGGCTAGATTGCAGGTAACCTTCCTTGTTTTCCCAATTCACGGCAATCAATCATGAATATTCAGACCTATCCTATATTTAAATATGTTCTTTAACATTAAATAATCATTAAATATTGAACACACTAAAAAAAGCTCCGGTAACACGACTGTGGGAACGAGATATTGTATCAAGTAATTGTGTTCAACGCAGTGTCGTTTTCAAACACTGAAATAAATGAGTATCTAAGATATTTTATAATTTATTACAACACCTCGATTGAATACCTAGCCTTAATGTCCCAACACGTCATTATCTGTAAAAATTAGTGTAAAAATTCAAATGCATAAATTGTGTATTACATTCATACAGTCCATCTCAATAGGTAATTATTTTCGGGGCATAGCTTTAAACACATGATACCTGGACAGCTCGCTGTGACCTTATTTTAAATTGTTTTTTTTTAACCGAGCCAAGTTTTGAATCCATGATGGGTTCGTTACTCGGACCGTTTTTGTATAAGAGTCGGTATATGTATCGGTCGGGTTAACCATTTGGCCACACAACCGTACTATTTTATATTGTATGCACAAAGTAATAAAACAAAATAGACTTACGGTTGCCATCGTGCGGAAGTAGTAATACGAATTTCGAACCACTAGTGTTTTAGCGTTTGTTTAAATTTTGCTCTTTTTTATAATGAATAAAAACTGCAGAGTTATTTTTTAAAAAGAAGACAGGATAAAACTGCAAGACTTTAGTAGTTAAAACTGTAGTAAATAGGCTACGCAAGAAATAACGGGGGATTAGCGTTAAACCTAACATTAAGCTAATAAATTGTTGCAGCAAATTTATTTTAAATTAAAATTAAAAACCTTAAATAATAATGTACAACCATAACCCAGTACTGTGGTAAAAACTTAAATAGAATTTCACCAACGGTTACAAACCGTTTCAAAACATACACTTAGAAGGTCCTTCAGTTATAAAGGCTAGTTCTTTTTTGTTGAGTGCATTCTATCCCGCCGATAAGCAACATTTTTGCATCAGCAACGATAATATTTTTAGTTCAATATATTCTGCATCGAAATAAAATTGCTTGTGGAGTTCCTTCGCAAAAATGTTTTTAATATTTCCTGATTTTAAATTCATGCAACATAAATTACTTGTATGTGCTATGTTTAGTTAGGTTTAAAGAGAATATTCCTGTTTTATCACTGTGAGAGGAAAACGCATTACTTCGTTTCCACCATGGATTACGGGAGCTATTATAAGTGTTGTATATTATTGAGACAGTCCAACTTTTCTAGCCAAAACCTATTTGGAGAATGTACTTTTTTCTTTGTTTCTGCGTTTTTTTTTGTAAAATAGAGGCCTAATTTAAGCATTTTTTGCTTTCGATATTTTCTCTGACCAAAGACACAATCAGCTTAAATATGTTTTTGAAGTCATTCGACACACTAAGTAGATTGGCTTGAAGCCACAAGACAACAAACGAAGCGACTGGGCTTTTAAGGCGGGCAATGTTCAGGCCTTATAGATTTAAACTAAAAAAATAAACTATGGATTATTAATATTATTTTAAACTTTTTTTTGCAATTTTCTTTTTAAAATTTTACTTATAGCTTTACATTAGTTTACGAGAAACGTAATAACCTAAATTTAGTTTTTAGTGACTAGTTAGCGCCACTAAATGAAAAGATAGAATAAGAATTTTCTACCACTAAAACAAACTTTAATGAGAAATTCGCACAGTTTTAATATGGGAAACATAATTTAATTTTTTTTGCTTGTAGGGGGAAATTATTAGTAAAGATAAGATGTATAGAAGAGAATTGTCGCTTTGTAATTATAATTGATAGGTTAATTAAAACCACGTACTTTTTTTGTAAATTTATATTGACTTGCGGATTGGAGGTATTGCAATGCAATGCATATTCGCGTATTCGTATGAATTTCCATCTTTTATCTTTATCGATAGCTTAACAAACAATTATGGACAGAAGGGCTAAGTATGGTCAATATAATCTACACACAATTTTTAACAAAAAATATCCTTCCAAACTAAATAAGATTTTTTTAATATAAATTGGAACAAATTTAAACGCAATGGACCAGGGCCAAGGTACATAACCTCAGGAGCAAATGCTTCAATAATATCCGCCTCAGACTCCTTTATTCATGAAAATGGCGATTATTCCGTTTACATCATGAACTATATCTCTACTACCAGCGCCCCGAGAACACGTGGAAGCATTAATTGCCCTAATTCAGATTTTTGAATATAGGCTAGCGCTTTCGAACTGCTAACTGTTAAATGGTGGCTTTCAGTTGGTTGGGGGGTATCGAGGTAATAGATAATGACATCGCTGTTAAACAAATTTTAAGGGCAATTTTATATTTTAAATAAATTTCTTCGTGATGAAACCTCGCGTAAGGTTAGAAGCTTATGTTTCAGGTTAATGGCTTACCGCTAAACTGAAATCCTACCCCTAATACGTAGGGGAAAAGTGGGTAAAATGGGCCACGTGGGTAAAATGGGCCCCCTCCAATTTTCAATATATTTTGAAGAATAAAAATTTGCTGCAAAAACCAGTGTCCGTATATCAAATTATGGAATCTCCAAACCGAAGTTTGAGCGTGAAATCGACAAACTCAATGTTTTCTGTAGCTATTTCGGTTTGAGAAGGTCTGAATCTAAATTTGCAATTTTTGTTTTCTGCTAATATAATTATAATAGAAAAGATCAAATACTAAAATAAATTTTACTGTAGTTAAATAGAACTATATAGCCTAGACCTACTTTTACTGGTAGAAATAAAACTTCTTTTTTTTTAATTTTTTATAGAGATTTTAAGTCGTATGTTGGCACCTGTCTAATATGGGCCCCC
>CH002376.1:2898873-2949354 GCA_000149265.1 Ciona savignyi
AAAGTATTTCCATTAGTTAAAAAATGTGTGTAGCTAAAATATGTGTAAGATCAGAAATGTTAGGATATGATATTTATGTTTATCTTCGTACATTGGAAAACACAATGGGCGTTTAACACAGGCAAACGACCAAGTTTAAATTTTATTGACAAAAAATAACCAATTTAGGGAATTGTTTCAGAACTTGGCATTTTAACAACTTACTTGGCAATTCGATCCTTAAGCCCAGCCCAGTCCCATAGATCTGTTGGAGTTACATTCCACATGTCGTACTGCAGTTCCTGAAATTTGGAAATATAAAAAATACAATCGAAAAAGTTCATAGCACAAGTTTAATTTGTCTTTTAGCTGTACAACACAAACGTATACTTTCAACATTGTGGTAGAACTTTTTCGACGTCATTGTATTGCCATGGCCCCAAAAATGGTTTTTAGCAATTATGTATTAAAGGGTAATTAACAAGTCCGACCGGTTAAGTGTGTCGCCTTTCACTCGAAAGGTTGCAGGTGCAAAACTGGGGCTAGCTGGTCGGTTGTGTCCTTCGGCAAGGCACTTTACAGACATTGTCTGAACCTAGCGATTAATCGGTTCTACCAAATTGAAGGAACGTTTCTATCATACACAATACACTGCAATAGCTCCGGTAACCCGACGGTGGTCACAAGGTTACCTGACGATTACCCGTGTGTTAACCCCCTTGGTTTTCCCATTCACGAGGATAAACATGAATATCCTATCCTATCCTAAGTAACGCTGTTATACCCCTTTGCTGATGGGGCAGCCTTTGTACGTTTCGTATGTTCCCAATTCTTCAGCCAAGTCACACGAGGCAGTAAGAGCAGCATAGTAGATTGTTTCGAATATTTGTACGTTGAGTTTCATTGCTTCAGGGGAATCAAAGGGAAGCCGCATTGCGATGAATGTGTCGGCCAACCCCTGGACCCCTATCCCTATGGGGCGGTGCCGTTTGTTTGATGTTTCAGCCTGAAAAGATAAATTATGGTCTGAGATTTTATAAATAAAAATTGATGATTTTGTTTATTTTATGTTATAGAAATTGAACCCTTTTTTGTACAAAAATTTAGTGTAAATCTGCAAACATAGTATAACATTAAAATTTCACACATCATATCCAATTTTGCTGATTTGTTACATATTTGGCCACTTACCTCTTTTACCGGGTAATAATTAATGTCGATAATTTTGTTGAGGTTTTTCGTGACAACCCTTGTGACTTCATAAAGCCTCTTGAAATCAAACACAGGACCAGAAAGGACATACATGGGAAGCGCGATTGAGGCAAGGTTACACACAGCAACCTGTGGAAATTACCCAATTTAATTAATTGATATAAATAGTTATGTACACAGGTTGACAGACACATTTTATCTAGGTTGAGAACATATATGGGTGATGAAAAATGTTACACTGAGCAACCTGTGGAAATTACCCAATTCAATTGATTGATACTCAATAGTTATGTATGATAGGATGACTGGATGAGATATACATGTTGACATGCACACTTTATCTAGGTTGGAAAAATATATGAGTGATGAAAAATGTTACACAGAGCAACCTGTAGAAGTTACCCAATTCCATTGATTAACATAAATAGTAGCAGACCTGGCTTTAAAAAATGGCAGATTTGGCTTTTATATATTAGGTGAACATCTCTACATACACTAAATCACTAATTGGCTGGTAATCAAAGATTCCAAAAACTGATTAAAATCACTGTAAAACAAACAATATATAATAAATATAAACTAAATATCTATTCAATAATTCAAATACCATTAAAAACAGACTTTTCTAGTCGTAATGAAATCACAAATAAAACAAAAACAATTTCACAACTTTTTTTAGGGAAGTGACAGCTTATAAAAAAAAGGACAATTTAAACCTATTTGGTAACTTCCCATACCTCATCAGGAGCTGTGTACTCGACGATTTCCGTGCACAGGTTCGAACTCTTAATCGTCCCCAGATTTTGTTGATTTGATTTTCTGTTACACGCGTCTTTATATAGCATGTACGGTGTGCCGGTTTCGATCTGTGCCTCGATCACAGCGTACCATAACTTCTGCGCTTTGATGGTTTTCTTTGCTTTGCCCATCTTCTCATATCTGTTATGACAAAATAAATATATGTAACAAAACATGTGAGAATTATTCGTAGGTTAAAGTACAAAAGCAATGCACATTATATCAATAAAGGATTGCATAAAAATAAGAAGAGCAGTGAATGTGTTTTGTTAGGATGATTTGCAGTTATTATCATGCTCATTAAAACTCTTTTTTTTTACTTTAGAATTTTATAGTGCAAGGGTTTAGATTTCATCACTTGCATTGCTGGCATACTGCTTTTTATGCGGTATGCACCAATGATTGCCCAGTCAAATTTGTTAGAAGACTAAGTGATTTACCTTTTGCATTTGTAACAAATTCGCACTCACTTTATGTAAAGTTCCTCGAATTCTTCCCCCCACACCTCGAACAAGCCCTTTGCTTCATCGGGACAGAACAACGACCAATCCCCATCACATTCCACCCGTTTCATGAACAAATCCGGGATCCACAAAGCGTAAAACAAATCTCGAGCTCGGGATTCATCTTTGCCTGGTTAACAGATGGAAGTTGTTTTATAGCCACTCACAACATTAAAAACTCAGATATTGCACTACATTCGCCAAAAAGGAATAATAACAGAACACGATCATAGGATTTTTGGGTATATTATATATATATATATATATATATATATATACTGTATAGACTATATAATATATTATGATTTTCAACTGCCAAATTAAGCCACAGGCATATACATCAAAATTAAGGTTCTGGCACAACTAGATGGCTCCAAAAATGCTAATCCATACCTGTGTTTTTCTTTGCATCGAGAAAATCGAAGATATCTGCATGCCATGGTTCAACGTAAATCGCAAACGCACCAGGACGCTGTGGTTTCATCAATAACATATTAAAACAACAATAAATTACCGACTCAAACGTGATTTAACAAATGTCATTTTGCAGTCTAAAACTTTGACATTTTGATCAGCCAGATATGTCATTACTCTAATTAGCTACTGTTGCCATTTTCATATATTTCATTAATTGCCGTATCTTATAAGATAAATTTACAGTTTAGTATACTTATTTCACAACATTAAATTACCTTATTCCCGCCCTGGTCCACATATCGGGCAGTATTATTGTATACACGCAGCATTGGCAGCAAACCATTTGAGTTTCCATTTGTCTATCAATAAAAAATGACATTTATTAATAAAAGAAGATGACAGGACATGGGAAGCACTGGCACAAAGGTCCTTTGCCCACAGACACAAGCAAATAACATTGCAAAGCAGCCGGTATCTATCTAACAATCTTCCAGATAAGGGTTTGGGGTTGATTAGGAAAGACTAACTATTGACTTTAACAAAAATAAATGGATAATGTCTTACTTAAATAAAAGAAAATTATGGTATGACAGTGAGTTTGATACTGGCTAAACGAAAAGTAACAAACAGTGTCTTACCCCCGCAATATAGCTGCCGGAAGAACGAATACAGTGAATAGCAAGTCCAATACCACCAGCAGTTTTGGATATAAGTGCACATTGTTTCAATGTTTCATAAATTCCTTCAATACTGTCATCTTGCATGGTCAACAGAAAGCAACTTTTAAAAAAACAACCGATTAAAGTTTGGAAAGGTAAACAGTTTTTATGAATATTACATTAAGTGTCATGTAAGTACAGATGCGTATGGTATAATTAATATAAAGTCATTTAAAAGTTTTATGTAAATCAAGTATAAATGAAATATAGATTTCAGTAATTGAGCTCACAATTCCATATGTTAAATTAAGGTCCAACGACATTACAATTCTTTAAATAAATAGAAACATTTGTTGGAATCAGCAAAATCGCAACTTCTATACAGGCTCCACTCATGCAAAGCATGGTACCAAAGAACCAAAAAGAGCGTGTGAAAGGATTCCATTATTATACGATCGACTAAAACCAAATTTTTCATATCTATGAAAAATTGGGGAACGTGATCGATTTGGAAAAAAAAAAAAACTTGATAACATGGGCCAATTCAAGTGTTAAGTGTACTGTAGATAAAAAACAACAGAACATTTAGCTATTTAGTATTTACCCTAGAAATTAAAAAGTTGCACATTTCCTATATTTATCTTTGAATATATTACCTGGACATTTGAGGGCGGTTGGTACCAGCATTAAACAAAGTGGGTGATGCGTGGGTGAACCATTTCTCTGATAGCAGATGATAGGTCTAAAAGTAAATTTTAAATAATTACGATTTTGTTGGCTACCCATGGCAGTCCAGTGTTATGACGACTGTGATTCTTGCATTTTTAATAAGCATTGTTAGTGGAAAGTATGACAAAATACTTAGTAAGAATTAAACATAGGAAGAAAAACAAATGTTTTAAAAATATTTGTATAGTTTTGTACTGTTAACGATTCTGATTATACAAATCTGTATTACATGTTAAGCTGTGTATTGGCTTTGTTGAATGGTGATAAAAGATAGCCATATCCCGTAAAACACTATGCGTCTGGCCGTATATTATATTGGTATTTAACACATACATAAGACCCTCACTTATGCTTACAACACCAAAAGACATGCCAATATGCACTAACATGCCAAACAGATTAAAATAAAGTCACAATTACCTCAAGAACTGATTCCATGTCATCCCCATGAATCCCTATAGATACCCTCATCAGCATGTGTTGGGGTCTCTCTGCCACCTTGCCATTTAGCTTCAATAAGTAGGACCGCTCCAATGTCTGAAATGTATTTTTGTCAAAACTTAAATTCCTCGATTTCATTTTACACAAATTTTACCTTAAAACCGAAGAAGTTGTAAGAGAAATCGCGGTCGTAGATAATAGCTGAATTCAATTTCTGCAATTGCAAATGTAAATCGAATATCCCTGACAGACGGTGCTCAAACCAGTTACAAAATAACTAAAATACTCTAATGATTTATATTATCTCTAATAGAACAATATTTCACTTTTAGTGTTTCCGCGAATTAGTAGTTCGGTGTAAAAACTGGACCAGATAAAAACCAGAGCTTACCTCTTTGTTTGCAAGTATAATGTCATAGGTCTTTTTTGAAATAAGCGGTGAATGTTTTCCATTGCGTGGGTTGATGAATTCATAAAGATCTCCCATAACAGCTGAATAAATTTACAGGTAAATAATACCAACCCTTTAACGTTTAACTTATTTCACAATTATAGTGTAATAATGCTGGGTCACGATGTTGTTCAAGTCAACAAACGTGCAAGAAATTGAAATCACACTGTATTTAAATTCTACTTGACCGTCTCTAACCCCAAAAAATGTTGTTGCAGAACAATTCCAGAAATATTTCATATGGTGGAAGCAAAGTTAAATGTAGACTACAAGGAGGAAAGCTAAAATTACAAGGCCAACAAAACAAGTCATCAGATTAACGCAACTAACTACTGTTATTAAATTGAAATGCAGTCGTTCTACTGCCCTTTAAGTTGAAAAACTATATTGATCTTACTTACCGCTGAACACCTTTTTGGTTTCTTTGTGCAAGTTAGAGACCGCAAGTCTAGCAGCGAGTATAGCGTAATCAGGGTGAGTTGTGGTCATGTGAGCTGCTGTCTCAGCTGCAAGTGTGTCTAACTCGACTGTTGTCACACCTTCATAGACTCCACTGATCACCTTCATTGTAATTTTCGCCTAAAAAAACATTAAAATTTGGTTAGTTGGGATAAGAAATTACAAGGATTTTTTTACTCTTGATGCATTAGATTTGCTTAAAATATAAAAAAATATAATCTAGTTCTTACTGGATCTACAAAATCCATGTTCAGACCATAGCAGAGCTTTGAAACTCTGGAGGTAATCTTGTCAAACATAACCCGCTCCTTACGGCCATCTGAAATATATGAGAAGATTCGTTTCATTAAGGATATGAAGGGAACAGCAATTTACAGAGCATGTTTGAGGTTGAGGCACATGGTACTATTGTATTGACACTCATCAAAATCTCAAATGTGCCATGATATTATAATGCATACAAACAATTCTTAAACAATGCAGTAAAAGCCTGATGTCATTAGCTTAACCAAAAAATTTGTCAAAAAAATCATGATTGTACTCGCAACTTCTAAAACTGTTTTGCACACGAGGCCCTGGCCACCAGATAGACTACTGTTTTTTGGTACTAAACCAGCATGTCATTGCATATTCTGTCTATAAAAAAACACAAAATTATGCAAAAAGATTGCTCTGTCTAAACTAAATAACAGAAAACTTATCATATAATAACTACCTTATAATATTCGTGATACCACATGTTATATACATTTAGTAAATTAGTTTAAAAGTAACAATCACTGTTAACCTTGTTAAAATTGTGTTTTAGCACAAAATAGGATAAGTCGGTCATAAACAATGCTTACCTCGTTTGTATACATACATTTTCTTTGTTCCAACTTTTCAACAAACCAAAAAAACAAGGCAAAAAGAAACAAAATGTGCAAGTTTTCGCGTGATTACTTCAGGCAAAAAATATAAAACTAAGACAAAGTTAGTGTTAAAGAACAGAATGACTCACGGACAGACTGTATACGTAAATGAACGTATCAAACCTATAACTGACTTTATAGCGCAATTCAAACATTCCGCCAAAAGTAACACAAAACAATAAATATGTCAAGCGTTTGGCTCCAAATAATTTCGCGCCAATAAGAAGAGAACGTAACTTAAACGCTGCAAAAAGAGATTAAAAAGAGGTAAGAGAAAGGTGGGTGACGTCAAGAATGAAATAACATCGTCTTTTGGCGCCAAGAATACAAAATCAAATTTGAAAAAAAGGGTAGGACTAAGCACCAGGACATACGATTGTATTTATTTCCAAAGTATCATCATTCAAAAAAAGGAACATTTAATCTTTAAAGTTTCTTCCATGAAGTTCGTTTAACTTTTTTCACTAAAATGAGGGAAATATTTTAAAAACCACGTGATCAATCAAAACAAATTGGACGAACTATTTTTAACTAAAACAAACCAATTAAGTCTATTATTTTGATCAAACCAATACATTTCAATTCTATCCTATTTCATCATTTGTTATATTTAATCAGAAATGTTTTTTTAATGTGAAATATGTACTTATGTACAATATATTAATTTCTACGATATCTATAGGTCATTTAAATTTTCTGAACAGCTGTTTTGCGATTGATACGTCACGTTCCGCTTGAATGATCTACGCTGTAAACTTAAGATGCTGTTGCCACTTCGAGAACTTCTACGAAACATAAAAGTAATCCTTGCAAGTTCGTCACCACAACGTCGCAAACTATTGGAACAAGTCGTAAGTAACTAATAATTCACATTTCGACTCTTGGTTAATTGGCTGTAAACACAATGAAATACCTCTGGAAAACGCACTGTGGGCACATTAGTTTTGTGATTCTCTTAAAAACCTTCCCAATATAAAAAGTATGGGTCATTCCATTATAATTGAGCAAAAAAAAGTTGAAAAGTACATCGTACCTCTCAGATTTTGCTAAGATTTTCAGACAATGTACCAACACCTAGAAAAATGATTAGGACAAAATTTGAAGTCGCAACTCCTAGCGGATCAAAAGTTACGGCAAGATGAAAAACCGGCCACACGAGGGCTTATTGTTGGTGAGCATGCCTACTTACAACTTTTAATTGCCGATATCTTGAAAAGTAAACCATGTGAAAAGCTGAAAATTTGTTTTAAGGTATTTAAAGGTATGAGGAAGCTGAATTTCATATCCAATTTATCCTTAGGGCATTATAAAATAGTCAAAATCAGGTTTAAAAATTATTTTCACCACCCCGACGCTAAAGGGGGTAGCTCCTGTATGCAAGACAGTTTTGAGATGCAATCTTTTTTAAAAGTTAGAAGTAGCTTAAATTTTTAAGCAGTTCAAAAATTAGCTTTGCCAACTTTAAAATAACTTTTTGAGGCCAAATTTCCCAACTGCAGATTTCCCCCCCCCCCATCCTAAAAAATGTGTTTTAACAAATATAATATGGTTTTGTACAGTCTAAAGTATCCGAGAGGAGCTAAATACCTTTTATTTACCTTATAAATGTGCAAAACTTGCAATTTTAATTTTAAAACACTTGTTAGGACCACACTTTTCCCACATCAAATTTCTTTAAAAAACCGAGGCAAGCCTGAACATTTTACAGAAAATATTTTATTTTGTAAACAACACACAACACCAGACCCTTATTAAGAATCAAAAAAAGTAAATTATGTATGACAATGGCTGTACAATTTAACAATACGTATACCAGTACTAATAACAATGGTACAATCTTAATATGGTTCAAAGCTGTTTATGTAGCTTCCGATTTTAAAACTTTTCTGCAAGTATTTGTATTTCTTCTTTAGAGGTTTTGCCAGTTGTATTTGATGGTGGTTTTAAGAATTTGTTGTTTGGGTACTCAGGAATGTCATCCTTCCGTGGCCAACAAAAAGTGTTAGATGGTCCATGTGGATACAAAACTTAATGTTAACATCTTTGTCCAACTCTTGTACAAGACCAATCCACCAGCAGTTGTCATAGCGGCATGCTATATAATCCATCGCTTTGACTTCTGGAACAGCTGCATTGTCAAAAAATAAGTAGGTTCCAGTTAATTCTTCATCCTCAATAACTCGTTTGTAACCCACACAGTTGAAAGCCATTGGAACAAAATAGTGAAAACTTGCACCATTGATTGTTTGCCGCAGAGCATAGCGCTGCTCTAGAAGTTCTCTTTTCTATACTATGAAGTCTTTCAAGATAAAATTAAACATTTTTCCTTTTATATTTGCGTTACAGTACTTAAAAATTGCAGCAGCGGTAAGAATCGGCTTACTGCCAGTTTTTATTTGCAGGCTTGTACGGTTAACAGCCGCTTAACAGTTTCTCCATTACCCTCACATGGAGTCTTTCCATGCAAAGTAGTCATTAACATTAAAATCGGAAAAGTGGAAACAAAGATTTAAAATGTTGTAGGAGTTTTTATACTGTCCTGCACATTCATCAGAAAAGTACTAAAATTTTTGTATATTTGTCTCTTGATTCGGATCAGGGAGACCAGTTGCTTTTAAAGCTCATACACAAAACTAGAATCATGATTAAGGTCGTCTAATATAAAAGAAAATGAGTGAGAGTGGAGATGTTCACCATCTTTGTAATATACAACAACAGGGTGGATTGTAGATTGGCTGGTGTTCCAATGAAATCTTTGACTTTCATGTTGTACTGTGAATTTATTATTTTGTACAAAATTAGTACAAACAATAGATTGTTCTCAGGTAAATTTTCTTTTCTATTCTTGCACCTGGCAATGCAATAGTGCGTTGCGCTGTCAACCCGTCAATAGAATTTGCGAGAAGATTAATAAAATCATTACTGCTAGCAGAATGGTCCACTATTATTGACCATTCTTCTGAGTTCCACTGTTGGTAAGAAATCAAGTCCTCTTCTCTGCAATCCTTACAATTCATAAGATGTTGACGTAAAACTTCAAAGCCCGGGCAGTTTGAACACTGATGGATCATGTACATTCTTGATTCCTTGATATTTGTGACCCTGCTGGGACTTAACCTGACCTAGTTATTATTTTTCTATTTTAATAGTAAAAAACTTGCATTATTTAGATGCTCTGCTACTTTAGACTATATTAAACCTAAATTTATTTATTAAAACACATTTTTTTGGAAGGGGGAGGGCGAAAAATGTGCACTTGGGAAATTTGGTCTCAAAACGTTATTTTAAAGTTGGCAAAGCTAATTTTTTAACTGCTTAAAGATTTAAGCTTCTTCTAACTTTTAAAAAAGGTTGCATCTCAAAACTGTCTTGCATACAGGAGCTACCCCCTCTAGCGTCGGGGTGGTGAAAATAATTTTTAAACCTGATTTTGACTATTTTATAATGCCCTAAGGATAAATTGAATGTGGAATTCAGCTTCCTCATACCTTTAAATACCTTAATACAAATTATCAGCTTTCCACATGGTTTACTTTTCGAGATATCGGCAATTAAAAGTTGTAAGTATGCGTGCTCACCAAAAATAAGCCCTCGTGTGGCCGGTTTTTCATCCTGCCGTAACTTTTGAACCGCTGGGAGTTGCGACCTCAAATTTTGTCCTAATCATTTTTTTAGGTGGTGGTACATTGTCTGAAAATCTTAGCAAAATCTGAGGTGTACGATGTACGGGCTGTTAAAAATATAATGGAATGACCCGTATGTTAAACATGACCACTAAGATAAATATAGAAGCTGGTATTATTTTTATATTAACACCCCCTTTACCACAGGGATTAGAATTTGAGGTATGCTCTTCTCCTTATGATGAAGAATCCGTTGATAAAAAGTCATTTAAAAATCCTCAAGATTATGTAAAACTCCTGGCTCATGGCAAAGCACTAGAAGTTGCCAATCTTTACGAAAAGTCGAATGAAAAGGTGCTAATCATTGGAGCAGATACAATCATTGTAAGTATGAGAAATTATAAAATTTAACTAATTGGTAACTGGTTAAACATTATTTGGGGCTTTTAACATGTTAGCTAATAAAAAATTACACAAAAATAATAGAAATATAATGGGACCTATAAAATATTAAAATATACAGGTTATATTGTTCAACAGATAATGTTAAACAATATAGAGTAATAATTATTGGCGTCTTAGTTTGCTTCTCTCATAGTGTTACGGCACGCGGTAATGGAGTTGACTCACTTGTCTTCTTTCGGATTTATTAGCGGTTACTAAAAGAAAAAACAACGTAAATTATAAGCCATCAAAACAAATAATATAACACACCTTTACATTACCACGTCCGTTCCTTAATATTAAATTTAGTCCCAAATTCCTTGTAGTTTTCCTTAATAAACAATGAGAATAACAGGCTGTGTCCCTGATTGCAGCGTAAATGAAAAGAACTTAAAATGCAAACGTTAACTGAGACTCAAGGACAACTCATAGAAATCGAAGGTGACAAAATAAGTGAACCATAAAAACGCAACTGCATTGGTGCAGTTACACATAGTGTGCCTTTCGATACTTATAATATGGCAGTTCTGGGCTTTTTTCAAAAGTATTAATCATCAGGAGTTTCCAAGATTATGATTTCCAACTGTTACGCTGTTTATGAAATATTCATCTGCAATGATTGTAATATCTTCTATAGTTTTTAATTTTAAATTATTATAAAAACGCTTATTTAACTTTTTAAATTGTGCATTACCTGTGGTACCAATTAGATTATAGTGCTGTCACTCTATCCGTTGTGTGCTTATAGTGAACTTTGTGAACCTTTTACTCTCCCTTTATAGATTTGTTTTGTGAAAAAATTAGGCCATGACTGTAAACTATGCTTTTATAACACCAATTTGGTAGTGCAAGTTATACAGCCAAAACAAATCAATCTTTAACTTATTTCTTTAACGTTTCTAGATTAATAATGACCAGATCATTGGCAAACCCCACACAACTCCTGTTGCAGTTGAGACACTTAATAATCTAAGTTGCAAGACACATACAGTATGCACTGGGGTGTCGGCCATACTGGTGGAAAATGGGGTGTTGAGTGAGACCATGTTTCAAGAATCTACACTGGTAGAGTTTGGATCACTTTCGAGGGAAATGATACAAAGCTATGTGGATACTGGAGAACCCTTGTAAGCATTCTGCCAAAATGTTTCCATACATATAAAACTTTTATTTAAAAACAATAAAAAATACATCCTGTCATGAATAAAAGTGTGTTTTATGGAATTTCTAAAAAAATAGTTCAAGTGTATTTTAAACTAATTTGTTTTTGGTTTATAGACATGTAGGTAGAGCTCTTATTATTTTCAAATTTTATATTGGGATAGATTTCTTTTCTTTGTGGTTGAAAAGATGAATCACTCTATATATACTTTATACAAACTGACATAGTAATCACCAGAGCTGTGCTTGTTCTCTTGTTGTTAATTTAGTTGAGACAATAATACTCACAAAAATTGCAGGAACAAGGCTGGGGCTTATGGGATCCAGGGTCAAGGAGCAATGTTTGTGAAGAGAATTGATGGTTGCTATAACAATGTAGTTGGATTGCCTCTGTTCAAACTGTGTGACGAATTAACCCAATTTTTAAGCAACAAGTGTAACAATGACTCAAAATAGTAGTGTTTGGTGCTGGAAACTGGCAAATGAGCAAAAAGAAACCTAGTTTCCCAACACTGTCTAGTTTTTTCAATTTAATATACCTTAAAACACAAAAATATCCCATTCTTGTATTTAAAAAAACGATCAATTTAAACAATAAGTGATTTTCAATTTAAATTAATATTTATTTCAAGAAACAGAATTTGCCAAGCGATGTCGCTTTAAAAAATTTGAAATTGCTTCTGCCACTTTTTGTGGACAATCTTCGTGAACAGCATGGCCGCTTTTAGGCAGCACCTGTGCAAAAGCCTTTACAATTTAATCGAACTGTAAGAAATCTTTACAATATTTTATAACAATTGTTTTGTTACTGTTATTCATGTTTAGATTTCTGGTTTTTGCACTGTATTTGGGTTTTAAATTTATAGGTAAACTTTGTGGACCTTTTTTATATCTTAATAATCAAAACTGAATTTTTATAATGAACATCTTTCTGAATTTATAATCAAACTAAAAAAGGTAGCATTTGTGTAAATGCCACTCTAATTAGAATTATGAATTATGCTTATTTTACAGTATAGAGATGTTATTCAGGAAATGAAAATTGTAATGAAATTAGTTGATGCTTTGCACTTGTCCTACGTACCTGCATTTGAAACTTCCCTTGCATTTGTCCAATAGTCAACTCCCTATCTAACCGATCCACCCCTGATAGACAACAAATGTACTTCATTAAAATGTTGCTTCATACTTGTTCATTCAAAATTAAGTTATTTAATGCATATGCTTCCTAATAAAGTTTACACACCACACATACAACCTGTAGCTTTACAACAAAATGGGATTTAAGGAAATCATAAAACAAAATTTGATGTAACCACTTGTTTGAGTAAGGCGTCTAGCCACCCCTAAAATCAACATGATGGATCAGATTACGTGAGCATTAGAAAGTTAGTGATTAATCCCAGTTCAGTAGAAGCCTTCTTTCCTCTCCAATTGTTATAGATTATAAATTTCCGGGAGGTTGTCAATAGTCTGGTTAGAGCCCTAACACAGTGAAGTGGTGAAAATAAAACATTGTTTGCAAGTAGGCAATACTGACCTGCGAGCATAAGCATTTTAGGGGCAGAAACAGAAAGGAAATTCGCAGATAGCCCTTTAAACCAGCCTTCCCAGAACTGAGAACTTGCTTGAAGGTTGGTACGCCATACTAGACAGGATGTCGAATTTCTAAACAGACAGCAGACCCAAGTTAAAAAGGTTACCATATCATAGGTTTTATCAATAATAACATATCAATTCATTGGTTAAATGAGAACCTTAAGCTCTCAAATTAGCTAAAAAGCTAAGGATATATATATTCACGTTTATCACCAAAAAGGTTGTCATGGGTAGAAATATTCAATAGTCTTAAAAAATTATGATAAGTACGTTACAGCAAGTGTTGTTAACCAATCCACCCTGACTTGGCTCTTTTTACGCTGACCACACTGTTTTTTTTATCGCCATGACACAGAATAATACGATACGTCACGAAATCAGCAGCCGCCCTATTGAAAGGGAACAAATAACACCGTGTTTTATGATTAAGTCGATACCGATCAATGCGTTTTCTGTGTCATCATTAAACTAATCTGTGACGTATGAGACCGAGATATTTACCAGTTACGTATTGCACGTGAGGGGTCGATACAGGAATATTAAATCGTTAAGAATGCGGCTTGATACGACGAAAAAAACACAAGAAATGCCAATACTGCGCTTGTTCTCATTTGCGATTTGTATGTATTATATCTAATGGCCGCGTCTGTGTGTAGGTAGGACAGAATAGGTTCTTTGGAGAAGAGTAAAAAATATTCAGAAAACTTACTGCTGGATATTTAGTCTAAAGCTGATGTCTCGGAGCCAGGTGTAGTAAAATTAGATCGTTCAAACCAGTATATGACCGATATAAAAAGAATATTACTGGTGGTCACCGCAACCGCAGATAAACACAAATAGGATTTAACACGTCAATTAAATTAAGTGATTTAGCGGAATGTTGGACATGATTCAACGAAATCCTTAATGTGATTAACCGGGACAAACAAGTAGGGCACAGCGTAAGAATACAATGCTGGTATCATAGCTTAGGTAGGCGTAACTTAAATATTTTAAAATATATATAGAAATTGCAGTGTTGCATTTTACGGTAAGTAGGGCACATATGTAGTTTAACACGAGAAATATTGATCGCTTTAAACACACAGCAGCATTTACCTGATGTAAAGCACAATTTATTTACGAGGTATTTAAAGCGGTAATGTTGTAAACGGAATTTCGCCAGAGGTGATACTTACACTTAAAGTTCTGCGCACGGCACTAAAAATACCATAAAATCGTTGCACTCAGTACAAGAAAACATACCAGAGTCATTTTAACAATAGCAAAGGATATGTAAATGTTAGTGACTGTTTAAAGATCCAGTAACTAAGTTCAGGCCGCTCTTCGTAGACAAGTTTATTCAATTATAATGTCATAATCATGAATTGTGAAAGGAACTCCACTGTGAACTAAGTGGCAGAACAGTTATTTACAGTGTTAGTTACTCAGGAACCTGTTAACGGTAAGTTGTGTGGCCGAACGGTTAACGCGATTGATACATTTATCAAGTATATACAAAAACGGTCATGGTGACAATCTCATATGGGGTTGAAACCTAGCCGGCTAAAAAACCTGTTATCGAAGTAAAAACTAATAACTGGTTATAGAAAATAACGGGATTACCAGATTAAAAGTTTGGTTCACCATAAAGGGATGGAAAGAAGCGATTACTTACAAGAGGTATAAGCGATGAACTGACAGTAAACAAGATGTATCATTGCTCTATAAATAACATCGATGGAGACTCCATATAAACAGATATAAATACACTGATATAGTATACTGTGCTAAGGACTATAGTTAATGTGTTAAAAGGTGGAAAGAAGGTGAAAAGGCAATGTCGGTGAACTATTAGATTACGTGGATAAGTGTGTCAGTGATTGATTAATTGTCCGCAGCGATTTTATTTCAGCAAATCTGCTAACCACTTGATTTATGATTGTAAATGTGTCGAGGACAGTCGAGGTTACTTGCAACTGCGGGTTTATTTAATCTATGCGTGCAGCTCCTAAAGTCCTTGGTTTACCGGCGAAAAAATAGGAAATCATATGCGATTTACCATTTTAAATTTTACGTAGGGCCCGGTTGATAAAAATGCAAGATTTACCATGTGGAAGTCTTTTTTTCTTCAAAAGACATAAACAAGTTAGTTGTATTGCTCTTTCTGTTTTTGTTTACGCTTGGTTTTATTTTATAACATGAGGTACGACGTGACGGTGTTATGATTTCACCCGGTATGACACAGTCTATTTCCGTAATATTATTGTTCTGTCGGACTTGGTCTTATTTACAATATCGCCCCGCGCGCCACGGTAAGTAAACAAAGGAGTTAAACAGGCAAGAAATATGCATTTTGAGGACGTTCTTATACATTGGTTGGTATCTTTCGAACAATTGCAATTAAGATGGAGACAGAGGTGTTTATATGAAGGCGATTGATTGAAAATATGCAATGCATTGCACGAGTTGGAAGGCAACATTAATACACAACTCAATCATTTCCTGATGAGTGGCCGACGGCATGTTGCTGTCACAAAAACTAGAAAATTGATTGTGGGATGGAGGGTAGGATGTTTAATTATAGGTCAGGCCGTGCTAGAAATATAAACCTACGTTCCGGGAAAAAGTCGAAGAACTGTGTTGCGAAATCGACAAAACTGCATGTTAAGTTTACCGCCGAAGAAATACGCGTGTTTATGTTTGAAGGGCCGGAAAGACCGATCTACTCGGCGACTAACCTATATATTTATTCGAGACAAGCAAAATCAAACTGCAAAAAATCGCGGTTTCTGATAAGCCTTTAATGTCTTTTCCAAAAAGAAAATGTAAATTAAGGGTGTTTTACGCATAGTTTAACTTCACCCTAATGACGAGTTCGCTGAAAAAATCTAGAATATTTTATGCGTTAGTTTTCCACGTAGAGTGTCGACAGGGCGCGCGTTAATGGTTAATTATATACATTCAGCTGGTATAGCATGACTACAGCGGCAACTAGAAAACTACAGCATACGTGGGCATGCAAATTTATTTATAAATTAACTGGTGGGAGATGCACAAGTTGGTATAAATGCGTGGTGGCGCGATGGTTCAGGTGTATAATGCGAGTAGTTACAGTTGAATATCGATTTCAAATTTTTGTTTTACGAGATGCCTAACACTATATTTCAAATATATGTTACATTTTGTTAAGTGCTTTGCAGTTAAGGTGAAATTACGTAAACAATACTTCAAATTACATGTATAGTAAGATAAAGTTTGTTCTCTTTGCTTTTACATAGCAGTGACCATAGACAACTAAGCAACTGAACTTTGTTGAGTAATCACTTGTACAGGATTTTGGAAGTGTTCGACAATGGAAATGCTTCATTTAGAAGACTGGGAACGGGAAGCAATTTTGCGGGTAATGGAATATATCAGTTATATTACTGTCGTTTTGTGGCGATTTTGAGTCGCAACCATAGTTAGTTTGTGTGTAAGCTGCGAAGTGTATTGCTGCCGTAAGGGTGCCTCTAAATACTACAGGACCGCTTGGAGCGCTTGGATCGCTTGGATCACTTAGATTGCTATGGAAAGTAATTCTAACCCTGTCCCAAACACTAATCTCAACCCCAGAACTAACTTTAACCCCAACCCTAACATTAATATCATGGCTTTTGTAATTACTAAGTATAGTAAGCAATCCAAGCGCTCCAAGCGCTCCAAGCGATTTAAGCGCTCCATGCGCTCCAAGCGGTCCAAGCGCTCCTGTAGTATTTAGAGGTACCGCTGCCGTAATTACCTAAAACAAGAGTTTTGATCATATTAGGAGGAAAATTATGTACACAATGTTGTTTGTATAAATGATTAAGGCTGCGAGTTTTCATAATTATTAATAACTTGTAAATGCATGATAGGTGCGCCAAACTTCACTGCATTATTACAAAAAAATCTGCATTTTTAAAATGTTTTGAGACAGTAAATCAAATCGATGAAAGATTTTAACTTCAAATTACAAACTAGTCTACATTGTAATAATAATTATATTTTTCGGATCTTTGGAGGAAGTTACCGGTAATCGGGCATCTGGGGTTAGTCGATGACAGATTCCAACTTCCATATACAGGTATTAAAGCGACAGCGGTCGCTGCAAGAGATAGACGAACGACGAATCAACCAACTTGCTGTTCGGGTACAGCTCCAGAGAATCAACGATACGAGGAGCACAAAATTAGAAAAGTAATTTTTTCTGTCATACCGGTCGTGTGCGGATGATTTATCAAGCAGTAATTAAGGATACGGACTGCGAGTAACACAACGAAACGTGTGATATAAAATGTATTTTTTCCGATTTTTACTTTAAAACTCTGTAAAAATCTAACCAAATATAACTTATGTAGGTTTATGTGGTTCGTCTAGTTAACTAGTTTGTAGTGCATCTAACGATATTTCTTTATCGCTCAGTGAATTGAAGACAAAGACTGGGAAATGGCATCAGGAGTTATTACGACGCAGATGCCCAAGCGCCGTTTATGAGCCACCAGAAACGCTGTTGTTGCGTCGACTCTCCAGCGAAACAAGGAGTCGGGATGGTGCCACCTCCTTCACAGGATCAACACCGACTCGGGTGAACAGTTTGCCAACAAGAGGTCGCAATTATAGCGGCACAAATTTAGACGACGTTCGCGAATGGGTCGAAAACTGCCACAACGAGGCCGATTTCGCTGATTCTGTTCAATTTGACATTTCACCCTCGAAGCAAACCAATAACTCCGAAGGATTTTCAGAAACCTCGGACCACAACGAGCACTTTGAAACAAGGAAATAACTACTTTAAAGTTTTGCTAGCTCAGACTTTTAGGTATACATTAAAAGCTATTTCATTTTCGCTTAGGCCTTTATTTTCCTTCATTCATTTTTGCATTATTTTTAGTTTTTCAGTTTTCAGTTTCACATATTCAAAACAAAATAAATCATTTATGTTTTTAATAAAATATATTAAATTCGTATATATATGTGACAAGGACAGTGTATTGCTTTCCATCAAACGAATAATTTAGCAAGTCCGGCCATATAGTTAAATAGGTAGCGCATCGGTCAACCTGTAGCTTAAGCTGGTTTTCGATCCGACAACCTAACGACTATGTTCCTGGGCACACCTTGCGGGCAATGCACGATTACAGTGGGTCAATGAGTTAAAACTGTAGCAATATGTCCTTTATATTTCATACAGTGCAATAGCTCTTGCAACTTATTGACAGCGGCTAACAGCTTAATGTTTATACGTATTAAATCACCCTATAGTATACTTTATAGTTTTCGAACATTGGGCTATTACGGTTGTAATGTTTTCAACGTATTTAACTGCGAGAGTACTTGCAATAGGACGGTTGTTACAATTTATTTTTGCGCAGTTTTTGCGATTATTTGAACATTTAAGTTTAAATGTTAATGGGTTGTAGTAGAAAAATAAAGCTTTACCACAATGGTAATCCAATTAAACACACACTAAACATTATTATTGAAAAACAACGACATTGTTGTTTTTTATTCTTTTATCATTCTTGGATGCAGGGCTGGTTTCAAATGGCTTTAATTCGAATGCCAAATTTCAGTGTTTAAATATTTTTAAGGTATAGTATTTGTTCTAATTATTTGAAAACTCGTTTTAATCACGCCGTGCATTTTCAAGTTTCAAACAATTGTTGTATTCGAACTAAAACAGCACAAATCGCTGGTAAAACAGCGGATTTGTCGTTTCTTCGAAACTACATAGTTTCATTGAGCTGCGTTTACAAGCATGGCATTTGCACTGCACATACACTACATGACGTTAATAAGCTACGTATTTTACGTACTGTTGGTTAAAGCATCATAGAACAATTTCGAAAATTAATCGAATGTAGTATGACGTATTGCATGCAATTTATAGTTTGTCGTATACCGACATAATTGGCTGCTCGTTCCAAGAAAAAACTACAAGGTACAAAGCAATCTCTAAATGACGAACGACGGTCTAAATTCACGATGTAATCAACGCGACCTGGATACTCGTCTAAATCGAGCGCGCAATTATTATCTATTGTTTCGACCGCAAACATTATCATTGTGCGTCTTTTAGATATTCTTCTATGTTTTTTTTCCTTGGAGCCAAATGGCATATAAAAGACCTCATTTCATCAGAGAGATATAGACACGGAGTTGTCTAGGCTTACAGCACTGTGTTCCAAATCCACAGTATGTATAGCCTAGGATCTTGTGGCCTCGAGGGCGGGAATACGCTTAACGTACCCTACAGCCCGTCCCCATTTATAAAACTACGTAGCCGGTTATGCTTATGTATTATTGTAATTGTACCGTTGCGTTATCGGAGTCAAACAATAAATAATAAAGCTAAACTGCTACCCGTCTATCCTGTATAATATAATAAAAAAAAAGGAAATTCAATAAGCAGCCGCTACAATTGGTGAATACCCGTAAACGTGGTTGAACTCATCAACCTTCCGATGCCTAACGTTACCTATGTCCTGCTTTCTCGGACACGTTAATATTATTTGTTTTCAGCATTTATTTCCGAAAGATGCAGCCTTTACGATCCTGTACGTCGACGACGGAAATAAACACCGGCGTCATGTCGTGGAATCGAATCGTTCCGTCAAAGCCAAGCCCAAAATCCGCGTCAACCAAACCAGGTGTGTCTATTTCAAAAGTACCGTCGGACCACGGTCACCTTAACGCGACCTTAGCAAGAAAAGGCGCTAACTAACTGTTGGAGCGAACTTCGCACATACAACCAACAGATTTACATCCCCCACTCATGTTACTGGAGGGAGGTCCAATTTAACCTGGTATTAGCGGATGGCTGGCAGACACAATTGAACGGAACATCAATCTCAACAACCCTCTGAAATTTCTACAAGAACAACTCCCGGAAGTTTACTGCTGGTCGGACGAAGGAGGGCGGTTCAATCGATAAGAGTACAACAGGACTGTCTATATACACCCAGGTGCGCCTATGTCTACAAGTCTGTTTTATATTGCCTGGGCCAATTATCGAAGGCCTGGATTACACGGCGTCCTCTGCTACCCGAGCAAGAAGCTCTCCGAGGCGCGACTGTTGGTGCTTCAATAAGCATAAAATCCAACAGGAATTTTGTCTCCATCCGACCACGATGGAGACCGTCTATTTTCGTCGTCCAAGGAACGATGGACGAATATTACACCTGGGTGCTCGAAACGAACTGTTGACTCTTTATCGGGAAGGCCGAACTTCAAAAGAATCCACCGGGCGAACTTTACTTCAAGTTATTCAAAACCCGAAAAAAAGGAGGTATGTCGTATACCGACATAATTGGCTGCTCGTTCCAAGAAAAAACTACAAGGTACAAAGCAATCTCTAAATGACGAACGACGGTCTAAATTCACGATGTAATCAACGCGACCTGGATACTCGTCTAAATCGAGCGCGCAATTATTATCTATTGTTTCGACCGCAAACATTATCATTGTGCGTCTTTTAGATATTCTTCTATGTTTTTTTTCCTTGGAGCCAAATGGCATATAAAAGACCTCATTTCATCAGAGAGATATAGACACGGAGTTGTCTAGGCTTACAGCACTGTGTTCCAAATCCACAGTATGTATAGCCTAGGATCTTGTGGCCTCGAGGGCGGGAATACGCTTAACGTACCCTACAGCCCGTCCCCATTTATAAAACTACGTAGCCGGTTATGCTTATGTATTATTGTAATTGTACCGTTGCGTTATCGGAGTCAAACAATAAATAATAAAGCTAAACTGCTACCCGTCTCCCTTGTAAAGTCAAATTAGATATTATTTCAATAAGCAGCCGCTACAAGTTCATACGAAAGATTTTGATGCGTATTTTGCGTCGTATTAATTCCACGAAAGCTATTTTACTATTCGAACCCAAACCTGCTCGGATGTACAAGCTAAATTAGGCACAACAAAATTAGGATTTAAAATTCGTATATGCAGTTAAGTTAGCTCGATAAATAAAACAATTCCATAATTCTAGTCTATAATAGAATGCGTTTAATTGAATTAAACATTTATATACCTTATATTTGCAATACATAGATTTTAATTAATACTTTAAAGGGTTAAAAAATTAAGAAACCAAACAAATGTTTCAATCCATCCACTTGAACTACTTTATGTAATATCAACATTAAAAGTAAAAATATGATGTGAACCTTTTAGGTGTCGTCAACCGGTTACCATATCTGTAAAATGCGTCGCTATAAATGAGAATCGTCAGTTTGGCATCCGTTAAATTTCGTGTAAATGTTACGTCGGATGACATACATCGATCACGTAGAGTGATTGAATGGTACCACCGGTATGTAATCACGAAAGTTTAGTTTTCGTGATAAGTTACGGCATGTTCCATGCGTTGTATGTATGTGCTTACCTCACAGTACTTTGTGCGTCGTCTTCGTTGACGGTGCTGGTAGGTTGGTGCGGGGTTGAAGCACGGTTCTCTGCTCTGTCGGGAAATTGATAATTTACCTGGTTAACAGCCACCTGGCCCCCATATTTTTAATGTTGACTAAAAAAAATGTTTCTCACCTCTATATATTAATATTGTACTTGTGAAACTTATAGTTTTGCTAGATCATTTGTTTTGAAAATAATACAATAATTATACAAAAATTCGAATACTATTTGAAAATATTAACAACTTCAATAAAGTGAATCTCACCAACTAAGTCCTGAAAACTTTTAAAAATGAAATGAATAACAGACGAAAATTATGAACGGGAATCGAACATTGTGACGTAACAACGCGCTTCATCGCCAACGCGATTGCGAATTCGCCGAAACATCTCAAACATTTATACACGTCACTTTACATACATCATTTATTGTAAAATGGCCTTTCTTTTCTTCTTAGCATGAAAGAAAAAGGGCATTGTGCGGCGATAAAAGTTCAGCAGGCAGTGTACAAAGTGAGTAATCTGGCGAGTCAAATTACGGGTGGTATTCTCACGGTTGTTGTTAATACCGACCAGCTTTAGAAATGCGACACAATAGATTGGTGTCGCGATTATCAAGGTTAAGAATGCAAATGAACTGTGGTTAATTGCCACATTTTGTGCGAAATTGCACAAGAATATAGTTAAAAAAATGTTTTTCTTGTGATCTTATAATAGGCTATACAGGTAAACTTTTACAATTGCATCATGTGTTTTGCCGTTTCGTTGAATTTGATAAAGTAAACAAAACTACAAAGTTTAAACTATATACAAAAGACAGTGTTTATTTCCTCATTTCCTGTTTCAGTGCCGGAAAAACTTAAGCCCTTCAGCTGTATTTCATACTTGCTGAAGATTTCTACCGGGGTTAGATGTGTTTAATTAGCGAAATGCTGCACCTAGAAGATTGGGAACGGGAAATTATTTTGCAGGTAAAAGGAACTTGGTTAATAATGCCGCCGTTTTGTGCCGTTTTTTGATTTATACATGACATTTGCTTGCGCTTTGTTGGCTATTACAGCGTTAGCTGATCAGTTGTTTAAAGTGTTAGTTTAGACACGAGCAGTTTTTACTATTTTTTCAGTGGTTTAATATGTTAGTTTGGACGTGAGCAGTTTTTGGAGGCTACATCAGGCAGTTTTTCCCTGCCACTTTTCTGTTTTTAAATTTGTGCAAAAGTCTTGCACATGGTCCTTCGATATAGAATTGTTTGTGTACACTATTTATACGGTGCTCAGGGCGGGCGGACGACTTATACTGCGAAGTAATGCTGCTTTGATAGCTGTACGAGACCAGTGTTTTATAACATTGATAGAGGAAAAATAGAATATACATTTAATTATTAAACTTTTTGTGTTAGGTGAGTCAAACCACACAAGATTTCTAAATAGAAGTTATGTTAGTTTTTACCTGTTTAGCTGCAAAGTACGTGCAGTGCCTCAAACTAGTCCACATTGTAATGACAATTCTATTTTTCGGATATTTGGAGGAAGTTACCGGTAATCGGGCATCTGGGGTTAGTCGATGACAGATTCCAACTTCCATATGCAGGTATTAAAGCGACAGCGGTCGTTGCAAGAGATAGACGAACGACGAATTAACCAACTCGCTGTTCGAGTACAGCTCCAGAGAATCAGCGATACGAGGAGCAAAAAATTAGAAAGGTAAATTTCTCTATGTTTTAGCTATTTTACGCCTGAACTCCGGAATCCTGTAAAATTCACTTATACTTTTTGCATTTTTATGTCTTTTGGCAATTCGTATAGGCCTGAATACTCGACTAGTTGACGTTTTTGAACGCTGTGGTGTTGGGTAGTAGACATGATTAAAATCTCCCGGTATATATAGAATTGTTGGTGCTCTATCTAGTTTGTGCTCTAACGGTATTTTTTATCGTTCAGTGAATTAAAGACAAAGACTGGGAAATGGCATCAGGAGTTGTTACGACGCAGATGCCCCAGCGCCGTTTATGAGCCACCAGAGACACTGTTGTTGCGTCGACTCGTCTGCGATACCGGGAGCCTAGATGGCACGACCATCCTGTCAGGATCAACGCCAACTCGTGTGAACAGTTTGCCCACCAGATGTCGCGATTACAGCGGCACAAATTTAGACGACGTTCGCAAATGGGTCGAAAACTGCCATAGCGAGGGCGATTTTGATGATTCTGTTCAATTTGACATTTCACCTTCTAAGCAAACCAATAGCTCCGAAGGCTTTTCAGAAACCTCGGACAAGAACGAATGCTTTGAAACAAGGAAGTAATCATTTTAAGAATTCCGTTATCTTAAACTTTGAAAGCTCTTTCATTTTCGCTTCCGCTTTTATTTTCCTTCATTCAGTTTTTTTTATAAAGTTCATGCCTCACACATTTAAAGCAAAATAAAAAAGAATTTTTGTTTTTACAAACGCATTAGGTTCACTTTGATTAGGGGTTTTGGAAAACGGACCATCTTCAAAATACCCCACGTTTATCAATTAAAATTTCTGATCCCAACATTACAGCATAGAATGGTCATTTTCATCCGCGAGTGTGAGTCAATGAATGATGTTACAAAACGCGTCATTTTAAATAACAAACTGCCCACAGTGATTCTATTACACCCACGAGGCTGGAAGTGCTTGTTCATGATATAATGAAATATTCACGTTCTATCCCCGTGGATGGGAAAACTCTCAAGCATTACCGCATGGGCAACGTCATTAACGAATACTTAATGCCCATCACCGGGTTACTTGAGCTATTGTAGTGTGTTGTATATGATTAAGACGTTTCTACGATATTAGTTCAATCGGTAATCCTATGTGTTAAAGTGTTTTCAGCGAAGTGCCTTGCATAATACCAACTTGGGCAGACCTAACTTTGCCTAAAGCCCGACTTGTCCTAACAATCCTTCGATATTCAAGTTACTTTTTTTTTAATTTAAAAAAAATGTTACCTTATTAGTTTGACTGTGTTGGTTAAATAATATTTGTAGTCCATAGTAAAATCCAAAATACGGTACAATGTATAACTTTAAGTTAATCTTTTTTATGAAACCGGTATCAGTATTGTCAAAATGATATTCTAAAATACGATAATCATGTTTATCCCAGTGATTGGGAAAACGCAAGAACGTTATCAGACGGCCAATTGACAGATTGCTTTTGATAACGGAAGGACGCTTTCTTCCTCGGGTAACAGCCAGATAACCTGGCGCCCACCGGAGCTTTGCAGTGTGTTGTGTATGATTCCTTCAATTTTAGTAGAACCTATTGGTCAAATTGGTTCAGGCAATGTGTGTTAAGTACCTTCCCACGGACACAGCCGGCCAACTAGCGACCATTAGTTTACTCAGCCGGACATACAATGTTACTAAGTGAAAAACAATTGTTGGTAAGTTAAACAGTTAAAGTCGGAGATTCTGACATAAAACAACCAATAATAACGCAACTTACTTTTTAAGTTGACCAACCATGGAGACTCTTGCAGATTCTAGGTTCCTCACATATCCGGACTTTACACTAAAAAAAGAAAGTGAAAAAAAATTGAATAGATTTATATATAGTATAGCCAAGCATTAAGTTTTGAGTGGAAAGCCAGCTTTTGTACACATTTTATAGAAATGCATTAATGATCAGAATATCACATGCCCCGTCGAGTGTAGTAAGTGAAAACTTGTTTTCCTGTCACTAAGCCATAGTCTACTTATTCCGACGGGTTAGTCTGGTGGTTTAGTGCATCGCCTTTTAGCCGAAGGGTTACAGGTTCGAAACTGGTCGCTAGCTAATAGACTGTGTCCTTGGGCAAGGCACTTAACGAACATTGCCTGAACCCAGCGGATTAATGGGTTCTACTAAAATTGAAGGAACGTGTGAATCATAAACAACACACTGCAATAGCTCCGGTAACCTGTCGGGGGGCGCGAGGTGATCTGACGATTGGCCGTGTGTTAACCCCCTTGGTTTTCCCATTCACAGGGATAAACATGAATATCCTACCCTATTGTATTAGAAAATCAAAATTTGGTATTGTGTTTTTTTTAATAACATAAACCAATTTTTTCTAACTCCGGCCAATTCTATAAATATATGCCTGATTAAACATAGGTTGCCACATCACATATAATCTTACCACCACTCATTTGCCCTTTCATAGGATGCAAATGAAGTTGGACGATCCTGTAACACCCGATGCATTGTGTTCAAAGAGGCCATTGCAGTACCTTGGAGAAGAAACAAAGTAGCTCTTTTATGATCCACACATGGAAGACAGATTTCATTTTAACTAATTATTTAGCTGGTTGCACAGCTCAGTCAAAAAGACAGCTAGTTGGCTTTTAGCCGAATTGTTGTTATTAACATTTTGATAAATTGGTTGTTTTTTGATGCCCCAAGTGGACATCGCCTAAACCCATTGAATTCATTGGTAAAACTAAATCGGTGGTCTTAATTTCTTAAGCATATACAACACACTCCAATAGCTCCAGCAATTGGACAGAAGCTAGCAGTGCCCTTGTAAAAACACCTTTCCCCATCACAAGGCTAATAAAATATCCTAACTTAATATAGAAAACCAATATTAGCAAAAAAAATTGACCTTTTTAAGATATTAAAATTGGCAACAATTTTATTATCCTACCTTCGACCACATCAATAACGATAAGAGCAACCAATGAGTGAATGCGATTTTGCAGAGAAGTGTGAACCGCTATCGCACCTCCCATACTGTGGCCAATCAAAACAATCGGTGACCCATCGGCATTTAATTCTTCAATGATGTCACAAACATCACTGTGATGGATATTTTCTTAAGGATAGGGATATGATAGTAGAAAATAGTTGTAACACACAGGTACTTGGCAAGTCCGGCGGGTTTTAGTCGAAAGGTTGCAGGTGCGAAACTGATAGCTGATCGCTTGGGTCCTTGGGCAAGGCACTTTACGAACAATGCCTGAAACCAGCGGATTAATGGGTTCTACCAAATTAAAGGAATGTGTCTATCATATACAACACACTGCATAGCTCTGCTAACCCAACGGTGGGCGCGGGGTGATCTGACGATTGCCGGTGTGATAACCCCCTTGGTTTTCTTATTCACAGGGATAAACATGAATATCCTATCCTCTCCTATGTTAGAGAAATTGTTATTTTGGGCATGAGTCATGTTATAATGCTGGGAAAATAGTCTAATATGTTTTACCCACAAACTCATATGTTATAGGTTTAAACACACAAACGACAAGCGTGTGACCTACATATCACTGAATAAAAGCCAGAGAAGACAAATATATTTCTTGCTTTATAATGACTATAGTAAAATCTAAAGTTCAGCTCTTATCATCCACATAAATACAGCATTTGTGACTTTGTATATCCCGAACTACTGTCAATTATTAGGTTTGACACATTGAAACAGTAAAAATAGAGAGAAAAGTATAAAATAAATAATATATTGAAAAACAACAATTTTAAAAAAGAACAAAAAAGTAAACCTTGCTAATTGTTGGGCTGAGAGGTTGGAATCATCATCTGTGTTAGATGAACCATGGCCACGAAGATCTGGGGCTATGCATTGACAGTCGATTATGTCTGTTAAGCATTTCTGGAAAACAAGCGGAATTAGTCTGGCCGAACACTTGGTTGATAACTGCGACATAGCTGAAACCTAGTGAATTTAATAGTTTTCCTAAAATGATGGAATGTTTTGATCATACTCAACACATTGTAATAGTTTGATTCGACAGTGTGTGCAAGGTGATTATGTTTCTATATTCACGGGGCTAAAATAAGAAGAGCCCATCATACCTAATTGCAAAGTTGTCACTGGCTAGATGATATTGTCCATGGGGAAATCATTTAGCGGATGTTGCACAAACCTTGCTGTTTAACAAGGGGTGTTTAGGTGTTAATTGTGTGCATGATGGCAACTTTATGGGTATGATTATTGGTTTTAATATTTTAATCTCAATATTCCTTTGATAGAATACCTATGTTTTTATATTTAAGCGCTGTAACTGTAATAATCATATGTCTGTTTATACAACTGGTATTTGGAGCATTGTTATGTTTAAATCATAAATAATCAAATTATGCTATGACTGTGGTTTCAGGTAGATAATAGACAATATGTTGTTATTTAAATTGAAAATCTATCAAATCAAAGCTTATATTCCGGGATATAATTTAAACAAAACAGTTTAAACACAGCTTACAGATAAAACTGCCCAACTGAGCCCGGAAAAGCCTCCGCCGTGAAGAAACACAATTTTTGTACCAGTGTTTCCCCTCATATATACACGGAAAGTGCTTCCACCAGTTTTTACATCTTGAACTTGTTCAAAGTAGTTTTTCCACGGCAGCACTGAATAATCTCGTTTTCTACCATATGATGCACCGGAAGAGGTACTAGAAACAATATGTTCGAATTTATAAGCAAATACAAAATATAAAGATTCACTGTCATACAGTTAATACAAAATAGAGGGATATATACTTTTTTTCTGAATTATAATAGAATACCCAATTGGCAACAAAGAATATAAAAAATGTCTTCATCAAATCACGTTGAGCCCACAGTCGTGTTACCTTAGCTATTGTTGCATGTTGTATATTACATTACTCACACAGTCCGACAGTGCTATAGTTTTATTCGACCCTCTAATTAAAACCCTGTTTAGGAACAACTAATAAGTCCTAAGCTAACCAAGCAGAACATGTTCCAAACAACTGATACATTACCTAACACAACAATTAATTCTTTGTTGGTAATTGACATTTATAATAAAAACTCCATGGTTTCATCTAACGCTATTTACCATTGTAGAGAAAATAAAATGAAGATTTTTACCTGCGAGTTGTGGGATGAGATCCCGGTTCTGGTAAAGGGGGAAGTCCCTGTTTTAGTAAATTTTGACGAAGTGAAGACATGCAGATGTTAGATTGGTTCTCAACCTTTTAACTTATTTTATTATTTTTCTCATTTTTATGCACCTAAATCCTGTAGGCTAAAATAGAAAAAAACAATAAGCTGAAGAAATACACAGTGTAAATTCTTGAAATTAAATTTGATTAAAAGTGAAATTGCATTTGATATAATTGCTTGTATTATATAAATTACAATTGCAATATTGCAAACAAATACTTGAATATAATACAAATGAAATTTTTGTAATCTGCATATAAGTGAAAATGGTGATTGCTGCATACATAAAATAACAATCTCAACTCTTAGCTAAAAATAAATAAATTATAATACTAAAATGATGTTAGATTTAAACCGCACACGCACTAAAATTTTGTAATCTTAAACTCTTTTAATAACAGCAATCACTTTGATTCAAAATCTCTTTGCAAGGTGATGGTGCCCCGTGCACAGTAACTCTGTGCAATATCCTCAACCCGGCTTTATTTATATCCAATGAGATATCACCAGCTCGGTGCCCGATGGCTAAGTTGTCCGAGATTATAAAATCCCCTGATTCCAACCACTGGTGGGAGTAAACAGACACAGAATCAATGCCATTTTGAAGATATTCTTTCACCCTATTGGTGTCCTGTTTAAAACAATAACGGGACTAAAATAAAGGAAGGGAAAACTAAGATGCATGTAAATGTATAATAATAAGAAACTATCCAGTTTTATTAATACTAAAAATAAACTTTTAATAGGAACTAAAATATATCAATACTAACAAACATACCTTATCATCCAAGTAATGTAAGACACCATTTGGTTGATAATCCCTTACATAAGCCTCGGTCATGCCTTGGTGGAAGCATAGAGTGGGTCGACCAGTTTGATGGTGGGGATAGATCAATGGGTGACAAACTTTTTCAATTCTATCACTTTGCATCCAAATCCGATCCAAAAATACTCTCTGTTCAGGTGTAAAACTGCAAAATACATTATTTTAAAAAATATTGTAGGGAATAATAAAGTAAGGCTTCGTGAACTTTTTTTAAAATGAGCATATTTTAAACAATTCTACACAAAAAGTTAGAAACAAAATCAACAGATGTCCTGTTTTCCGAATTCAAATTAGATGTTTTTTCTATAGTGATTTTTAACCAGAAGACAGTCTACATATTAAGAAAAGCCATACGCCTTTGGTTAACTTTTCGAATCCATTGAATTATGTTGTATGATCAATATTAGCTTTTGAGTGATGCATTTAACTCCACTGGATGGAAGAAAGTGGTCATGGTAAAGATCAAACCTTCTTCCGTGACTCTACCTGTAGTCCCTACACCAAGCAGGCAGACATACCTTTCAACAATTTCAGTAAGAGGAATAAAGTTTGTATTGCCGCCAGATTTTGCCACGGACACCATGTGGTATATGGAGTGGCTGTATGGCTTATTGCAGAATGTCCCATCAATGTGCCAACCACTCATTCCTATTCCAGTGCAGCCTATGATGATGGGGTAAACTTAGTTAGAAGTGGTTGGTCGCAGATTTAATATTATAGTAACACAAATTTACAAAATGTGTATTACACACTCCACTCAGTCTTATATAGTTTATTTTGTTTGTGGAAAATGACATGCAAACAGTTGATTGTCTCTTGGTACTTGGGTTGCTGAGGATATTTCATTAGTTTTTGTTCAACCCTTTAATTCACAGCACTGTCCCAGAAGTGCATTGCCCAAAGTCACCACTCACACAAGTTTCAATCTTCCAAATCTCTGGCTGGCGGTAACACTTAGTCAACTAGTTGAAAGAATTGGTAACTAATTTTAATACAGGTCAGAATATATTATATATATTATTAAATGTATATTGATGAAAATACAAACTACTTCCAGAATACTAAAAACGCACAGTCAAAATTGCAGGAGCTTTTAGAGTAATATAAATGTGATAGAGACCTGATAAATATTTAAATTACTATGTCTACCGTGCAGTTTATTCCCAGTTTGAAACCAAGATTCTTTCTGAAACAGTCAATTTTCTGAACTTCTGAGCCAGACCAAAGAAATATATTCTTACAGACGTTTGAGTTTTACCTTCCAATGGATTATTTGACACCCGAAATACATCCATACTTGGCGATTTTGGGTGATGGGAAAATAAAGTATCACCAATTTCACCGAACCATTTGCTAATCTCCACTTGTCGTAATCCATCTATGATTCCCTGTGTAAAATATAAGGCGCAGGGTGATCCAGAAGTTATTATAGAATAATTTGTAATTACCTGATTCCTAAATATGACCAATCTATGTTTTGTTACATCCTCTTTGATTTTCTCGATCACAGATGTGTCTAGTTGGGTTTTCAAATCAATCCCGAACACTTCAATCCCAAGAGGAAGTGCTGATGTTTTATATAAACTCATTTGTCTGACTGCTTGGTTATAACTTTACCCGGGACTGTTTTCTATTTTGTGCATTTAAATCCGTAGATTGCCGCAGGGTAGTTTACAACGGAGGGTATTTCCCTATGATAATACCAAAGAAACAATGGGGACTTTTAAAATAGAATGATATTTCTGTGTTATTAATGTGTGAATCGGAAAAGGCAAGGAGTGGTATCGAATAAAAATGGTTAAATTTTTCCACGCCTACCGCCAGGTTAACCAAAGCTATTTCATAGTGTTGTATACGGTCATTTCTTAAGTTTTGGTAGAACCGATTAATCTACCAGTCGCTTAAGATGTCCGCTAAGTACATTGCCCAAGGACACAACTGACTATCTGGAGACCAGCTTCGATTCCATGACTTTCGACAGAGAAGCGACACACTTTGCCAGGTAGGACTTTTACCAATGATTTTTATATTATGTTTAAAAAGGGACGGTAGGTTAGAATAGGATTATTCATGAAAAACCCGCACCAGGTGTTATAACACAGACATTGGTCAAAAGTATACATGCGCACGCTTTCCCATAGATATTCCAGTGTGTTGTATACCCAACATGCGAGGCGGTTCTTTGTCATTTGTTAAATAAACGATTTAAGCAGCGTTTGTTAATATCTAGCCCAATTTTGCAAACTAAAGCCTTGCAGCCGATACTGATACTTTCGGATGTAGGCCCGACAATTTATCACACCACGGAGTAAACCGACCTGACATACTACATATGTATAACAATATTTATCTTGGGCAGGTGGAAAACGACTACCATTACCACCGAATACACCGAGATTGACATTCGTAGCTAGGCCCAAAGTAGTAATCGGTGATCGTTTATATGCGTTGGAAAAACAGTTAGCGGAAGTTGCTTGAAATGAGTGAATGGGTTGGAAAAAATGGTCGCGGTGTTCGTATCGTGTTCAACAAACTGCATTATCTCCAATAACGCGACGGCGAGCAAGAGTTAATACGATGATTACCCGTAATACAACCACCCTGTGTTTTCTTATGCTGGAAACAATGGAATATACGAGTGTCTTATCCTATCCCAGATATTGGCCGATAAGCAGGACCAAAACAATGCTGTTTAAATTAAAAACGACTAAAGTTTTTGGTGCAATATAAAGTTTTGATGACGAGTGTCTGTGGTTGAACCAGGGCAGTAAAACGTTTATTTGTGGGAATTCTCACGAGGTAGCCTCCATTTCACTAACGCATTTCACATAGAGTATTGGTTTTGCTTGCTAATATTACGTTTTAACGATTTTTGCAGGACTACAGCTGATACCTATTTATTACATAAATGTGTAGCTTTTATTTTTTAAAAAGACTTATTTAAGATCTTAAAATTGGAATGAAAGTTAAAGCCAATATTTCCAAAGTTGCGTCCATTTATTTCAGTTAAGAATATGCGGGAGTTTGTTTTTCGTTTGAAGATATTAATTTTAAACGAAATAGTTTCCTATAGGAGGTGAGGAGAATTAAGACACATTTGGAACACGTCACTTTAAACGCCATTTTGAAACTTAGCAACACAACTGGATTGCCGGTACTGCATGTAAAGCACTGTTTGTCAACTACTACAAGTAAATAAATCTCTACATTCTTTTATAAAGTTCTGAAAGTAAGAGCAAGGATAGTGCAGAGATATGGAGTATACACTATTTTCCAGGACACTTGAATTAACACAAAGATAATAATTTGCCTTGTTACAAGGGCAGAATTATAAAGTCTTCTTAAATTACTATGCAACACATAAAAAGCGGCGCATAAATCCGTATGAATACGCCAAAATATACAGCGCTCATATAAATTCCTACTGTAACTCGGTATATTGGGAATAACTTGGAATGAACCAAGAATAAAAATAAGATACATTTTATATGTAGCGCAATGTACTATAAGAAGGATAGTCTTACCAAAAAAACATAACAGCAAACTAACACTACCAATTAGATTGATTTAAAACAGAATCGAACTCTTTTCAAATCATATGAATAGAAAATAGTTATTTCTTATGTGGCTTTCGGAAGAGATTGGTAATACTGAACAAGCACGTCCCAAGCCTTCGGTGCCATGAATCCTTCTGGAAGAGTTTCGCCCGTTCTTGCAGTGCGCCTCATCCTTGAAATAAATGTTTTTAAATCGGTATTCATTTGTTATTTTGTACAGTACAAATAATAATTTAACAAATAAAAATATAATTATTTTTGTTTTTATTAAAGCTTTTTGAAATTTTAATCCTTTTTCAACAGAAAAAATATTTTTATTGTATCTGCCCTACCTTGTGCCGGAGATGAATTCAAAATTATCGTGGTTCTCTGGATCATAGAAATCCATTTTCTTAGTCGTCTTGTTGTAAGCAGCCACGCGGAATGGGACAATTTCAAACTGACCGAGCCCAGGGGCCATTGTCAGTACCTGGAAATAAAATTTGTTGGTGAGGATTGGATATTCAAGTGACGACACATTGTAAGTAAAGGCATTAATGGGCGTGTGAAAATTTGCATAGGTGGAAACAATTTTAGAGACCCAAATGCAATCATTTCAACTTGTAATTTAAAATTTATACCATACCCAAAACAAGATTTTGGAGAAAAAAATACTTTTTAGTACTTCCATTCTGTTTTAACACCACTCACCTTTCGTCCATGACTATGGTCATACAGATCACGTTTTTCCTCCGGGTGAGGCATACCAGCTGGATCCCGCCCAACAATGTAAAAGTTGGCACCAGTGGCCAGTCGTGCTTTGGCATGCCACTGCACCTACAATGTTTACAATTCTTTTTAGAAGGAGTAATTTTAATCAAACTAAATTTACAATTTTAACGCAAACTGTGATAATATTTTGATATTGATGAACTAAAAAATGACTTGGAAGCTGTACCTCGGTAGGACCAGCGTACATCATTGGAGAGGGGAAAATAGCAACAACAGTTGATTCTGGATCCAATACACCTTCCTCAAGCACAGCTGCGTGTTGCTTCATACGCACATCAAGGGGTACGTCATCGGACTTCGTCCAACCACCTGTGAATCGGCGGAATTAGGTGAAAAGCGAAATGGGTCGGCTTAGCAGATAGCAGATATGGTAAAATACTAATGTTGACTTGTCAGGCAGGAGTTTTACTTTAGTCCAACCCATTGTGTAAGGAACCCATATTGGCTTGGTAGTGTCAATAGATAATATTTACAGTCCTAGTAACCTAATTATTTACACACATTTAATATAGTATAGAAAACCGGTGGCAGCTTTAACACAAGTAATATCTTCTTAAAACTCTGTGCTACCGGTACTGTTTACAAACAATTTTTACTACAATTTTAAACTGACACAAGGTCGATGATCTGCAAAAGCATTTTTTCTTTTACCAACCACACATCATTTAAATAACCCAACCAACCATATCTTAAAACGAAAAAATCAATGCTGCAGTTGATTGATGCGCAAACAAAAACCCACCCAATGGATGAAGCAGTAGAACTGGGTTCTTGAATCCTCGTTCAATAAGACTTCGGCGAGTATCCTGCATGAGCAATGCGTGGCCGTTGTGAACTGGGTTGCGGAGTTGGAATGCAAAAACAGCATCAGCTTTCATTGCTTTGAACTTAGCTCTCAGCTCCAGAGGAGTCAACCTGTATTATTAGAAAATTCATTTTCATGGTCGAGCAAAATATAAAAGAATTAGTTGACTAAAGATCTGGTTTTGTACACCACACCTGTTTTAGTGTAGCTTGTCCTTATGTACGGGTATACTTAACACATTCCAGTTTGGGCACAGTATACACAGCTTATTTTAAATGCACATTTAATCTCAAAGCAGAACACGAAATGTTAACTTATGTGACTACCATATGTCTGTTTGTAACAAGGAAACATAAACGAAGTGAAGAAAAATGAAGCACACCTGTATTTATCGAGTCCGTCGTTCCATGTAATGCGTTCAAGCACTTCAATATCCCCTCCACACAACCAATCTCCACTCTCCATTATCATCTACATTCATGAAAATGTTGGCTTTACAACTAGTTTTAGACTTTGGACTTTGAAATGGCAGACTCAAGGACACCTATTTATGGTTTGTGGGCCTACATTTAGTAGTATGGAATATCAGTAGTATTAACATTAGTCTCATAAATATGATTGTAAAAAATTGCACAAGATTTACAGCAAATTAAATATTGGTCTATGGTGTTTTATTGACCATGTTTAATACATATATCATAGCTTTCAATACCTAAGAATACAAATATAATCCAAAATGTCAGATTTACTGATAGAGTGCTAGTAAATAGTTTTAACTGCTGATTGTACATAATGCTGCAAAAAATGTTTTTCGTTAACGTACTGTCAGTGTTGCATAATTATTTGCAATTGTAATCTAGCATGTAATCAGATGTGTGTGTAGTGTGGCTTAGTAATAAATACATACGAACAAGTCAACTCAATTTATTACCCCAATGTGTGGGTGTCCTTTATTAGCCAAACCCCATTGTCGAGAGCATCTTTCCTCTTTAAGATGAGGGTAAAACTCTGGTTTGCGAAGAATCGCCTTCACGACCCCTTCGTACTTCAGTGCAATTGCCTCACATTTCTATCACAAAAGTTATTGGCCATTAGCAATCTATGGTGATTCTGTTTCTACATATGTATTTAGAGTGCATTAAATGTCACAGAACATTGTATTCAAGTAAAAGCTTAGAGTAATGTGTTAACTCTGCCTATAAATATGGCGTCCAATTGAATGGGTAGCCTCCTTAAACTTCCAATACCCTTGTTCTTCTCTGACCTGTCAAAGATTAATGGTACAACGATGGTCCAACCTACCTCAAGTCTTTCCTTGTCAGTGCTGTGTACAGGAAGCACAATGGGGACGGACTGGTTGATTGGTTCGTTTTTTAACAAGCAACCAAAGTGTTGGCACTGAAGGAACTCGCGTTCACGCATGAACCCAGTGAGAGGGGCAGCCCAACCTTCGGATAGCACTTGAAGCCATTGCATGTCAAGCTGAGTAAAAAGGGTAAAGTTAGCAGAAAAACAAATGTTAAAGTTAAATCATGTTGGAACCAATTATCATAATGTTGCTCTGTATAAGGTTCAAATTTTCCATTTTATAAATTTTTTTATTTTCATTTCGTTATAAATTATACCCAAAATACTATTTTCCACAAGCATTTCTTAATGAATCGTTCACTCTAAGCTAACCCCAACTCAGGGACAGATATAAAAACATTTTGATTTAATAATTGACGAAAGTTTCGATTTAGTTATTGACAAAATTTTTGCAAATCATGGAAACAAATATATTAACGATCAGGGAAACAAAGCAGCTTTGATGAAATATACTAAGCAGTCAGTCAATTCCATGACTGGTTGTTTAAATACAAAACGAATAAATTGAAGTACCTTTGTAATTTCGAGAGATGGGAGAGCTTCTGCTTCATCCCTTTTTCTCACAACTTGGCTCATTGGCGTGAACAATTCCATGACAGGAATGGTCTTTTCGCATGGAATAATGTTCTGTAATGATTCATTGGTTAATCTTATGAAACAATGCCAATATGAGATGGTAGATAAACTTATATGTGGAAAAGTGTAAAGATAAGGATGGGCAAAAGACTTAAGTACAAGTTTTAACAACTGTTAAATTCAAAATGCAATTTAAACTCAAAAATTCCATTGTGTTACAAACAAGAACATGATAAATCTCGAAAATTTATTAAAAAGAAAAAAAAAGAATTTAAAATAAAAATTGCTACCGGAAGGTGTAAAAAACAAGATTCTGCTGCCTAAAGTGTTGTCTAAATCCTGCTCTCATAGCATATAAACAGTATACATACCCTTTCCATTAGTTCTTTGACAACAAGCATCATGCAGTCTTCCACTGGCATGTCTGCAGTTTTTGTAACAACTTCTGCCGTCTTGTGGTGGTTCATATGGGGAATCGATACCAGTGAATCCTGGATGATCGATGAAAGTACATCAGTGCGATGTTACGGTGTTGCACAAATTGCATGCACGACAAATAAAATTTTTACAGCAAAGTATTGTGCAATTAACAACGTGCTTTTGAAAGTTAAAACTTAAATAAGATAAGAAAAAATCCACAAAAATAAAGAACTAATGCAGCATACAGAAATACAGCCGTAAACACACATGCTTTTACAAGGCAGTACAAGCTGAAGGTTAATGAACAATTTTTATATTTAAAATACAGCATGGAATATAGAAGTATGAACAGGATAGCATATACACATTAAGTATCACCATATACATTATGTATGTATATATAATCTTATTAGACCAGAATAAAAGGATATAGTATGTTACATCTACTAGACTTAAAGCATATAGCATATGTCTACTGCTATGAGTGTTTACACTGTTTCTTTACTTGGCAATAAATACAAAGAACTTAAAATAGTTGGGACATCGTAAAAAATAAGCATTCATAAAATTGTCGGTTATACCTTTAATAATTCCCTGTCTAGCTTTTTTGTAAAGACCCTTAACATCCCTGCGTTCGCACTCCAAAATCGGAGTATCGACATACACCTCAATAAAGGGCAAACCACTGTCAGCGTGTGATTTCCGCGCGCCATCACGGTCCTATAACATTGTTAGCATGGGTTTTGTGGTAAGCACTTTTATAAACAACGCAGGGGCAATTAAAACTTTTTGAATGCGAATTTCTGGGGTAGATAGTGCGGAAGATGGTAGCAAAAACACCATGCAAACTAAAAACTCATGCAGTATGTCATGCACATAATTCATTAAAGCAAATGAAAGTAAAATAGCTTTATTAACATGCAAATATTATTTGAACCAAAGAAAATAAAAACTCGTTGATTTTGCAATGTGTGTCAGTCCACAGCACTGGTCAACAAACTCGTTTGACCTTTGGGAAGTTACTTTCCCTACTTACCCTTTATTTGTCCCTGCCTTGCTTTCTTATACAACCCCTTTACATCACGCTCCTCACACACCACGAGGGGTGTATCCACGTAAACTTCAATGAACGGGAGATTCGATTTGTTGTGGACCCTTCGAGCACACTGTCGGTCCTAATTCCACCCAAGCAAGCAATTACAAGTACAATTGTTTACAACAATCATTTCAACTTTCAACCGTTTTCACAGTGAAAACTTGCAAGGTTAAAAATTGCAATAAATTTCTGGAGTTATAATTTTGTATTACGGCAAATTTGCACTGTTCAAGTAAACAATTATCTGTTAAAATTTAAAACTGTGATTATAACTTCCAATTGGTATTCTGGTATGATTAACAAACAGATTTTTAGGTTAGATAGGCCTTAAAGAAAGCACTAAATTAACATACCCGAAAAAATAACAGTGTTTATTACGCTGAAATTATTTCAGTAATTAAATAAATAGGATACTTTAAAAAGTTTAGTAAAAGCAATTTGGCACAAATTAACAAATTAATGTAATCTCAAGTAGTTTTCCAAAATAATTCATTGAGTCTTTATTCATTGAAAAATAACACCTTGTAACAATGAATTAATAAATACTACAACAATGAAACAGTTTCAAACATTTTGGACCATCAAATTTTAAGTAGTTACTGACAAGGTGCAGCCCTACAAACTACTATAGTAGTAAAGTTAATTGTGCCAGAGGTGCAAATTGCATACAGCACACTAGGATTACTAGGATTGCAAATTTACACTAGGATTGCAAATTTATAATGGTTTAAATCCTGTTTAGTTTGACTTGATCGTCGTAATAGAACAACACACTTTTTACATGTTTGTATCATGCATTTTTGTACCCCTGGCATAACAGAAGTATAGAAAATTATTATACCACTACTTCATTTACTATTGCTTACCTTCCTGTAAGGTGAAATAAAAGACACAAGACACACAACTCCAGCATCGGCAAATAGTTTTGCAACTTCGCCGATTCGTCGAATATTTTCCTCCCTGTCACTTGGGGCGAAACCCAAGTCCTGCATTTGGTAGGAATGATATTGTGAATAAAGTATTCGAAAATTAAAATGTACGCATGAATTAAAAACATGTTTAACTAAGTGCCGGAAAATTATTATAGGTGTAGAAGCAAGGTTGGTGAGTTAAGAGGTTGCCAGGCAACGCTTGCAATTTGGTGGCTAAAATTCGATAATTAGAAAAAAACGTTTTCGATCATTTTAAATAAAAACTATCAGCCTATGAGTAGAAGGATCAACAGAGTACAGGCTTATGTCTTAAACCAGTGTTTCCAAACCCGAAAGATTGAAAGCGTTTGCAGGCATACAATGATAAACTCTTATATAGACTACTATAATTCAGTTGATTTTTTTGTGGTGGTAATAGTCAAATAGGTAATGGTGTAATTCATGCTTTCCTTGGGAGTGGATGTAATAAGTTTCAAATTATTGCGTCATCACGAAAGTTTAATGTATTTGAGCGTGCAATTATATTTTTATCTATCTATTACAAGGCCATAACCACGAGGACGAGTCTAAAAGGTAAACTGCAGTTACTATTTTCATATAACAAAGTCATTTTAAAATTTGAATTTACGTCAGTGGGAGTAAATGGCAGATCAGGCCACGGTCCATGCGCTAAAGTTTAAAAGGTTGGGAAACACTGCATTAAACTGACGCTGATGTTATGCATGCCCAAAAACTTGCGTGAACCTGGTTAACATTAAACCTAAAATTAGTAGGTTCACATTGGTCTGACTCAGTGTAGGTTTACATGTCTGTTTACTAGATTGGTGGCTTAATGTCTATACACAAGATTGAATACACAATCTTTTGACTGTTTCAAGTTACTATTTTTAGAATAAAGATGACAACACATGGTATTGCAGTGTTTTACATCAAGTCATATACATATGACTTAAACCACATGTACACATTATTGGTTATTGATTAAAAATTAGATGTTTTAAAAAAGGGAGCAGCAAACCTTATTTAGACCGTGTCTAATATTGTCACCATCCAAGCTGTAGGCTGGGATTCCTTTTGAACATAAGAATTCTTCCAATTTCATTGACAATGTACTTTTACCAGCACCAGATAAACCTAAGGAGAGTTTCAGCAATTAGTATGCTATGGTGGCAATAAAAAGCTTCAGTCGTGTGTTAAAAATCAGTTTTAGCAATGATTACATTAATTTCTTTACATAGCTAAGAGTGGCGTTAAATAGGGTACAAAATATAAAGTGTGGCATATAAGAGAATAAAGAGAGGGTAGAAAAAGAGAAATAATCAAGAGAGAATAAGAGAGAAAAGGATGGAAACAAGTTCGGCGAACATATAATTTCAGACATTTCATACCGGTAAACCAGACAGTGCAGCCACGAAAAGCTCCTCTTCCCATAACTTGTCCACGTTCGTCCCTGGAGACATGGTGCTGCTGGTAGACGATATTCGACGACATTGGTGGCTGAAAGCAACAAAAACTTAAAAAACAAACATTTAAAGCGAGGCACAAACGCGCGTTATGCTCTACATATGCGTTCGAAGAAAACGCCAGAGGCGGACACGACGTAACCACAACATCGTTGCTTATAATTAAGAAATTTTCTATCGCAGCAGTAAGTTATAGAAGGGATGGCCGGCAATCTGCGGTTTTCGCGAAATTTCGAACACGGGTGCGAGAAATGTGGTTAACTAGGAAGTTCCAAAAAAAATCAAATTCAAAATTTTTTTTCTAAATATCGCTTTTTTACAAACCTCAATGCATTAAAATGTATATGACATTTAAACATGGATAAAAGAGGGTTTAAACCGGCTATTTAGTAGTTAACCCAACGAGCAAACACTCGCATATTTTAATATGCTAACGGACTTTAGATCGATAAAATCAAATATGAGCTAAAATCACACATGGGCACGAGTTTAAGCGAGTGATAAATAACTTTGGGAAATCAGTGCAAACCGGAGCAGACATCGCAGCAAACTTTTAAAAAAGTTTATAGGTCCACTTAGCAAATAGACACATGCTATAAAATATAAAATAAACTTGAATCCTTTTGATAACATGCGACAGCCTAGCTGGCTAAAACTTTAAATGAAGAGTGTACAATCGGTATGAAAAGTCACACACGCCATATCGATCTTACCTTCTTAAAAGGGTCCCGCGAACACAGAAATTAATTACGAGCCTTAACGATCTGAACCGACCTAGAAACATTAGAATTAAGTACGCAAGTACCGAAATAATAAAGGTATCTATCTCAAACTGTTTATACTTCTTGAGCGTTGTTCTTTGTGCTTATACTCTTAAGAACCAGGTAGGCTAGAACACGAAATCAGACTCAAAAATCGATAAACTCGAAAAAACCTTTAAAAGCACGTTAATCAATTTATCAGTGCTCAATTCATATTTTTTCGATCACGCTGTGGGAGCGCACTTCCCCACTGCTTGAGATACGGCCCGCGACACGTATATATCGTTCTCGTTTTGGTTCCACGTCACTGAACTCGTTTTTCTTACTCCTCGGTCTGTTTATTTTCTCGTCAATTCCTACGCGAACAGCATCGTTGTTCGGGGACATGGAATTCGGACTCATTTTAAAGAAATTGCCAAAAACTCACATCTAAATTTCCCAAAAAAATCGTTCATCGTTCCCAGATATAAGATTTATTCTTTAAGACCAAACCAAGAGAGAAATCGGGCGAAACTTGTTCAACTTGTTTCTCAAGCCGTCGGGGCAACTTGTTTAACGACGACAAATACAAAAACGCCCTGCTGCGTATGCAAAGCTAAAAACTTTTGTCCTCGAAAGATCGATCAATAAAATAGGGATAAAAACGGCAACGCCTATGGGCGAACTTTTACTGGCGAAGAAAAACGTGTCACACAGGACTTATAACTGGAATTCTGCAATACACACAAGGGACCTCATAAAAATGGTTACAAGCGTTAGTTCAGAAAATTTAATTCAGTAATAGCTGAAACATTTTTTGCACCATTGGTATGAATCTGGCCATAAGTGAAGAAACACGACAGGGAAACGCACAGTCATCTCCATATCGGGATTGTCTTGCTAAGAAAACAGTATTGCGACTTACAGAATAAAAATGTCGCAATCATCGCGCCACAATCAGTTATATGACATGACATAAAATGAGTCGATTTAAACAAGGTCACAAAGTCGCAAGTCATCACCGCAGAAGCACAATCAACAGAATGTATACAAGTGAATAATTAACCAAACCCAGTTTACGATAACTACCGCTGCAAGCCGAAGGTCGTGCGGTCTAGATAACGGTTTGAGAAAAGAAGAGTTTACTTTACTAAAACTCCAGCCGTAGTGCACGAATTACCCACGACCCTTTCGATGAATCGACTGTTTTAATTCCCTTTCATCAGCATATGCGGTTTGCTTGTTTTATGAGTTTGCAAAACTTGAATGACTTTTCTCATTACTGTTAAATTTTAATTGAGTGGACACACAGTGAATTTGCAAAAAAACAAAAACGGATCAAATCCTGCAAAACGGGTTGTAAAACACAACGTATCGCACCTACAGTGATTTTTTTATAACAGTTGGCTATGTTGTATTGTGTTGCAACATTACCGTATGTGATACCGAATCGACGCATAGCTTAAATAGAAAGTATGAATGGTGAGCTACTTTTTGGAATTCCATACTATGCGTTAGCATTTGTAAAAATACGTAAAATAAGGCCGGCGGTGCTCATTGTTACGCAATCTCAACGCGGGATTCCCATCAACCCGATTACGTCACAAACATTGCGCGTGCTACTGGTGAGATTTAAAAAGTGACCAGCTCAGTTCCACGTGGAACCGATTACGGGAAATAAATCAATCGAGCTAGAGGGAGGGGGAGTTACTACCGAGGTTTCGGTCAACAAATTAACTGGAATTTAAATCATTTTTGCGCAGGACTTTATTTATAAATGTACAGCAAAGCTATGATAGAAACAGTACTCAAAATATGGCTGTAAAATCTCCAAAATATTGTTTTAATTAATCTACCTTAGGTACTGATTGCTGATATGTCAAATTTAATATTTTGTACCGTCACATTTTAACACAGTATCTTTGGAAAATTATATAAACTCACTGGGTTATTATAGATTTATGTCCATTAGATTATGGAAATACAAAAACGGCGAGATTAAAATGTCCTGTTCGAAAAACTGTTCGAACCACCCACTTTTTACACTGGTATTATCGAACTAGGTATGCTGGAGAATTCATAGTCAGTGCAATTGCATAAAATGAATATTTTTTAAATTGGTATACTCTTGAGTCATTATTATATCAGTAAATTTACGCTCGCAATGGTTCCGTATTTAATAGCATGTGTTCTTGGTATTTTTGTTAAGTGTGACATGAATGTCTCTAATAGTGTATAACGGTAATATCCCTGGTGTAATTCTTGCACTGTACACGCGGTAAACGCTGGTAGTAAATGATTAATTAGGTGTACATTCATGACATTACAGGTAGCCCTTACTGCAATGACAAGAATCTAAAACAGTAGCAAACAACATGGGTAAAAATAAAGGGCAAACTTAGCGTTTTAATAGATAATGCAGCCGCAGGATTTGGACTGTTTGCTTCGCACATACCCAGAAACATTAATTAAACCCTTGACGATAGTCAAACACGCTTTTCCCATTTGAGAAGCAACATAACAACTCAGAGGTTGTAAATAGAAAGCACGACCTTTAAACGTTGACACGAGGTCTCCCCTTGCTCAGGGGCACGATGGAGACGTGCGTTGATGATGATCTGCACCCTTGACGCGTCACATCAGACCACGGCAGTTGGCAGCAAAACACTTATCACGAAACTTTGTTTGAGTTTTCGTATTATCGATTGCAGTTTCGCTAAAAAAACGCTTTGCATACAAGTTCAAGTTTAACAATGTCTGACCTGATAGCGTGACCTTGCTAATCAGTTTTAATATTCATTGTAGTTATCGATTACTAAGCCGGGAAAGTAGTTAATATACAAACGGATGCACCTGGATGCTAAAAAGACTAAACAAGTTATTTAGTTTATGATAACAAGGAGACGGTTGTGAAAATTGACCATTCTTATAGTTTCGGTCACGAATGCGATTGTTGAAGGGCAATAAACCACGTTGGTGCAATTGACCAAGTTTTATTAAAAGCCTCACGACCTTCAGAACACGTTACTAAAGTCGCAATGTTAACCAGACTTCAGATAAACATTTATTGCCGTTGATCCTGGTGTTACATATAACAAAGCGAACATATTATATACACTAACTCAATAAAAATATACATATCCAAAAAGTCATAACTACGTAAGTTACAAGAACCGTTTTTGTTTACTTGTTCAATACCCTACCAAGAACGTATCAATTTATATGTTTATATTCGACTCAAGCATCTTTACTAAAACCTGTTTGGCTGAAACGGATATAATTCTGTTTCAGGCCCTTATTTTATCCGGGCCACAAAACATTATTAATTAAAAGTTATTTACAACAGCGTTTTCCGTTATGTCACATGATGATCATATGAGCATATTACAGTTATATTGCATGCAACCTATTATTTACATACAATACATGCACCTCAATAATTGAGCAATGTTCTTTTGGACAATTTTAAAAACTTTGTTTATATCTCCGACGATTAAAACGGCTTCTTTGGGCTAAACTAATTCGTGGGAAGAATTTACAACTTATTATAACGATGAGATTACATCCCATAACCTTTAACTATTGGGTTTATTTACAATGATTCTTCTAAAATGAAAGCTAAAGTGCTGAAACATGTTTTCAAAAACGCAAGTGGATTTAATTAAACACGGCAGTTTGTCCGATTTCCCTTAGATTCTGTTACATAATAATTACTACATTTTTCAAACAGAAATACATAGGAACCTTTGTTAATAGTTTTAAAATCAGGATTTTTCTTTTTTGTCTACGATCGCCCGTAATACAAGAACTTATTCGTAGACTTCACTCGTAAACAAAGCAACGATTTAAACTGACGAAAGTTACAAGTCACTAACGTAACTTTTGCAATACAAACGAAACCTATGCAATGCGCAAGCGTACTGGCCGATTGGGTTTTCATTAAATATATATTTATACATCGGCAAACCAAACCGGCAGAACAAATGTTCGGCAGAACAATGCGATATTAAAATAGTATTCTAATAATGAACTGTCACGGACGTGATAGGACCCGCATTGACAATGGCAGAGGAAATAACGGAAGCGAAACAGAAGCGTAGTTGCGTGTCCGTTTTTCTATGGTGTGCATTTTTATATGCATAATAGAAAGACCGATAAAATATGTTACAACTTATGACATTAGGTTTTACTTTTTTAATTTCGTTTACACAATAGAAAACTGATATAAAAAACTAAACATTAACGGTTTACTAAAATACTACAAGTTTTCGATAAAGAAAAGGTTTTGGATCACCGCCAATGCGCGCATTTAAACTACAAAATATTTAAAGAACGTAAAACGTAAGTTTAAGAACCTAACGATAGCGCCATCTGTCGACGGAGAAATATATGAATTTTGACCACACATAATTTTCTGTGTTATCGTTAAAAAAAGAAATGTGTTGCAAAAATTCTAAAACACACACTCAGCTGTTTCATATTGAAAATAAAAAAATAACTTGTATACTTAATCAAATAAATACGCAATATTCTATACCAGGTACTAATACTACAAATAAGTAGACATGGTAAATCATGTAACTGAAAGTGCTCATTTTTTGCAATGCACCCTTTTTCACTCAAAAGATTATGTACATTACTTGATAATAATTATATACAGCAACCGGTGGAGTTTTATTTTTACGTTTTTTTTTTAAGGTATTTTAAATTTGAAGAAATAAAGGTACGGTATATAGTTTTTTTTAAAAGTTTATTTACTCTTAAATGTGCCATATGGACTAACATCTCGCCTAAAACCTTCTTCTCTTTAGCATTGCTTACACTTTTCATTACAACTTTATTTAGTTTAATTTAAAATCTCTGTATTTTATTACACTCTTACTGAAATTTTACTTTGGTATAGTGGCCACCTTTTTATTTTAAATACATAAATATATATAGTATACATATTTCTCTCTTTAACAATTGTTTATTTTGTCATTCTTATTGCTTAAATTTTAACTTATATATATTACCAGTATAGGACAAAAAGGAAAAATAACTTCAAAACATAATCTTTATATTCCTTCAGGTGAAACCATAAAAGGTATCATAGGTTGTTTACACCATTGCAAAATGAGTTAAAACTTAGGTATATGAAGTTATTAATAAATACCAAAATTAATATTCAATTAAACCTGAAAAAAGGCTGGCTTGATTAAAAAATGTTAGCAAGATCTGCATCATTTACCGAACTGTAATAGCTTTTTTAACTTGACTATGGGCTATTAGGCATGCGGTTATCTCATGTTATAATGCTCTTCGCTGTCCATGTTATACTGCCTTCATTTATGGGGATAAACAAGGATTATTCTAAATGAAAACACAAAATGTACACAGTGAATTTGTACCATATTTGAACACCTCATTTATTTAGTGTACATCAAGTGTTTACAAACATTACCCAGTCTACACAGGGTGTACAGGTGTTTATTATGAACCCGACATTTAGGGCTGAGATCAGTGCATTTTAGTGCAGTCATTGCTTGGCAACAGAGGGCTTTATTGTGACAAAATAGATGATAAAAAACTTAAAAAGATATACATAATATATAAACATTGAAAAAACCTAAACATTTTTTGCCATAATCTAGATTACAAAGCAATAGCACTTTAGTTTTTTAGACTAATTTAGTATACTGGTACTCGGTATAACAACCAAATAAACCCATGTGACACCTGGCATTTGTTAAAAATCTTTCTCATAAACATTATGGATATTTCTGAAAATTCTTTTGTACCAATTGGTAGTACGCTGTTACAGAAATTCAGAAGGAAATAATAAACATCATGTAACATGTAGAAATAAGTTAGGCTACCTTTTCTGGGTGGTCGTTATCCCCACAGTCATCACGACTAGTGCGCACACTTGCTGAGGCCATCTTCATGAACAGTTTTTAAAACAAACCAAATAACAACTCTAACTGAATTGAAAATCTTAAAATAAAATAAATACTGTAGTAGATGAAGGTATTTTTTACGTTAATGGATTTGGCGGGGTTGTTGTGTGACAATTTGTGACTGCAGTTGTGTTATCGCAGCTATTACGTTGTGTATAATATTGAAATGTTGCTGCTGTTTTAATTTAACCATTATTCTGTCGGTACGATACCTCTAAATACTACATGACCGCTTGGATAGCTTACTATACTTTGTAATTACAAAAGCCATGATATTAATGTTAGGGTTGGGGTTAAAGTTAGTTCTGGGGTTGTGATTAGTGTTTGGGACAGGGTTAGAATTACTTTCCATGGCAATCTAAGTGATCCAAGCGATCCAAACAAAAGCCATGATATTAATGTTAGGGTTGGGGTTAAAGTTAGTTCCGGGGTTGAGATTAATGTTTGGAACAGGGTTAGAATAACTTTTCATAGCAATTTAAGTGATCCAAGGCGCCAAGAGATTCAAGATGAAACTAAGAGTGTCCTGTAGTATTTAGAGGCACCCTTATTCTGTTGGGTTTAGAAAATGTCCGCTTAGTGTCTTGGACAAAGGTCGAGCATAGCCGACTAGAACCATTAAGGACTTTACGCATATAAATTGGCCATACGGAATATAATAACACATAAAGTAATTAGTCACATTTGAATATCGCGTAAGCAAAAAGCCCGAATTAATCTATGAAATCTCAGTAGCATTTCAGAGACTACAAAACTCCCATGTTTAAACCCATATGCGAAGTTAAAACAGTCATGCACAATCGATGACGTATAAGTGCCCCGCTATAGCAACCACGACCATAGAGGTTCTTTAACTATGCTAACCCAGTAAAGAATGAAGTTTAATATTTACCGACATCCTTTTTGTTGCGGATTAGCCAACATTATGGAATATGACGTCAAAAGTATCGCATAAAATAGGTATACGAAGGTTTATGAACTTGTTTCGGGGAACTATTATTGGGTAAAACTTTTTTTTATTGAATTTTAGCAACATGTAAAACTTGGAAGCAGATCTTGCGCTTTCGTTTTGAAACCTATTTAATTTAAGCAACATAAGCTTAACCATTAAACGTTTTAAAGAGTTATGTATCTAGATTTTGGAGTCTGTGACTAAATCAACCCCATCGGTGTTGAAAACAGGACACTAAAACATACGTTAATTGAGAATAGTGTTTTTTAATAGGTAACCCGGAGCTGGCTTTTTGAACGGCCTAAATTAACACTCCATTCGATGTCCAGCGTTATACAAACCTAAATATGAGTATCATATGCTTTACATAAACCCAGTAGGTGAATATGTTAAACGTATGTAGCGACCTCATGTGTTTACATAAAATTTATGATCGGCGCAGCCGACATTTGCGCTGACATTGCGTCATCACTGAACTATTATTACCGCAGCTGTCGAATACTCTGGAAATATAAGTTTATTTGACTTTGGCTAATCAGGCTTCTAACAAATTTGACTTTGGCTAATCAGGCTTCAAGAGTCGAGATAGCGCGTAGGGAATTGCAGATCGCATCAGGTGTTGTAACCGGCTTACCTGGGGCCTGCCTACAAGAAACAATCTACTATAATAGGCAAGCGCCCTGCACTGGCTCCCTACACATAAAATTAAAGTAATTTGTATCGTACATAAATTTAGAACATCTATGACTCCGCGGTATTCTAAAGAATTTCCGTGTTTCTACACGACTTGTTGCTTTAAGAATAGCTTTAACAACAAACTGTGTGCACGAGTCATTTAGCGTTAAACGTCTCCATATGGCCATTAATGCCGAATCCTCAGAAGTTACCACCAATTCCCGTCAATTGTGAAGTTCCCTATCTGTTAGAAGAAGTTTACCGCAACACATATTTGCCATGCCGGTGCAGGCCTATTCTAATGTACAAACCTTTTATTTTTACCCTAAAACGCTTTTCACTAAAAAAATAACAAGAGGCGTTACCATACAGCCAAACGTCAGCGACCACTTTTTGTATTTGATTGAAACATTATTTCTGTTTCGGTACAACCCATTAATCCACTAGCATAGACAAGTTGCCTCACCCTAGGACACTGACGACTAACTAGCGGTCAATCTACAAACTTTCTGGTGAAAGACGAAGTACTTACCCACTAATCTATTTGGCCGAACAACTTCCAGATAGTAACTGCGAATTTTACTGTATTCTAGCATTTGATAAAGTTTTTTATTGTTAAAACGACAAACCATATACGGGAGCAAAAGAATATACCCAGCAAGTTTAATTGGTAACCGAGTACCCATGTTTTGCTTAAAATAAAGTCTATAGTGTTAAAAGTTTAACAATTAGGCCTAGTAGCAATTAACAGGCTCTAGTTGTTGAAATTTAACCTCGCGGATTTATGGGTTCTACCAAATTGAAGGAAGGTAATCTTACGATTGCCCGTGTGTTAACCCCCTTGGTTTCCCATTCACGGGGATAAACATGAATATCCTATCCTATGTTAATGGTTATGATAGGTTTCCATATAGGGAGATAGTATGACGTACTGTGATAACGCGACTGAGCTTTTCCAATTAAGGGGAGGAAACTTAATATATCATAATAAAATATAATCTGTGCTAATCTTTTTAAATGAAACTAACTGCAGTTTTAGATCAAGACAACATCTGTTGCCAAAAGAAACATTCGCTTAGAAATTTGTTATGGTGCAGATTAAATCTTACACCAGACTCTGGCGACCTCACTCAGCTTAAACCAGTATAATCATAAAGAACTACAAAGCAATATCCCAAGCAAACAGTATGAACAATGTAATCATTGGATATGGTTTTTACCAGAAAATCAACATTAAACACATTTTAAAAACTCTGAAACATTTAGTCATTTATAGATACTATCTGTAATATCCAAAGGAAAGGGAGAGGGCAAAATTGAAAAAAAAATTAAAACCAATGCAATATGTACAACATTTAAAGCATCTTGTTTAGGATTGCTGTGCAGTACTACTAACGGGTATTAATAAAAGGGTATGCACAATGGAAATTCCAAAAAAGCAAATATACGGACCAAAACAAATGATAATTTTTTTACTTCTACACATTTATAAAGATTCAATGATCTCTGGTTTCAGGTTAGGTAGAAATCAAGGGACTAAAAATATTTAATACCTGCCTATGTTCCTGGCAGGAATTACGGCGGCGCATGAGAACCATTATCAACAGATAAAGTA
>CH002376.1:2951385-2961524 GCA_000149265.1 Ciona savignyi
AAAACCCCAACCACATTAACAATTGACACACATAGTCAAGTGGTTATTAGTAAACTGTCATAAAATCGGTAAAATAAAACCTATAAATTCCAGTGACCAAAACATTAACGATTGTGTTTTTAGCTTTGTAAATAATGATATCAGCAAGGCGCGAGCTTGGTATTCGGGATTAGACATTCCTTCACTAAAGCAGAGTTGCTGAAATAACTTGAATGCAAAGTGCATATCTTCGTGATAAAACTAACATTAAAGAAAAATATTGACTGCACATCTCATACTCGATCACAAAATCACATATTTTATTATGGCCCAAAAAATGTTAAAAATGGACAAAAACTACGTCATTCAGTCCAATAAAAAATAAAGCTGCCAAAGTGAACAGTTCCTACAAAATTATACCTTAACACAAAATTATTCAACCATTCCATTCAGAAGCGCAAATAACGATGATTTAAACAGAGATATGTGGTAATTGGCGAAATGCTATGCTGGTTTGTATGCTAAAACAACATTTGCTATATTAGAACTTGGCAGCTAGAACCACAATACAGTCTTAACATAAATACTAGTATTTACTGTATTAATAAAATCAGTGTCAAACTGTCTAATCTAAATGTTTTCATACACTATTCACTATTAAGGGCAATAATATTTGAAATTTCCCACATTTACATTCAAAACTGACAGATTTCATAAAATGTGTTCAGAAAAGTATGTGGCTTTGTCTGTGGTTTACTTAATAGAAGGTTTATTCATAAGGTAATGAATTTACCTAATATACCAGTATTTGTTTTGGAAATGTCCGGAGAAAAGGAGAAAGTAAGAAATACTGGTAACATAACACTTAATGTAAAAATATAGTAAACTAAAGAACACTTTATTCATGACTGTGTGCAACAATGATACCTTGGTTATACCACAAAAATTGAGCATATTACTCGGTGCCTGTAATTTGGTGATTAAAAAAATTGCTATATCCAACAACTTCAGTTTATTTCAGTTTTAACCTGATCCATTTGTATCTACTGGATATGTACAGTACAGGTGCCCAGATATCATGCAGAAATTACGCATTTTTATCATTTTAATAAATGTACAAGATCAAATAGACAATTTTAAAGATTCGAACCTATGCTTGATCGAAAAAAAAATGCCAATGCTGCAATGCAATATATACAAAACTTAGAAACATGACATAATATACTGTTTCAGCTAAAGAATGACAATGATTTCAACATAACTCTTCTTTTTTTGCTTGTTGCTAATTGTTTTACAAAGTTTTATGTGTGTGAATCTATGTATAGTATTGTTATTTAAAATTAACTTAAGAAAAATCTCTGGTATTTAAACAAAATATTACATAATTGTATTTAAGATTAAACAACATCAACAAACACAAGGCACAATTACATACCGGAAAATTGCATTTCCCATTCCCTAACACTCTCCATTTCCATTGGGTTTAAATCAGAAATGTCGTCATAACCGTCTTTAATTGTTTCCTTATCCAATCGAAATTGTGCTAGTCCTCTTGATGCATCTCTGCCTGCGAACACTCCATATGGCCCCTCTAAAGACGGCATTAAAGAGTTATCAAATCTGTTTAAAATTAAAGCAATGCTTTGTTCTTGGAATTTAGGTAAATCGTTTAATATTCTAGAATTGTATTTTCAAATCCAAAATTGTATTCGGGATAACAAGTTTTATATTATTTTTTGGTCATCCAATCTCTAGAAACTAAAATCCCATTCCTGAACAGTGACTACTCCAGGAATTGTAGTCATATTACAAGCAAATATGACAGACCTTGATTTTGCCCTAAACTACCAAAAAAATATTATTGAAGATAAATTTAAATGTTGAATGCTGTGATTTACGTAGTTTAATGAACTAATTCAGGCCTGACAATTTTTTTCTTTAAATTAATTGCAGGCTATTTTTATTATTTATAATACCAGTACCTGGTCCATAGAATTTTTTTCCGCGAGTTACATCGAAAACTTTGCCATTGACAGCAATAAGTATCCTCCCATCATGAGCCACACCGTCGTATTCTCTGAGCTGCTCGATACTTAGGTCTCCTTTCTTCATCTTTGGCATTTCTGGCTCTGGTGGAGGACCAAAGTTATCCTGAGAAAGAAAAAACATAATAAGGTCTTGTACCCGATACATGTAGAGTAAGTCAGGCGCTAAAGTTGAATATACTTATGTAATTTGCAGGTGCAAAACTGGTCGCTAGCTAGTCGGCTGTGTCCTTGGGCAAGGCACTTTACGGCATTTGCCTGAACCTAGCGGATAAATGGGTTCTGACAAATTGGAACGTGTCTATCATATACAACACCACGCAATAGTTCCGGTAACCCGACGATGGGCGCGATCTGATGATTACCCATGTGTTAACCCCCTTGGTTTTCCCATTCACGGGGATAAACATGATTATCTTATTCTATCCTACTAATCTATCACAACCAATAAATTCAATTAAATGTACCAGTACCGGTATTACCCATATGGAAAGTACGTCAATTTTCGCCGAGATCTCGAGTGTGCACACGCCAAATATTTAAGTGTGCAGTGTGCAAACGTCCAAGAGTGCACACTTCAAGTGTGCACAAAATCTCCTTTTTTTTACTATTTTGTAAAAATCTTAAACAAACATATTATTCTATCCCAAATCTATTGTGTTTATCAGCTAACATTAACAAAAAATAGAATGACAGTAAATTACCCGAGGTCCAGAAGTAGGTTTACAGGTTTGTTGGAAATTATACGATGTTTATACTGCCATCTCACGAGCATGTGTGAAATTACCCAAGTGTGCAAAGGCGCAGGGAAAAATAAAACTCGAGTGTGCAGCTGCCGTACTTTCCATACTGGATTAACAATACATGGGAGAAGCAACGAAACTGCACCATACAGTTTAAGGTTATAAATAATTACTAATAAGCAGTAACATGGTGTGCTGATGCTGTGCATCATTTGGTTGTAAAAAAAGTTTTGACTCGATATATTAACAACCAAATAATATTTTAAGAAACACACAACAGTAATAAAAGAATAACATCTATAATTACCTCTGGAGAATTTGATTTGCAAATTTTATAAAGCAGGTACCCACAGACCATCAGCAACCCAATATTTATTGGATTTGTAAAAATGCTGGCCAATAAACCGGTGTTTTCTTCTGCATCCATATTATCTTTATTTTAAATTCTTTTCGTAGTTACTATGAATATAAAATACTAAATCCTGGATAACAGACAGTGCACTGCAAAAACAAGCAATGGTATCAAAGTCCTTACCCAGTAAGCGGAGTATGTAAACAGACCAAATTGCACAGTTGTACACAACACGCCGATACGAACACATAGATACGTGTTATTAATACCACAAACCAAAAATGCTAAATGTAAAGAAGCCGCTTGAAGGCGCTTGGGGCACCATAGGGCGCATGGGGTCAACTGGAACCGTCTTAAGCCAATAGTGAAGACGCCTGGTTTTTTTTAAATGTACAGGAACTACCCGGAGAAGACATGCAAATGCACAGAAAATTCTATTAAGTACCACTTTTTGGACTGAGTTATGTGGCTCCGTTTGATTATATTTCAGATGGTCATCTGCGGAAAGTATAAAGCAACGAAAATACCCGTTGGCTAGACATTTATGTCCATGGGAAAAGATAGGATACGACAGTGGATCAATAGGTATAACAAAAATTGAAGGAACATCTGAATTATTTAATTATAACCCGACTGTGGGAACAAATTAAACCGATTGACTGTATGTAACAATGCTTTTGCCCAAGGTAATCGGACTTTAGTGACATGAAACAACGCTGGTAAAAAGATAGGACAGCGTCGATCTAACCAAACTTAAGATAATTGTATATTGACTGCAAAAATCATTTACGAAAATTAAACTATACAATGAAGTTTTCTTCAATCTGATAGGCTGATAGTATAAAAGGATTTAGGATAGGATAGGATAGGATAGGATAGGATAGGATAGGATAGGATATTCATGTTTATCCCCGTGAATGGGAAAACCAAGGGGGTTATCACACGGGCAATCGTCAGATCACCTCGCGCCCATCGTCGGGTTACCGGAGCAATTGCAGTATGTTGTATATGATAGACACGTTCCTTCAAATTGGTAGAACCCATTAATCCGCTGGGTTCAGGCAATGTCCGTAAAGTGCCTTGCCCAAGGACACAACCGTCTAGCTAGCGACCAGTTTCGCACCTGCAACCTTTCGATTGAAAGGCGACGCACTTAACCGCTAGACAGCTAGACCATCGGGTCGGATTTATCCCGTGATTGGGAATACTATAGAGAAGAGGTATTTCTCGAGATATCCGAGCTATTGGAGTGTTTGATAAAGACGTCAATACTTTTTTTTAGTTTGACTCAATGCCCCATGTGACCTCAGAGATGTCAGCTATATGTGCTTTGCCAAAAAAGGGCTACATCGCGCGTCCGCTACGAGACGGTCTGTTTAACAACCCATTTTATGGAACTGGTTATTAAAAAATTTACACCCTTTGGTAATTGGACCTATCATCAATAACTGTTTAAAATTATAAATGAATATATAAATAGTAAGCTGAGAATTTACCCTTAGCAACCAACATAATTGGTCCAGCCTATGCTTGCAAAAAGCAATGTTGAACAGTATTATCTTTGGTTTCACACATGTTTTAATATATGCTTGTCTTTATTAAAATAAAACGACAACATTGGTGCCATTAAAAAACTGTCGTGTCGCCTCCTAAAAATGTATTGGCGTTAAAGAGAATGGCTTGCCGCCCTAGAAAAATGGCGTGTCGTCTAAAAAAGACGGTGTTTCGCCAGGGAAATACCGACGGCCGTATGCGCCACTTCGTGGAGTATAGTCTTATTATCAGCTGTTCCACCCTCTTAACAAAACCAGGGCAGATAATAACAGTACCGGTTTTACTGGATTTTAGGTGTGAACTGTAGATATGATAGACTTACTACATAACCTTAATCTTGTATCTCTTATCAAAAAATGGATGCCTCTAATCTAATTATTGGATCGATTGGATCGCTTGGAGCGCTTAGATCGAAAAATACATCTCACTGATTTCGTCTTGGTTTGCATGGTTTATTAATCTCTGTATATTTGGATGATCCTTACACGGAACCAAGCAACACACAGTCCATGTGTATTTCGCATGATTTAAGTGGTACTTTCTATGCTCCAGGCGGCACAAGTAAATTTTGTCCAGTATAAGCTTACATCATCCACACTCAGTTCGAATCCATATATGAACCGGGCCGCTCATTTACCTTTCATATGTGGTACTTAATGTGGATTTACACATGACACTGTGCGGATTCAGGTGTCTCAGGTGTATTTTAATTGGTAAAAGCGTTTCCTGTACATTTTGTATGTACGGATGGATACTAAAGTAATTGTAACAGAATCTTTCTCTCTAAGTCGCACGGCAACTCTAACAAATGACGTCACAGTACATTAGAGCTGAATCGGTACGGCATTCAAGTTTTTTGTCGTTTTTTGTATAAGAGTCGGTATATGTACGACTTATTATACGAGCAAACTACCGCGATAATACAAGGTGGCGTCATCACACGGGGAGTCGTCAGATTACCTCGTGTCCACCTTCTGAATACCAGAGATATTGCGATGTGTTTTAAACGCTTGAGAAGTTTTATTTTACATATAACTGTGTAATTTTTCTGGACCAATAAATTTTATAACTATTGTATATTATAATCACGGTTTCGAACTCTGGGCTATTGCCACGAATAATCCTTTCTACATAGAGTACTTTGATTCCAGGTTGCTTACTGTGACGTCATATTTTGCCCTATTGATGGTGAAAAAGTGTGCCAGAATGTCTGACTAGTAAAAGGCAACGAAGACGAGTTCTATAAAACGGAAAAGAATCAGCATGGGTTAATATTCTGTTTAATTTGTATGTCATTAAGCTTTAAAAAATCGTCTGACTGTAATTATTATTATTTTTTTCATATTTTCTTTTTTCAATGTTTTGCAATCACACCTAGAGCTAGAGGGGCGCGTGGGTGTTTTTGTCACTAACATAAGCGGGGTATATCATGATATAACCTTATAAACTAAACCAGCGTTTCCCAACCTGTTTTGGTCGCGGACTATTTTCTTACCAGAGAAAGTCTTTGCGGACTTAAAGTGCATTAATTTTCAATTAGCGTTAGTCAAAAGTGTAGCGTAACTGGACTATGTGCATACCAAACACTACTACAAACTTAAAATTATCATGAGTTACAATGTCTCGTTTATAAAAACATATCCCTGCTGTTTATAACGATCAAAAACAAATATAAGTTTTGCAAATTGTTGATGTGCTTGCGAACTCATTTAAACCTTCCACGGACTCATTTGAGACCGCGGACTCGGGTTGGGAAACACTGAACTAAACAAAAACTAACCCTTTCCACTCATGTTAGTGACAAAAATACTTATTTCCGCTCATGATATACCTTTTCACGATGCTCATGTCATTACCAAACCGGTTAGACTGATGGTTTAGTACGATACCTTTCAACCAAAAGGTTGCTAACTAGTCGGGTGTCTTATTAAAGTGTGTTGTACTGGAGTCGTATATACTTACTATCCATTTTTTCAAAAATGTTTTACCATGTAGTGTGGTACCATAAATTTTATAAACTGAATTATTATCATTATGACTTCAATCATATGTATTGTGCAGGGAGGGTAAACATGAACGAAGTAAATGGTTTTGTGACGAATTCTGCAAGGAACGATCTTCCAATATTCGCTGTTCGCCACCGGCTAATTGAGGAGATAACGAAATCTGAAACCGTCATTATAATTGGCGAAACTGCAAGCGGCAAAACCACACAAATCCCTCAATTTCTATATAATTGTGGCCTGCATAAGAATGGATTGATAGCGTGCACACAACCAAGGAGAGTTGCTGCTATTACTATAGCACAGAGGGTTGCTCACGAAATGGACACAAAGGTTGGTGAAAAAGTTGGATTTTGCGTCAGGTTTGATGACTCCACTAGTTCGCAAACACGAATAAAATACATGACCGATGGCATGCTTCTTCGGGAGTCGATAGGGGATCGGCTTTTGAAAAAATACTCCATTATAATATTGGACGAAGCACATGAGCGCACAGTTCACACGGATGTGCTGTTCGGGATTGTTAAGCAAGCGCAAGTTCAAAGAAAAGCTGAAAATTATCGAAAATTGAGACTTATTGTGATGTCTGCAACCATGGATGTGGACCATTTTGCCAAATACTTTAGTAATGCCCCTGTGCTGTATGTAGAGGGCCGATTGCACCCAATTAAAATAAATTACACAAGGGAAGTGCAGAGTGATTATGTTAATTCTGCTTTGATAACAGCATTACAACTTCATCAAGAAGAGCCAGCACAAGATGATATCCTAGTCTTCCTCACGGGTCAAGAAGAGATTGAATCAGTTGTGGAAACCATAAAGGAGCTGCAGTTGTCTTTGCCTTTGAGTTTACCGAAACTTATTGTCTGTCCATTGTATGCATCTTTACCTCATACCTTGCAACTTAAAGCATTCAAACCTACACCGCCTGGCTCTAGAAAAATTGTTTTGTCAACAAATATTGCAGAAACTTCTGTGACAATAAGGGGCATAAAGTTTGTAATCGACACTGGTAAAGTAAAAGCAAAAAGCTACAATGCCAAAACACATTTAGATGTTTTGTCAGTTCAGTCAATTTCACAAGCTCAAGCGTGGCAACGCGCTGGCAGAGCCGGCAGGGAAAGACCTGGTGTTGTGTGCAGACTTTACACTGAGGGACAGTATTTCAATTTTCTTCCAAACACTGTGCCGGAAATTCAGCGCTGTAATGTAAGCAATACTATTCTTCAATTGATGGCGATTGGTATAGTTGATGTACACGCTTTTGATTTTATTGACCCACCTTGTAAAGATTCCATAACCTCAGCATTTAGTGAACTGTCTTTGCTAGGAGCGGTGGTGGAATCAGGGGAAAATTCGTACCAGCTGACTTCACTAGGTCGGAAAATGGCCGCGTTTCCACTGGAACCGAAACTTAGCAAAGCAATAGTTTGTGCTGTTGATCATACCTGTGTTGAAGAGATGCTTAGTTTGGTTTCTATGTTGTCTGTTGAGAGTGTATTGTATACTCCACAGGCTAAAAGAGAGGTTGCTTTAGACATTCGAAGAAAATTTACCTCAAACGAAGGAGACTTTGTAATGTTCCTCAACATTTACAGAGGTTTTAAGCAGAGCAAAGGCAGCAAGACGTGGAGTTATGAAAACTACATCAACCATCGCAATATGAGCACAGTTTTCGATATCCGAAAGCAGCTGAGGACTTTATGCATAAAAGCGAATATTCCCATCACCTCAAACCAAAGGGATATGGCAGTGTTGCGGCGTTGCACAGCCCATGCCCTGTTTACTAACGCTGCTGAGTTGCAATCAGATGGAACATACAAAGTAATAGAATCAAACGAGATAGTTCATATCCACCCTTCCTCGTGCTTGTTTCAGTCAAAACCTTCCTACGTAGTGTATCGCGAATTGATCCACACAAGCAAATGCTTTATGCGTGATCTTTGTGTTGTAGACCCAGACTGGTTGTATGAAGCAGCTCCTGCTTATTTTCAAACCAAATTAAAAAGTAGAAGATAATAGTCCAAATATTGCATAATTTTTGTTTTTAAATTTATTTCTACCGGAACAAAACCCTTTTTACATTTCCAGTTTTGTGCCTTACATTTTTATCTTTTTGGATATGCATTTGTTCAGATTCTTCGTAGATTAATTAAAAGAAAATATGGTACATAAAAATTAAATTTATTGGTAAAAAAAAGAGTAGACCTACAATTGCACTTCAGAAAAAAAGAAAAATAACTTTTTTACAGTTTTACCAAGGTTGCCATTGAAAACTGTTTGGTGCTTACAGCTAAGCCTGACTAACAATCGGAAAATGAAAGTTATTTACAAAAGGTAAAAAAAGAATAAATAAAACTTGTTGATTATCATTGCATAGTACTATGCATTGGAAGTGAGTTAAAAGAATAATTCTACCTTAGAGTACTAGCCTACTTTACTAAAATATTTTCTACGAATTCTTGAAAGTTAAATGCACCTATTTTGTCACTCTTTTTATCATATTTGATTCATCCCATGGCAACCCCCATTTTTATCGAATACCGGTACTGATTTTATCAGCGAAACATACAAACAAATATACAAAAGTACAATGCTGGTGGTGGTAATTCCATTTAGGCGCTTTCTTTCTTTATAAGTTTTTGAAGCTTTTCTCGTTCAGCTAAAATATCCTCTTTGGGCAAAGTGGCTGGAGAATCACCCAACATTCCAAAACCAGGAGCCACTTTGGTTTGAGAAGATGATAAACCGAACAGCAGTTTATCTGTTTCTTTGTTTACCGGGAAATGGCCACGTGGTTCCAGGCATAGCTCAACTCTGTCATTTTTTTCACTGAACATAAACAGCTTATTCGGAATCAATGGAAGCTGACAGTGAAAGCCATCTTTTAGCCCAATATCACGCTGGAACTGCTTGTAGAACACCCCACCTTTGGTAAAAAGTTGAGGTCTCTCGACAGCAAAATCCCACATTGTTTTATGTTTGCTTTGACTCTGTTCAATACGAATGTTATGAAGAGCTTTGTTTAGAGAAGATTGCCGACTCAACGCTAGTGGTGTGAAATCTGGGGTCGACTGTTTGGGCGATGATATGTTTGGAACACTTTTAGTTTGCTTGGGCAGAGAGGGAAGAGTTAGTTTGGGTTGCTTGACATCCTTACCAGAGCTTTTTTCGCTAACTTTGATTAGGTCACCGGTCTTTAGCCCAAGCGGACCCTCTGATGGGCCAAGTGTCTTTGGTGGATATCCGAGCTTTAGGACTTGATTATGAACAGGAATGTTTAAAGTTGTAGAAATAATGGATTTCAGTTCGTTCAAGTCAATTTCATCATTTACAGTAATCGTACTGTCCAAACCTGATGAAGAAATTTTTATAATTTGCTTTCCAGTTTCTTTTGTCTTTGTAGGGGAAACTTCTACTTCCATTCTGGATTCAGTTTGCTTTGTTGCAGGTTTAGTCTTAG
>CH002376.1:2965423-2977190 GCA_000149265.1 Ciona savignyi
CTTTCAGGAAATTATGATGACCACTTTTAGTGTTAGGAAGAGATACATTTACCGAGCTAACATTGAGTCTGAGCGCTTTGGTGTATTGACTTTACGATTATGTTTACAGAATTACAGTACATGGCAATAATATGATTTATGGTGTTTAAAATGAAACTTTTGGCATGCTAAACCTGGGTTAATTAATTATTTGCCATGTTGCAGACACAGGTTAAACTATAGTGGGAACTGGTGTGTACATGTTTGGAGATGATAATAGTTTTTTTTTTCCTAGGAGCAAAAGAGGTAAAAATACAGTTGTTGGGATTATGGATGCAAACAATCTGTAAAATACTACCCCATCTGTGGTTGCCTAAGCTTGTGACTGGTCCTGTTAAGAATGCTCTCTGTGTTTGCAAAATTAAAGAAAACAACAAATTCTGTTCTTTTGGATTAAGGTAATGTATGTTGATTTACCGAGAGATAAAACTACATTGATCATATTCAGATTAGAAATACAGGCATACCTTCTAAGCTTAACAACTAAGCAACACAGCTAAACAATCATAGATTAACTTATAATGGAATATTAAAATACAGTGCAAAAATTAAATAATATTAAAGTATAGCACATTAGCACACCACAAATAGAAAGTACTCTGTAGTGTTGTGACTGTAAAAGCCCCTATTCGGATTACTTGTTATACGATGTCTATGTAATATTACACAACATACTCCAATGCACCAAGTACACCATGCTAAACAATTAGGGAAATAACAGTTAGAAGAAAATACTACTAATCCAAAAGCACAAAAATGATATTTCAAGTTTAATCAATGTCACCACTTACCCAGTAGAGTTTGTAAATACAAAGTGCTGCCGGTACGATCCTTTCCATATCCTTCCACATCTATATGGGCAGGGGATATTAGAAACGTGCGGTTTCCCAGAACTTTGCCACAATCTATTGTGTCAGAGTCACATAGTTCACTCAGCAAAGTTGCCCTGTAAAATAGCGATTTTTAAATTGAAAGTGATTACCTATGGTAAAGTTTTAAAGAAAAAAAACAAGTATTGTTCTTCTGTGTGTTGAGTCTTTTGGTACTTGCCAAATATAGAATTTTTTAAAACAAGATATCTGTGGTTTACATATTACTGTTTCTTTAAAAAAAAGGAACCATATGTTGCTTAGAATTTAAAAACTGTTAGGAACGTTTTTTTGTCACACAAGGAGTATAACAAATTTTTAGGTTGGATAAAATTATGCTTAAATAATGACCATAGTTGTAAAGTTTATATTGCCACGAGTAAAAGTTGCTCCCACACCTACTAACATTCCTGTTTAACACCTAATAAAATATAATAACCGGTCAAATAAGGCCGATAAACCAACAAGGTTATGCATACAAAAATGACATCACCTACTTTTAAAAATTAACTTATAAAATTATTATAATGTTTAAAACAGCCCGCAAGTCGTACTTTCCAGCTTTGTTCATTCCATAAGTTGTAAGAAGAGGAGAAAGGAGTTTACAGAGAAAGTTTGACAATCCTATCACCCTCACAAAGTCACTTCCCTTTTTTGGTTGCACATCCGTCATATTTTTGATCTACAATTGATAGCATTATAACTACCGTACAATTTTGTCACCGAAATATTATATTATAGAAGTTAGAGCTTTCTTAATGACTATAGGTACTTTAAATGTTTTTATTTTTTCATGCATAATACTCTTTTTATTGTACTGTTTAATTTGGTGAAAAAATAAATATTGTAATGTAGAAAGCAAACCATTGACTGGAGTGCATTGATCTTATTGGCCTTTTTCTGTTCCAACAAGTTTTCAATTTTGTGTTGTTGTCCACAATTCTTGCATTCCACCAAAGAGTTTTTAGAAGTGAAGTACAGCAGTGTCTAAAACAAACATTCTTTTTTTATGGAAGGAACTGTTATTGGATGCTGGTTTGTTCAAAACGGCCTCACATGTACACAGTGCTAAAAACCATACATTGCATGTTGGAATCTTACAAGTATAAACCGGTACATACGGTGAACGGACAAAATGCATAAAGTGCATTTGGCTGCACTTATAAAGATAACCAAATTCATAATGTTCATACTGGTATAAGAAGTGTCAAGCATGAATGTGTTCTTGGGCAAGGGTATGAATTTTACCTTAATTTAATAAATTCGAATAAAAAATTATATGAATCATTAAAACTGTGAATACAATCTCATATTGGTAATGGTAAACTAAACCGAAAAATCGATTAACCTGTTTGTGTTGTCATTAAATTATTTTTAAAAAATCATCTTTAGTTAACACTGCAGCATAAAAAACAATAAAAATCAACTATTTTAGTGGTATTTTTTACATAAACAATTAAAAAAAAATATTCAAAATACAAAATATTAAGCATTTTTAAATAGCTAGGACTCTGCTATACGATTATACAGATAATATCTACCTGACACTTTGCATCTGGACATATCCCTTGCAGAAAATCTGCTGCGTCTTCATCCATACTTGCATGTGTATATATAACTTTGCTGGGTTCTTACCTATACCTTATCATAAAAAATAACGCAAACTTGTTACCCAAGAGATCACATAAACTTATTTTTCTAGATTTTGTTATTTGCCTGTGTAACTATTATTACGAAAACCAAGATAACAACATATATATATATATAACTTGAGCATAAGTTTAGCTACTTCCTCCAAAAAAACAAAATTAAAAGGAACAACACAACCAGGGAAATCCCCCGGAGCTAAACCTAAGTATTATTATTGAGCTATTTATGTTGGTGACGTAACGATCCGATATTACTTCATACCTGTCATTAATTAAAATATATCCTACTTGTAATTTTAAAAATACTCTTGTTAATGAGTACACAAATTCCCCACGCTAATCGGTCAGACATAAGAATGGTAAACCCATATTTAGCTTACCATAGGTTCGCTCAGTACGATACCTTGGATATTGTAAGTTTGGTCTTGTTCGGCCAATTTCAGATAAAGAGATAGGAAAGGATATGGGATAGGATATTCATGTATACCCCCAAAAATTGGAAAACCAAGGAGGTTAACACACGGGCAATCGTCAGATCACCTCGCGCCCATCGTCGGGTTACCGCATCTATTGCAGTGTGTTGTATATGATAGACACCTTCCTTCAATTTGGTAGAATCCAATAATCCGCTGGGTTTAAGCAATGTCTGTAAAGTGCCTTGCCCAATGACACAACCGATTAGCTAGCGACCAGTTTCGCACATTCAACCTTTACATTTAAAGACGACGCACTTAACCGATAGATCAACCGGCCGGATTTATACAATATTTTTTTTTAATTTTGGGGGGAAAGGAAGCTATGTAGTGACATTCGCGGCTTGTGTCATATTTGTTGCACAATATATATATTAAGTTTTGTTAAACTGCTTAAGTAAGCCATTATTGTATGCTGCACAGCTGTGTGCGCCTGTTCCAAAAACCTTTGTAAATCATTTCCTCTGCCAACGCGCTATTATTCCCAACATTTCCTATATGATCTTACCCGCACTTTGTGCCATACAAGCGTTGTGTGTATAAACTCATCGTATTATATTAGTATGGAAAACGCGTTTTGGAATAAGGACCAGAATAAATTGCTTGCTTGGAGCTTGTCTCCGGGCATGTCCAGTCAATTAGTTTAACTGTATTTGTTTCACTGTATTAGTTTATAAGATACAGTAAAGAAACCTTCCGAGACGGAGTCAATTCGGAGTCTAAGTAGTTGGAGAACTCAGGGCAGGTTCAGTGCAAGGTATAAGCACGCCAACCAACCACAAAAGAACCTGATTCTCTACAGGGTAGTCTAATTTGCTTTAGTTTTGGTGTAGTGTGTATGGCCTACCCTTGTATACATCTGATTGGTTAACTTCGCAAGAAATAGGTTAATATATGGGTAGAGTAAATCTCGTGTGGGTTGAAACCCGTGTCAATCTGGTCGAATAACAAGTTTAAGCGCGTCGTCCGTAAACCGAATAGTGGCGGGACCTTTACTTTAATCTAGCCGGTAGGTGGCCTCATTGGGCAAGATACTTGGTCCACAATCCTGTGCGGTCGTGTGGTCAAATGGTTAACGCGACCGAAACTTATATATACAAAAAGTATTTTTGTTTTATCGGAAGGGGCAAAATATGGAACTGAACATAAAAAGATTGTTTCCGTTTTGCTGGTAATAGCCGTAAATTCTATAGATTGTTACCTTGGCACGAGCTAAGGTTGGGCACACTGTTGTGTCTCCCTGAAACGTAGCCTATAACGAACAAATGGCTAGAATATATATTTATATTTTATCCCCGTTAATGGAAAAACGTAATGGTCGTTTGACACACGGGAAATCGTTAGATCACCTCCCGCCCATCGGCTATAAAGTGACTCTATATTGACAGTAACCCATTAAAAAAAGCAACGTGCGTGATACATAGTCTACACGAAAAACCAGCAATATAGTACAACAAAAATTTGATTTTAATTTTGCACCGATTAGCCTTCAGAAATATCATTAAGCGCGTTTACAAAGTCTTTTTGCAGAACCGAAAACATACCTTTACAGAGAAAGTCTGTGAATCTGGCCTAATATCGATATTGATTGCCGGTATATTATGCTTGTATAGGTACGTGTTATCAGTCTTTGTAGCATAGTTTTACATTCCTATTTATCACTTATATATCTTGTGACCAGCTTTATATAAACAGAAGCTATAACACCCGTATTAGGCCTACTTGGTCAGTTTTGTAACCCGCGATTTGTATAGCTATATAAGCTATAAGGTAATACGATCAAACCACCGCTGACCTATTAGTTATATGTTTTGAGAATAAACATAATAACCGGTAAATACATGTTTTTATGATAAGTAGGGACATATGTAGATTTAATCACATCGGCACATGTTCGGCCGTTTCGCCTATTACCTGTAAATAATATTTACAGACCCGAAAATACCCTCACATTCAACAACGCGCAAACAGGATTAGGGAAATATCTAATCGAGATTTTTATACTTTTATAGCAATTTAGCTGGGCTACTATGTAACAAATGTGAAGTGTTATATTTAGCACTATTCTAATTTAATCAATTCTACAAAACCATATTAGGCCTAAACGCATCTTTTTACGTCCCATGTAAAAAATGTCTCCGAAATGTTTAAAGATGTTGGCTTTTTTGTTGTTATATTGTTTACCAACGTGAATAACTTAATCAAAACATGTATATATATCAAGTTTAAATAGGTAACTCGGAAATCCATTAGCTTCTGCTATAGGCTTAGCTGAAACTAACGTTATTCACTTTATATAACACATACAAAGAGGGATTACGATAGGACAGGATATTTATGTTATCCCCGTGAATGGGAAAAGCAAGGGGGTTAACACACTTGTCAGATCACTTCGTAATCGTCAGATCACTTCGCGCCCATCGTCGGGTTACCAGAGCTATATTGCAGTGTGTTGTGTGTGATTCACACGTTCCTTTAATTTGGTAGAACCCAATAATTCGCTGGGTTTAGGCAATTTTCGTTAAATGCCTTGTCAAAAATGTCAAAGGACACAACCGACTAGCTATAGCGACCAGTTTAGAACCTACAACCGTTCGGTTAAAAGGCTTCGCACTAAATCGTCAGACTAACAGGTTGGATTAGGTAACCATGCAACCCGTTTTATTTAGAAAATATAAATATTAAGTTTGGATAGGTAAATCGGTAAACTATTAGTTTTCTGCTTCACCAAATGGCTTCACGTTTAAACACCCATTTATACAAACTTCGGAGGCATCTTCCAAAACAGTAGTGGAACCGAACATGGGGGAAAAGCTCCAAGCGGGCGTCTTTAATTCTTGGTTTTACGAATGACCTGTCTGTAATTTTACCGGATCAAGTTTTAGAACCGAGCGTTACTCATAGGTCCGATTTTTAAATGACATTTTTTTATAATCTTTACAATCGATCGCACATCCTTTTTTACCACACAACTGTTTATGCTAGGCCCTTAAACAAATGTTTTCTATCGAATTAAAATATATTGCTCGAGTGGAACACAAAAGGTATTTCCTCGGGAATAGTAAAAACACGTCAAATCTTTCATGTGGTGATTCTTCGTTGTCGGCCCTAGTCACGAGGTTGTCACGAGACTGTCACGAAACTGCAAAAAAGCTGGGGATATGGCAGTTTAGTCTATTTTCTGGCAAGTTTAGTTTATTTTTCGTTTCTATTATAAATGCACAAAGCAAGACCTTTTATAAATAAATGCAAATTAAAGACGGCAAAACGACAGTTAAAACACGTTTATAATTCAACCAAATATTTACGGTGTATTTAAACGTAGAACAGATAGACCTTAATTAAAGTTCATATCGCGTAATTTTTATAAGCTTATTGGTCAAGTTTTCCCCTGATCAATAAATTTGTGAACACACAATTGCGACAAATTTAACAAATGTTTGCTATCGAATGAAGCACAATAGGTAATTCCCCTAAGGGTAGAGTCCCATTACATGGTAAATCACGAGGTAATTCTTCGTTGGCCGGCCGGAACCAGGTGTCTGTACAGGCTCGTGATTGAGTGTCTCGTAATCTGGTAGGAGTTTAGTTTTTTTGTTTACACGATAAATTATTTATGATATTTTGCCAATACTATCTTGATTCAGTGTACAAAGTATGGCCCATTTCATTGTTATTTCAAAACTCTAAGACAGGGATGTCCAACCTTTTATTGTAATGGGCCGCATTGTCACTTAAAATAATTCAATGGGCCGCAGAACCTATTAAATTTTAATAAAAATGGCAGGGTTTGAATTAATGGTTTTGAAATGATTTGCGAAATGCGCGGATAAGGAGCGCGCGAAAAAAATTTGGTTATGATAAATTGCCCTAAAAAAAGTTATTTATTTCATAAATCAGACAGTACCGTTATTTAGTAGTAATGATAAATTGCAATAAACGTAAATTAAAAAGGGGTATGTCGATTATCGCAAATCATAAATAAAGGAATCGAGGTATATTAACGCATAATGGCGATTATTGCATTGTGATAGCAATGCCTATTATACGCCAATAATGCAAAGTAAAGCCAATGTAACTAAAAAATGTTATGTTAAATGCAAACGATGTTATATTACGTATTGAGGATTTATTATTAAAAGTGCGCGAAATCAGTACCGCTAATTTATATTTTCGCGATTTTGTTAAATTTTGTAATTCGCGAACTTTAGAAAACGGTTCGCGAATAGCGATTCGCGATCCCTTAATTCCAACCATGAATGGGTACATAAAGAAACAATTAAAAGCCATTAATTTCATCTTTGAAAATGGGAACAAATAACACACATATAGAAAGAACCAAAAAGTTATTTCTGCAATACAAAGTCAATGAGATAAGTGTTTTTCGTCCGTCGGTTTCTTTCTGCAGTTTTGATGTTTACTGCGTCCCTAAAAGCTGACTGATACATTTTAATTAGGCCAAAATTTAAAGTTCAAAATACTACTTGGAGTAAAAATGACTAGCGGGCCGCACAAAAATCTCAGGTGGGCAGCAGTGCGGCCCGCGAGCCGCAGGTTGGACATCCCTGCTCTAAGATATAGTTTTAAGCGCTAATATACAACCGGTTGGTAAAATTCAGGCAAATTATTATTAGATGAAGATAAAAAGCCGAATAATTAATTGACCTATTAAAACCATTTTATTGAGTTGTTCTTAAAGTATTATTAAACAATAAAGAAGAAGGGGCAAACAACTGACATCATTTAAATTACTTAACAAATAGACTTTACTGCACAGCCGTAAAATACACAAAATTCTGATACCAAGCTAATCGACCGTAACCGAATATTCTATACTTGAACAATTGATATTTTCTATACAAAATGATTTACCCTGTATTTCATATTTAAGTTCTAAATTATACATATGATATGTTGTTGTCCTATAGATATCATCTACATAAATCAATTCATTTATTTTATTTCCCCCAGTGTTTAACCAATTGAGACTAGGTTAAATCCAGCGGCCAAGCCAGTGGGTCAATGGAGTCCGAAAGCAGCGGGAATGATGAAAAGAAGAAAAAGGAAGAAATAAAGACAATTCCCTACTACAAACTAGTAAGATTTCTTTTTAAATGTTTGGTGTTTCATTTTTACTGGCTAAAACAGAAATCGACAATGAATAATTTATACTCATCATGAAACTCAATGTTGTTTAAGAGTCCAGTTTTTAAAAGTATAAAATTGTGTTAATAACAATAGGTACGGTACACTTTTTACTGTCTGATCATCACACGACTTTTGTAAGCCTGGGAGCAATTTCTATTTTTGTCACACATATATTGTAAGGGCTTATAAAAACACAGACAACACAAAAAATCTCTTAGAATAATAATAAACTTTTAATAATATTTAACAGTCTTTCTTTATCCTCAGTTTCGGTATGCTGACAGCTTGGATATTTTTCTCATGATCGTTGGTAGTTTGACTGGTGCCATTCATGGAGCCGGTCTTTCTGCATTTTTCATTATCTTTGGTAAGCTTACATCTGAGTTCACCAATTTTGGTCGTTATGCCAAGTGTCAATTCCAGTACAACTCATGCTATGGGCTTAATCTCACCAACGTAAATGAATCGTGAGTATATTCTGCTTTAGTTGCACTTTAATCAATGGTGAACATTATTTTTATCTTTGTATCTTTGCATAAGCAAAAATTTGACATAAAACCTTCGATCTGTTTACTGGAAACAAAAACACCATGCTATTACTTAAAAATTTCCGTTGACAGTTGATATTCTGGTTGTTGATTACTATTCAAGACCATATGAAATCAAACTGGCTCTCTAATATAGAATATTTATGTTTATTCCTTTGGATGGAACAACACCTCTTGGAAGACCCTCATTCGCTTCCCTAGTTTCGCTAATATTTACCCCATTTTTTTAACACTTAAAAAAATCCCCTTTGTATGTTAAAAATTCCATTTACCCCTTGCCCAAATAAATTCCAATTGATTCCTTTGCCCTATCTATCCTTTTGCACATATTTACACCTGCATGCATTTCTTTTCACATTTTGATTATTTCTAATAAAATTACATGCATAAATAGTTTCCAGATTTTGCTTTTTTAAATTATGATCACCACTTTAGTTCACAGTCTTGAATTCCTTTGCATGCAAACAATATTGATTTGTTTACACAAACAAGTTTTATTTATGATGATTTTTTGTTACAGTATTCTCTGTTACTTGGTTAGCGGCACACTTGGTTTTGTTTTTCTGAAATAGTCTTTGCTAGCCCAGAGCTCTGTATTTTTAAGCTTGTCACTTCAGTCTTCCTACTTGTTTTGGATTTTTAAAATGTTTTTCACCATCTGATTGCACACCACCCTGTTCCCTAACCTCTTTTTATTTCTATCCATTTTTCCATTCTTAACTGTCTTGAAGCATTTTTACAACTATACTGCCAAGACACTATTGTTCCAGATATCCGGGCACGGTAATTTCATCTACAAGAAGAAGGTCGTCCGTGTCTTCTTCGTGGCTTCTATTTCCTCAAATTTACTGTTTAAGAGTTGGCAGCGTGATCCTAGATGAAGATGGCAGTCAATAATAAATATGCCACAACAAATTTGCATTAATAAAATCGGATCCTTGCTGCAATCTTTTATATTTTTTTATTTGCTAGCCACCCTTCTTTGGCTTGCTATTTATTTATTTATTTTGTCTTATTTATTATTTGTTTATTTTAACATTTTGTTTGTTGTGTTTTTCTTTTTTGTTATTTATGGTGCACTACCGTAGTGGTCCTTTTCACACTTATTAATAAGTATTAATCAAATGCATTAGTGTTATGCAATTAGTGTGTCATAATAAGAATATTTATTGTAAATATTCCCCGGTAAGTGTGCTTGAAACTAATAGTGTCATCTGACATTAGTGGAATTTTATTTTAGGGGGTTTTCCTTCTCTGGTCCATGCTTTCGGGTCACACCTTCTCCTAAAGTCGGCTCCCCCACTGTACTGGTCACGCTTTACTGCACACTCTTCTTCAGGGCTCTATATCGTTTTGATCTTAATTAAATTTGGATCGCTTAATATTGTTCTTTCGCCTAGGTTTGGCGGCCATTTTATATTTATTAAATTACATATTTTTTCCTTCAATGACGTGTTTTAACGACTGTTCGTTTTGCCGTCCTTTCCCGTTCCTGTGTCGTGATTATATTCGTTTGCCATTTTTAAAAACTGGGGCAAAAAATGAATAAACTAAACTAAACTAAATCAACAGATTTCCTTGTGTACACAATCACCTAGGCTATTGCAATGTGTTTTATATTTTGGAGATATTGCCCTAGTTTGTGGTCAAACCTTCCGTAAAATGTTGGTCAATCCTTAATAGGGCCTTAGGCAGATTATATGACATGTTTGCTACCATTCAAATGGCTGAACAGTAATTACATCTCTGTCTGCCGAAGATTTGACGCACTGCCTCTAAGCCAAATAGCCACACAGTTGACCACACGCATCATCTTTTCAGAGTGTGGAACGCCACAATTGCTCCAGAGTTCTATGCTTTCAAAGACAAAAGTGTAAAGTTTGTGTTATATTTTGTGTATGTCGCTTGCGCCGTTGTGGTGTTCGCTTCTATACAAGTTGGCACTTGGTCTCTTGCTGCTACCAGGTAGGCAGACATGTTTTTTTTAAATATTCTTGTCTATTCTGAATTGACATTATTATCATGTAATAATAAAAATACACATTTTATTTTGATTAGTTTTTTATTTTAGTTTCATTGATTTGTTGTTTTATTTTAAGTTGAATTTAACAGAACTTTCTCCATTCACCAGTTTACTAACCCTCAAATCCCACAGGCAAAGCAAGCATATTCGAACCGAATATTTTCGCTCAGTATTACGACAGGACATGGCGTTTCATGATGTCAAGTCTTCTGGGGAGTTAAACGCCCGACTTTCAAAGTACTATATAGGCTTGCAAACTATTTACGTTATTTATTTTTTGTCTATTTATGACAGAGTCAGCTTCAAATGATTGTAAATCGAACGGTGAAAGTATTCAAAAGACCGATATAACAGAATCCTGACATTTGAATGTCCTGTTATTCAAATACTAGTATTCAAATAATATTTTCCATTGCTATTTCATATAAATCACACATGAAGTCCTTCCTAAAATATTCAAATGTTTAAGTTAAGCAATCATTCTATGCGAATTGCAGGGCAAAACATCATTTACAACAGCTTATTTGTCATTTCTTTAAAAAACCTTGATTTACTAATCTGCTTTGGCAAGCATAGCATTTGGGATGTATAAATACCTTACTCTAAAATTGTTTTGGAATAGTGTTTTCTTATCTAGAATTGTTATAAAGATCTGGAAAGTTTTATTTAAATAAGATTACATTGTGTGTAACACAAAAAAATACCTATTTATATATATCTTACTCTAGAATCACTTGTATAAAACAGCTAGACATTTACCCAACCAACTTAAATGAAAGAGAATTGCAATTTGAACAAAAAAAAATATTTCATTCAAACTCAACCCTGATTAATGACCATGATTTAAACATTTGCTACTCCTTATATTGTGGGGTTAAACCACAAATCACCTCATAACTACTTCTGTCTAAATTTATTGCCTGGGAAAAACAAACCATGCAGTTTGATAGGCCCACAAGAAAGTTTGAGTATTTGTTTTTACAACATTTTGTCAAGAAAAGATTTTTATGTATTAAAC
>CH002376.1:2977290-2997068 GCA_000149265.1 Ciona savignyi
GATGTCAGCAAAATCAAAGACGGAATGGCTCAAAAGGTTTCTATGGTGATTCAGTATGGCAGTATGTCACTGACTGGTATCATTGTCGGTTTTTGCTACACATGGAAACTAGCGCTTGTGACACTGGCGGTAGCACCACTGCTCGGTATCGCATCAGGCCTTATGTTTACGGTGGGTTTCAGTTTTACGATTATTTTTTAATGTGGTATAAGTCTTCACACGGCTGTGCTCTTATTCCATAAAGCTTAAATCACTGGTAGAAGCACGAAAAGTATGGTAGAAAACACAGAAAGTATCTATAAAATTTGGTTGTAACTTTCAATAACGATCAGTGTTTGCTTGCATGAAGATATAGTCAACCGCTTTAATTACTTAACCACCTATTTTAGGTGACTGCCACTTATACTAAGAAAGAATTGGCAGCGTATGCCACAGCTGGAACTATAGCGGAAGAGGCGATTTCTGCAATCAGGACCGTCGTGGCATTCGGATGTCAAGATAGAGAGGTTGACAGGTAATTTTGGTCCACAGTTCCGAATTAAGTAGTCATGGAAAATATGATCTAGTCCAGTGATTCCCAACCGCGGCTCCGAGAGCCGCATGCGGCTCCCAGCTAGCCTTCTTGCGGCTCTCATTGACCTTAGAAAATCCCCTAAAAAATATTAGAATCTGATTCTAATAAAAAAAAATAAAATTAGTATTTTAAAATTACCCTTGCTTAGTTTAAAGGTTGGGAAAAGAGTTTTAACTTCATAGTTAATATTTAACTTCATAGTTAATAAAAGAGGCAAGGAAAGTTGTGAAAAGGCTGCTATTGTTACGTCATTGTTTTCCTAAAGCAGTGTGTTTTCATGTTTTCATGAGTGTTTTCATGCGGCTCCATACGTATTCTAAAATTTGAAATTTGGCCCCGACACTAAAAAAGGTTGGGAACCACTGATCCAGTTGGTTAAAGTTTAGGAATACGACTTTCTTGACAGGAAGTTTCTGATATGCATGTTTAGATCTGTAGATGAAAAAATCCAGGGGCATTGTCACACACAAAGCAAGACTCCAGTTCAGCTTAAAACAATCATTTAAAAGTTATGTCGGTCAAGCTTTTAACATGAATAGTAAGGCAAGTTTTCTTGCAGTTTACATTACATAATTTATTAGATTATTGCTTGTTTATATTGACTACAAATGAAGAAAATATGGTATTTCTATTAATTAACGGTTCATTTACTGTATTTTGTATGACCAGACTATACAACTCCAGTATTTTCCTTTCATGACTTCCTATTCATTAATTTTGTTATTAACTTGTTATTGCTAACCTATAACAGATTCAAAAACACTACGGTCTGCTACACAAGTCTGTTAAACTGTTTCATCACTTTTAAAATAAAAACTAAGATCCATTTATACAGGTACACTCACAACCTTGGAGACGCCAAAGTAGTGGGAATCAAAGGCGGCTTATTTACTGGGTTCAGTATGGGATTACTATACCTTTCCATGTTTGGAATGTATGGACTCTCCTTCTGGTATGGAACAACCCTAGTGCTAAACGGGGAAATTGCAGTCGGGAACATGATAACGTCGTTCCTTAACATTCTCATTGCTGCATTTGCGCTTGGAATGGTAAGGCAAAATGCTAAGAGAATACTTTAGATTAGTCTTTAAATAATGGTTTTGTAAATCTTGATTTTATTGGTTCAACATTAGTCATTAGTCTTTAAATAATGGTTTTGTAAATCTGTGATTTTATTGGTTCAACATTCAGTCATATAAAAGTGGACTGTGACTGAATCTTTTATATGTTTGTTTGATATAACCACAAATAAACAACTAACACAAAAGTAAACCTTGTTTTCTTTGCATAAAACACCCAATTAAAGTAGTTGAATTTTATTTTATTTTAGGGTGGCAGTTTTTTGGAAGCGTTATCTGCCGCCAAAGCAGCCGGTTACAACATATTTGACATTATTGATCGAAAGCCAGTCATTGACCCGTTTTCCAAAGAAGGGGATTCCCCCAATCCGGACAGTGGATCAATCCAACTAAAGAATGTTCGTTTTACATATCCATCTCGGCCGGAAGTAGAGGTGAAACTAAATGTTCTAGTATTTAATGTCAATTAGCATTACTAAGAGAACAAGCCTTTTTCAAAAACACTATTTTGATTGTTAAACTAATCTTTGTTAATTATTGAAAATATAATTTTTCTTGCTTTTCTTTTCTTGCTTTTCTGTACATTGCTAGCAAAGTAGTTTTGCAAGTAAATTAGTTAAAATGTGTTTTTTTAATAGAACGGTTAACAATTCTAAATTTAATATTTTAGAGTTGAAGTCATTGGTTAAAGGCAACATATAGCCCAAGAACATAATTGTTTAACTGAGCAGAAAATAACTAATTAATACATACAGTGTGCCTGATTGTGACTCTAACATTATCCACTGTACTAGTGGTTTGCTACCCTTTTTAAGAAAATTGCACTGTTTTTTTGCACTTACATCATATGTATATTTAAACAGAAAACCATGGTATAACAATTTGTTTGACTAAAAATAAAAGTATTTAATTTGTCTTTTTAATTCATAGTAAAATTAAGTGGAAAAACTCAAATTAGTGATTATTAGATAACTTTTTTATGTTAACAGATTCTTAAAGGTGTTTCACTAACTGTGGAGCATGGCAAAACGGTGGCATTTGTTGGGCAAAGCGGGTGTGGAAAAAGCACCATAATACAACTCATTCAGCGATTTTATGATGTGCAGGTAAAATTAAGAGGTTGTTGGGAATATTATTTTTTATGTTGCATAAATTTTACATTCAATTTTTCAAAACAATTTTAGTTTATTAGTGTACTCATAATTTTAGTGTACTCATAAATTTTGGTGTACTCATAATTAGCTCTGACGAGGTATAAATGATATGATATATAAATTTTGGGTGAAACAAATTTCATAACATGACTTGCTGAATGACACTCTCAAATAGCAGTTGCTTCATACAAATATAACATTGGTGTTGACTCCGGCTTCTTTTACAGGAAGGGTCACTGGAGGTTGGGGCCAAAGATGTTTCCACCCTAAATGTTCGTAAACTTCGTGAAATGATCGGAGTTGTCGCCCAGGAGCCCATCCTCTTTGCCACAAGTATCGCTGAAAACATTCGTTGGGGGCGAGAGGGGGTCACTAATGAAGAAATAGAGGAAGCAGCCAGACAAGCCAATGCTTATAACTTCATCATGAACTTGCCCGAAGTAAGATAAAAGATAAGTTCCTAACAGAAGTAAACATAAGACCAATACATTTTTCCACAGAAATTCCAGACACTTGTTGGTGAACGAGGAGGGCAGATGAGTGGAGGACAGAAGCAGAGGATTGCGATTGCTCGTGCCATCGTAAGAAATCCCAAAGTTCTTCTACTTGATGAAGCTACCTCAGCACTTGATACGAAGAGCGAATCGGTTGTACAGCAAGCATTGGAGAAAGCATCTGCAGGTATGATACATCAGATCCACTACTTTAGGGTTTAAACACAATTTGGATTTTTGAGTGAGAATAGAATTGTAACATGAACAACTTATTGTATTCTTTGTTGGAACTGGGTAGTTTAAATTTATTCTCACTAACTATATCATTATCTTTGTACTTTTGAAATTTATACCTGTTCCTTTCCAGGTCGCACAACTGTGGTTGTGGCGCACAGGTTATCCACCATACGAAGCGCTGATAAGATCTTCGCCTTCCATGAGGGGCAGATCATGGAGGAGGGAAGCCACGAGGAGCTGCTCCTCATCAAAGATGGAGTTTACAGCAACCTCATCAACATGCAAGCTGGAAGAGAGAGTGAAGAGTCAGAAGAGAAGGACTCTGCTGGGGAGTCAGCTGTTGAGGAGACAGCAGAGAAAGATGACACTCCTGAGCAAGACGATATTGGTCAGAACCTTGTTTCGTCTAAGTCTGGCCAGATTATTCATTTTAAGCAAGTCAGACTGTAAAGTGTTTGTATTAAAACCAACTTCTATTCTCGACTGTGCTCTTTTGCAAGGGACACATTGCCTTTAGCGACGTTGCCTCAACCCCAGTGTTGCATTGTCTCCATTTCAATTAACACAGTGTATAATATAATGTGGTCAATTGCATGTTCTTTCATATCTCAGGGGTTAAACAGGAGTATCCTATATTTCATTGGTTCTTTGTAGTAAACAATGAGGTTAACTATTGTGATTTGTGTGTCTAAGGATGCCCCCATTTATTTTTATTTTAGATATTATTATTATCACAAAAAGGACGTACTAGGGTCTTAGTTCCCTTGACTTTACCCAATGTATTGACAATTGACGAGCATCCTTACAAGCATGACAAGCATTCTTTGGTGTATTACATTGTAAAATATTTTAAGTGATATAAAAATGGGTTTATTATTAGCCGTTTTTAACCAACTGTTGCACATATCACGTCTGTATTTAAAGAAAACTAGTTTAATTTATCATAGTATCTCTGCTTCATTGAACTGGTACAATAACCTTATTTTTCTTAATACAAATAGACGTCAAGCCACCCGAATCGAACTCTGTCCATCGTGAGCGATCTCGGACCATGTCTGGCTCATCCGTTTCAAGCCTAATAAAAAAGCAAAATTCTCCAACAAGGATGAGGACCTACTCCCAGCGCTCCAACAACATCGAGAGCAAAAAGTCCGGGAAGATCGGAGAGGATGATGAAGAGGAGGAGGAGGAGGATATTCCGGATGTTTCCTTCGGAAGGATCATAGCGATGAACAAACCAGAGTGGTATTACATGGCAGGTGGGAAAAACAGCTAAGACAACTGTGGTTCGGTATCTTTCTGGCATTAAACCAATCTCACCCTGATCAACCACTTTATGTATTGTTGTGCTGCTAGCAATATAATTAACAAGACTGCCGTAATATTATTGGTTTAAAAGTTGACATAATAATATAACATAAACCCATAACCCAACTGTGGATGCTTGATAATGATCTTTCCGTTTTTTAATGGGTTTTATAAAATTAACGTTGCATACTTGTTTGTTTGTTGAAATTATCAATGTTCGACGGTTTATAACTTATTAGAATTTCTCTAAAAAATTGATTGTTGTCAACGGGTAATTTTAACATAAGATTTCAATAAATAATGAAATTGTTATTCACAAAATACAGCAATGGCTTTGTTAACCAAACAGTAGTGTAGGCATATTGTATTGTTACGATTGCTCCTTAACACTTTATGCCCCTTACATTTTCCATTGTCAGGGATAAAACAGAATTAGTAGAGCATCATATCTTATTGATCTCTGTACATTTCAGCTGGCTGTGTGTTTGCTGCCATTGCTGGTGCTGCTGACCCTGTCAATGCGATCCTCTTTGCTGAGGTTCTCACCGTTTTCTCTTTGAGTGATGTCGAAGAACAGAAATCGAAAGCCACTCTTTACGCACTTTTGTTTGTTGCACTTGGAGTTACCGTATTTATTGCTTACTGCAGTGAGGTGAGTTTTCTATTTGTATAATAAACAAAGTTTACTACATATCACCAGTTCCTGAGAAACTGAGGTACGCTAGTAGTTTTACCCAATGGTAAAGGGGAAAGGCCTAAAAATACTCAAGGGCTGTTTTGATAAATAAATTATCTGCTGCCTGCAGATCGCTGATGCTCTTACCAATTATCCCATCTAATCTATTCTTGGTTAATATATAATATGCTGAAAACTGTTTGCTGAATTTCATATTTTATTTTCAGTCAACTCTTTTCGCCAAGTCCGGTATGGAGTTGACAGTAAGGCTGCGAAAGAAAGCTTTCAAAGCAATGTTGCGTCAGGATATTGCTTACTTTGATGACCACAGACACAGCCCTGGTGCACTGTGCACACGTTTGTCCATGGATGCTTCACGTGTGCAAGGATGCACTGGAGTCAGGATTGGGACCATCATCAAAAACTTCAGTTCTCTTGGTAAGTCAGATTTCCACTGTGCATACAAAATAATTAGATATATTATCTGTGGACAGAATAGCTCTTAGTGCTTCTGACTGTCGTTGGATCAAACACAGTCATGTTTGGAAACCATATATAATGGGTTGAACAAAAACCCAACTTCTATCAAAACAATTCAAAAGGTCTATAAACCTGACTGTGGACAGATGGTCTTTAGTACATTTTTTTTACTTTCCTTTTCCAATCTCATGTTCTACGACTTCCAGTTTAAATTTCTACTTTTACTTTTCAGGTGTCGCTTTGGGTATTGCATTCGCCTTTGGTTGGAAACTAACACTTCTTACAATCGCGTTCATTCCTTTCCTAGTTGTGGGCGGTCTGATTGAGATGCAACTTGTCATAAAATCTGAGGAAAAGGAAAGCGAGGCTTATGAGGAAGCTGGTATGATGACTGGTTTGAAGGTTTTGACCTAATTATTCTCTTGATTGTGTAGTTATTACTACATTGTATTAACAATACATTAATCTCAGGCCAGATAGCTGGTGAGGCAGTCAACAACATTCGAACTGTGGCGTCTTTGACAAAAGAGCAAACGATCTATGAACTTTACACAGAGAAACTTGCTGGCCCACTAAAGTGAGTCATCAGCTACATTTTATACCAATTTAAAAAGTTTCTATGCTTAAAAACTGTAAATATGCATCACCATTCGGGAAAATTAATAATTCTACCAGAATATATGACTTTCTAAGTGTGTATTTTTTTCTAAAATTTTAAAACAATATTTATCACAACCTTTACAATAAAATTTCTAATCCTTTGTCACCCTAATGAGCCACCCAGATCTATAAAACAATTCCCTGCAGGAAATCGACGCGCAAAGTATTGCTGATTGGACTTGGCTACGGATATTCGCAATGTGTAATCTACTTAGCATATGCTGCTGTCTTCCGGTTAGGAATTGAACTTGTCTTTACCTACGAGATGACCTACGACAACGTTTTCAAGTAAGTGTTATTTAATTTTTTTTTAAATATTTAAACCTGCAGTATCTTAAGACATCTTTTTTGTTATGACCTTGAAATAAACCATGTTTATGAAGTTTTGTGCTTAAATAGCTCAAATTCACAGAGTTGTAACAGCAGTTATATTTGGGGCAATGGCAGTTGGCCAGAACAGCTCATTTGCTCCAGATTACGCCGAGGCAAAAGTTTCTGCCAGAAGAATGTTCGCCCTATTTGATCGAACACCTGAAATAGACGTGTACAGTGACAAAGGTGCTTCACCAGTAAGTAAATCATAACTCCCATTCATTTATAGGAATTCGTAATACTTTAATCTACAAGTTCTAAGTTGCAACCTAATAAGTGTATACCAGCTTCCTAACACTATTACAATCAATGGTATTTATTATATCTTTGCCCAATTTTTTTTACTTTTTATGCCATAATGATAAACCACCTAAATTTTTGTTCTTGGATATTTTAAAGATAAGTCATAATGCAATAGATGGGACTGACTGAAATTTTACGACGACAACCGAAACAACCATTGGATTAATAAGTTTAAATCCAGTTCATCATTATTAATATTGTTTGACTTTATTTTTGTTTTACCTGTAGGCATATTGCAAAGGAGAAATCACTTTCAAATCAGTTCGTTTCCATTACCCAACTCGACCGGATCTACCAGTTTTAAAAGGACTTGACATCACAATTAAACCTGGACAGACATTGGCTCTTGTTGGCCAATCTGGGTGTGGCAAATCCACCACTGTGCAGTTATTGGAGCGATTCTACGATGCTGATGAGGGAGAAGTGGTATGTTTTAAATAACAGTGTTGGATGCCTTACAGTGATTGAAATGTATGTTTAGAAATGCATCTGTTGGTATAGATCATTTAAAATATCTTTGAATGGTATTATCTTTAGTTGCAAATGATTTAAATTGGCTTTCGTTAACGTGTTTTAATAAAATGTGCTGTTTTGTTTTTTATTTACCTTGCTCTTAACTGAGGAAAAGAAAAAAAACTAACATAAGTGACACTGTATTGTTGTACTGTTTTATCATACACCATAGTGTGATGCCACATATTTAATGATTTAAAGGATATTAAAGAAACAAGGATTTTTTCGTTTTAGAGTATAGATGGATGTGACATCAAAAAGCTGAATATTAAGTGGGTGCGGCAACAGATGGGTCTTGTGTCACAAGAACCAATGCTCTTTAACCAATCTATCAAGGAAAATATATTGTAAGAAGCAAGATTATTTGTTTGATCTGAATTTTAAAAATACACTGATTTTGCCCAACACTCTTAATAGAAGCATCTAATAAACGGTATTGATATTAAATTACATTATTTGTAATACTAACTACTTTCACCAAGTTTACAACACAACTTTATCCAGAGAACTCCTGAATAACGATTTCTTCACAGATACGGTGATTGCAGTCGTTCACCAACCAACGAGGAAGTAAACGAAGCAGCAAAGAATGCAAATATCAAAACGTTTATTGACGAGCTACCAGATGTAAGTTTGTAATGCAATTTATGTATCAAATGTATGAGACAACACTTTATTAAGGCTAAATTGATATTTTTAGCTGCAATTTGGATGTATTTGTATTTACAATATTTTATATTTATTTTGATTTGGTTTGGAAATTTGTAAGATTTATTTTGTGTAATAAGCTGATTTTAAACATTAATGTGATTTAAAAATTAGAAACCATTTAACGCTTGACTCCACAGAAATTTGAGACAAGTGTTGGGTTAAAGGGGGGTCAGTTATCCGGGGGTCAAAAACAAAGAATTGCCATAGCTAGAGCTCTTATAAGAAACCCGAAAATTCTTTTGCTTGATGAGGCTACATCAGCTCTGGATACTGAAAGTGAAAAGGTGTGTTTAAAACAAAAATTTGAGTTATACAACGACCAACTGTGGACATAACGGCGCCATGTTAACATTCGCTGTTCTGAACAGACAAAATGACTTCATCTTAACTATTTATTATTATCATGTATAGATTAGTTTTTTCTAAAACATTACCCAACTCTCAAGATTGTCCAAGAAGCTCTGGATGCTGCCAGAGCTGGGCGGACCAGCATTGTGGTGGCTCACAGACTCTCAACTGTAAAGAATGCCGACCAAATTGCTGTGGTGGACAACGGAGTTGTAGTGGAAGTTGGCACTCATGAGCAACTGATCGCCACCAAGGGAGCTTATTTCAGGTAGCTATGCAAGATGCTATAAATAGATAGCAGTGTGATGGGTTGGCTCATTTGTAGCACATTGGACCATATGCTAAAGTGGTTATGAGCCTCATGTCTTACAATTCTAATACATAAATAAACATATCAATCACATCAGTAGGACAGGTCCACTGGACTAGGAATGCCCCAATAAAGACAGTGATTATGTATTGCAACCTGTACTTTTTTACATGCATATGTCATTTGGTGGGATGGGATTTGTATGAAATTCCTGATCCCGCTGGTTAAATAGTTCGAACAACAATCTTAGCAGTGGTTCCATTTTGTTATTTAAGCTATAATAGCTGCAATAACTTGCACACGAGCTAAACAAATGATACATGTTACTAAGCTATCTGCTTTTTGTCGCCCTGTGTATAATGATGAGTAATTATTCAAAGCCTGATAAATGCCTTACAATTTACATATGGATAGGATTCCTATTTAACTCCTGCATGTAGGAAAATGCAATTGTATTATAATACAGACTTTTATCAGAATACCACTAGACTTACTGAAATGTTACTAAAACATTTGCAGTGTGCCTAACGTGGTAGAGGGTTGCAATTCAATAAGAGTTCAAGTTACGTTTACCGAAATACAGAAGTGACTATTATACTGCTGGTTTTGATTTTATTAAAATAAGCTGCTACTCAGCTATACCACCCCGCTTATAACCATTTATTTCGGTTGTTTTAATAATCCTCTGTCTACATTTTTTTTATTTAATGTCCCTTTTCAGCTTGGTGAACGCACAATTGTCGGAGAAAGACCGTGGTGCAGAAGATTTTCTTGTTAAAACCAAGTAAAGAGTTATGACATCACGAATGTTATGGCATCGCTTGCAACAAACAATTGCTCTGTATCTTGATGTCCTAGTGTGTTACGTGTGTGTTATGTGTCAGTTGAACCTCGTGAAAATTGGACATTCTTCATAGAGCAGTGGCAGAATTATGAAATTGCCACGGGATTAAATGGTAAGCAAGAGGTAGTTCGGATTTCGACCTTGCTTGTGGTGCATTTGCCTTTAAATGATGAAGAACAGAAAAGTATGGATCGTATCATAAAGAGTTTGGAGGAGCATTTTAAACCCCAGCGAAACATCACGTATGAACGTTTCCTTTTTAACAGTGCCCGACAAGAAAAGGAAGAAACAATCGATCAGTTCGTAGCACGACTCAGGCAATTAAGCTCCACGTGCGAGTTCGGCGCTTTGCGAGAAGAGCTAGTCAGAGACAGAATCGTCATCGGCGTGTACGATGCAGGCACACAAGCACGTCTCCTAAAAGAATCCGAATTAACATTAACTCAAGCAATATGTTACGGCTGAAGCAATGAACAAGCCCAATCACAAATTCGAAATATCAAACGTCCCCAAACGCAAAAAGTCAACTTTGTTAATAAGTTTAAAAAGACTCAAACAGCGCAAGTGCAAAAATGTCGATACTGTGAAAAATCTCACCAGCGTTGAATACGACACTGCCCGGCTTATGGAAAAGTGTGTGGGGTATGCAACCTAAGAAATCATTTCTCTTTCGTGTGCGAACAGCGAGATAAGATCAAGCTCATCGACGCACAGGAAGAAGCGAACAATTCGGTTGAATCGTCGTATCATGTGAGAGAGACAATTGGCTCAGTAAGATCCACCGGAAAACGATATTTCGTCACTCTAAAGGTAAATTCCAACGATTGTTCTCCCATCTTCGTTAGATTCCAACTCGATTTTGGGTCCACATGCAATACCATTAATAAGAATATTTACAACCGAGCTGCACTCGGTTCTAACATCCGCAACAATGCAGCAAGGATTACGGCATAATTGCTTGTACGATTGCAAGGTACATCGAATGGATTTTCATATTTTAAACGACGATTTGATGCCCCTATTATCCGACGAGACGTGCGAAAAGCTTGGGTTAATGGAGTTTAAACTACCGGACCACTCGAATATCTGCCATTCCGTGACGTCATCTTTAAACATTGTGGAGAGATATGCTGATGTGTTCGAAGGTCTCGGAAGCGTGCCTGGCCTTTATCATATCGAGACGGACACTACAGTGTCCCCATTGCAACATTTTCCACGGCGAGTACCAGTGGCTCTTCGATCGGGAAGAGCTGAAACACCGAATTGACGAGATGGTATCAATGGGTGTTTTATTTTCGGTCACTACACCCACCAAATGGATTAGCAGCATGCTGGCTGTAAGGCGACCATGTAAATTACGAATCTGCTTAGTTAGACCCTAAAGACTTGAATAAAGCAATTAAGCAATTAAATTACCCTACGCCAACCATAGACGATATACTCCCTCAGTTGGCCAAAGCCAAAGTGTTCACAGTACTAGCTGCCAAGGATGGGTTCTGGCAAGTAAAATTGGATGAGGAAAGCAGTTTCCTTACAACGTTCTGGACCCGTTTTGGCCGCTATCGCTGGATTCGTATGCCCTTCGGTATCTCATCCGCGCCTGAAGAGTACCAGCGTCGACAACATGAGATTGTACAAGGTATGAATGGCATTGAAGTTATTGCGGATGAAATTTTAGTCTATGGGTGCGGGGAAGATATGCAACAAGCAATTTACGACCATGATACTAACTTGGAAAAACTGCTTAACCGAGCTCGACAAGTTAATTTAAAGTTTAACAGGAAGAAGCTTAAATTACGTCAGCCCTCGGTCACTTATATGGGTCATTTAATCACAAGTGATGGTTTAAAGCCAGATCTTAGGTGAAATTGAATCTATTGTGAAGTTAGATGCCCCGACAGACGTCACAGGAGTGCAAAGACTAATTGAATTCGTTAACTATCTTTCCAGATTCCTTCCGAAACTCTCAGAGGTGTGCGAACCGCTACGTCGATTAACCGATAAAGCTGCTAGCTGGCAGTGGACCACAAAGCATGACGAAGCATTTAACAAAGTAAAAACACTTGTGCCACAAGCACCCGTACTCGCGTATTATGACGTACTAAAAAAAGGTGATTGAATGCGACGCAAGCCAAATAGGTTTAGGCGCAGTTCTGTTGCGAGATCGTTGACGCAAACCGAACAAAAATATGTTCAAATAGAAAAAGAGTGCCTGGCAATTATGTTTTCATGCGAGAAATTTGATCAATACATTTCTGGCCGTTCAAAGGTCACGGTTACAACACATCACAAACCTTTGGAAACGATATTCTCCAATCCATTGGTAACCGCGCCTAAACGCTTACAGCGTATGCTTTTACGATTGCAAAAATATCCCATAACGGTCGTGTACATTCCTGGAAAACAACAAATTACTGCAGACATGCTGTCCAGAGCACCAATAAAAAATCATCTTACACCGCAACAGGAGGAGGAAGAGATGGATAAATATGCGATATTTTGCAACAAATCTTCCCAATTCGGTCATAAACTGGAGGAAATTCAGTTTGCAGAAAACCTGCCCGTCACAACCGAGCGATTAAAAAAAGATTTAATCGAGTACACAAGCGACTCGACGTTACAAATGCTGAAGACCATTATAATGAATGGCTTGCTTCGCCAATCTGCGCCAATCTGCTTTTCCGCCAGTTCTTCACCAATTTTGGAACTACCGCGATGAGCTACCTGAACAAGATGGTGTAATCTACAAAGTTTAACGAAAATTGATTCTAAAAACATTGCGCGTGGACACGCTAAAACAAATTCATATCAGCCATTTAGGAGAAGAAGCGTGTCTTCAGAAAGCACGCGAATTTGTGTTCTGGCCGAGAATGACAGAGGAAGTTCGTACCTTTGTTTCGCAGTGTTTAACTTGCAATGAAATAAAGCTGCGACAACAAAAGGAACCAATGATTTCACATGATCTTCCCGAGAGACCATGGAGCAAAGTGGGAATGCATTTGTTCAGTATTGGCGATAGAAATTTCCTTGTAATTGTCGATTTCTATTCCGATTTTTGGGAATTGTCGGAAGTTATAAGTATGCGTGCTCACTGCGTTATTAATCTGTGCAAGGAGCATTTTAGTCGTCATGGCATTCCGGAAAACATAATCACCGACAATGGTCCGCAATTCGACTGCAATCAATTTCGAGAATTTGCAAATGAATGGGATTTTCGACACGCTACCTCGTCTCCGCTCTATGCACCCTCAAACGGAAAGTCGCAATCTGCGGTGAAAATTGCAAAACTCCTTCTAAAAAAGTGTATGCACGCCAACGAGTTTTCATGGAAAGCCATATTGGATTGGCAAAACACCTCAACTGAAGGAATGACAAGCAGTCCAGTGCAGCGATTGATGTCGAGGAGAACTCGTACCAACGTCACGAAAACTTTTGGTACCACAAGTGGTAAAGGACGTACGAAGTAATGTAATTTACAGAGGAAGGAAGGCAAAGGCGTTTTATGACAAAGGTAGCAGACAACTCAGCGAGTTGTCACCTAGACAGACTGTCTAGGTACAACCATTTGGAAGAAGAAGGATTTGAAAACTTGCAAAGTGCATACGGCGATCATATCTAATGGACCTCGATGGATTATTGCTTCGTCGTAATCGCCGCTTTCTTAGAACGAGTAACGAAAAAATAATAACTTCAGCTTGGGATCCATTGCCAATAACACATCAAAGCAAAGTTCAACACCTGCGTTGTCATCACCTACACGCGTTGTTAATGATAACAACTCGCCTCCCCCACTCTTACCGCCGGTGCGACGCACCAGAACGCGCATTATCCACATGCCGCAAAGGTATAACTATTACGTCGTTGGATAACGTATTTTATACTGTTTCTTTTTTTGTATATTGCAAACCTCTCTTGTTTATTTCAGTTACTGTGTTTACATTTCTTAAAGAAAGAAAGATGTTACGTGTTTATAAAGTTTCTACTGTGACACAGAACCTTACTCTCATCTGTTTTTGTGACTGGGTGCTTTCGCCACGTTTGACGTGCGTTTTTAGTTGAACCTCGTAGCGCAATGAGTTGCACGAATACAAAACCATACAGCAAACACAGTGTTTTTATATTAAGAATGCATGATAGCATATACCTCTAACACTTGAAATCATTTTGATCGTTCCATTTTTTTTGGAAAGCATAATAACATTTACCTTCACAACTTAATTGCACAATTATACACAACGCTGTTTATCTATGATATGTCATGATACCTATATTTTTTCTTAAAATTGCACTCTTTCAATGCTTTTACCTAACCCCATGTTATTTATACTGATTATTGACCGGGTTTTGCTTTTAAGCATAGCAACAACGTTTTATTTAGAAACAAATCCTTGCTACTAACTTTATTAAAAATGCATTAATAATCTAGAGAGTATCAACCACTTGTTTTTACTCTCTTGTCAAGTGTGATGCTACTTCCTCCCAAAAACAAAATTAATAGGAACAACAAAACCAGGGAAATCCCCCTGAGCTAAACCTAAGTATTATTATTGAGCTATTTATGTTAGTGACGCAACGATTCGATATTACTTCATACCTGTCATTAATTAAAATATATCCTACATGTAATTTTTAAAATACCCTTGTTGATAAGTACACAAATTCACTGCGCTAATCGGTCAGACATAAGAATGGTATCCCGATATTTACCGTAAGTTCGCTCAGTAGGATACTGTAGATATTGTAAGGTTGGTCTTGTTCGCCATTTTCAGATATGTTGCGCTGATGATCAGGGTAGTCTAATGTGCTTTACTGTTGGTGTAGTGTGTATGGCCTACCCTTATATACACCTGATTGGTTAACTTTGCAAGAAATAGGTTAGTATGGGTAGAGTAAATCTCGTGAAACCCGTATCAATCTAGTCGATTAACAAGTTTAAGCGTTCGTAAACCGAATAGTGGCGGACGGGACCTTTGCTTTAATCTAGCCGGTAGGTGGTCTCATTGGGCAAGATACTTGGTCCACATTTCTGTGCGGTCGTGTAGTCAAATGGTTAACGCGATCGAAACATATACCAAATTATATACAAAAAAACGGCCATTGTGGCAAACTAAGCAGTGGTTTGAAACTTATCTCGGTAAAAAAAGTATATTTGTTTAATCGGAAGGAGCAAATGGAACTGCCGAAGGAACAAAAAAATATATGTTTCCGTTTTTCTGGTAATAGCCGTAAACTCTACAGATGGTTACCTTGGCACGAGCTAGGGTTGGGCGCACTGTCGTGCTCCCGTGAGACGTATAACCCACAACGAACAAATGGATAGAATATATATTTATGTTTTATCCCCGTTAATGGGAAAACGCAGTGGTCGTTTGACACACGGGAAATCGTCAGATCACCTCCCGCCCATCGGCTATAAAGTAATGCTAAGTATATTAATAACTGCCACACCATTACAAAAAGCAACATCCGTGATATATATATAGCCTACACGACAAACTAGAAATGTGGTACAACAAAAAGTTGGTTTTAATTTTGCACCGATTAGCCTTCAGAAATATCATGAAGCGCGTTTCCAAAGTCTTTTTGCCGGACCGATAACATACGTTTGCGCTTCGGCGAAAAACAAACATCCATCCACCACAGAGCAAGTCTGTATGAATCCGACCTAATAACGATATTGATTGCCGGTATAATATGTTTGTATAGATACGTGTCCGTTTTGCAGTTTTGCCTATTACCTGCAAACATTTACAGACCCGAAAATACCTTCAAACTCATCAACGCGCAAACAGGATTAGGGAAATATCTAATCAAGATTTTTATATTTTTATAGCAATTTAGCTACTGTATAACAAATATGGAGTGTTATATTTATCACTATTCTAATTTAATCCTACAAAACCCTATTAAACACGTCCTTTATCGTCCCATGTAAAAAAATGTCGCAGAAACGTTTTAAAGATGTTGCCATTTTTTGCTTTTTCTTGTTGTTATATTGTATACCAACGTAAATACCTTAATCAAAACATGTATATCAAGTTTAAATAGGTAACTCGGAAATCCATTAGTTCCTGCTTGTTGAAACGAACGTTATAGGACCACACTTTATATAAGATATACAAAGAGGGATTTGGTTACGATAGGATATTTATATTTATCCCGGTGAATGGGAAAAACAATAAGGGGGTTAACACACGGGCAATCATCAGATCACCTCGCGCCCATCGTCGGGTTATCGGAGCTATTGCAGTGTGTGTATTATTCACACGTTCCTATAATTTGGTAGAACTCATTAATCCGCTGGCTTTAGGCAGTTTCCGTTAAGTGCCTTGCCCAAGGACACAACCGACTAGCTAGAGACCAGCTCAGAACCTGCAACCTTTCGGTTAAAAGGCTTCGCACTAAACCGACTAACCGGATGAATTAGGTAAATCGGTAACATATTTGTTTTCTGCTTTCAAAAAAAACGGTATCCCCTTATTTGATATCCTAAAAGTGATGAGGTAACCAGAGTACCCAGCCTTTTTTGCATGCAGACACATATAGCGTGCACTAAAAAATGATCATAAAATTAGTTTTGATTTATGCGTGATTGGCACACTTTAGTTTATTTATACAATATATGGCATTGTATACAGTAGTGGCGTCTTTATTTCTTGGTTTTTATGAATGAATTGTCTGTAATTTTACCGGATAAAGTTTTAGAACCGAGCGTCACCAGATCCGATTTTTAAATGACATTTTTTATAATCTGTACGATCGATCGCACATGCTTGTTTACCACACAACTGTTTATGCTGGGCCTTTGAACAAATGTTTTCTATCGAATTAAAATATTTTGCTCGAGTGGAGCACAGAAGGTAATTCCCCGGTTATAGTACAAAACACGTCAAATCTTTCATGTGGTGATTCTTCGTTGTCGGCCCTAGTCACGAGATTGTCACGAGACTGTCACGAAACTGCAAAAAAGGCTCGTGATATGGCAGTTTAGTATATTTTCTGGCAAGTTTAGTTTATTTTTTGTTTCTATTATAAAATCACGAAGCAGGACCTTTTATGAATAAAAGCAAATTAAAGACGGCAAAACGACAGTAAAAAACAAGGTTATAATCAAACCAATTATTTAGTTTAGGTGTATTTAGACGTAGAACAGACAGACTTCACTTGACGTTTAGATCGCGTAATTTTTATGAGCTGATCGGTCACGTTTTACCCGTATCAATAATTTTTTGAAAACACAACTGCGACAAATTTAACAAATATTTGCTATCGAATGAATATATTTGTTCAAGTGAAGCACAGTAGGTAATTCCCCGGGTAGAGTCCTATTACATGTTAAATCACGAGTTTATTCTGCGTTGTCCGGCCAGAACCACGCGAATGTACACGCTCGTGATTGAGTGTCTCGTGATCTGGTAGAAGTTTAGTTTATTTTTTGTTTACACGATAAAAACACGAGGCAGGACCTTTTATGAAAAAATGAAAACTGAAAAAAGACGGCAAAACGACAGTCGTTTAAATACGTCTACATTTCAACCAATTTTTTACTTGAAGCGATGGAGACATAGAACAGATAGATTCACGTTTGGTAATTTATATAAGTAACAGTCACGTTTTAACCATATCAATAAAAGATATTATTCACATTGTGTTTGGTGTATTTTTATTTAGACTAGTAGTTTTTATATAAGCCGTTTTGGCTTTTATAAATTTATGTGTTCCAGTTGCAATTATCTTTGCCGACCACCTCGTTTCTGTTGCATTCCTTAATGTCATTTGCAAATTTGATTTTGTACAAATTATCACTGATACTTTCTATGAATAAGGTTTTTTGATATTCTGTATATAAAATCATTGAAATTACCTTAATATATTATTTATTATTGTTATCCTCGATATCATGTGTTCAATTAGGATAAAGGAGGCACCAAGACCAGTTAACCTGTGGGTTTTATCGGTGTCTACTTTAAGTTTTCTTTTAATAAATTTTGAGTTATGGCCTTTTATATGTGCAACAATTGGTGCTTAAAAGTCCAACACTAAAATGAGTTTTTAGATTAAAATTAAAAGATTCTTAAAATTTAAAAGTTTTCCTTCTCTATGTTTTCTCCGTCGCCTGTATCGACTATTTTTAGTGGTTTTAATGTAAACCATCAATTTAATAGAATGAAAGAGTGCTCAACATTTTTCAAACTATTATTTCTGATATTTTACCAATACTATCTTGAATCAGTGGCAAGGCTGCTATTAGATGCAGATAAAAAGCCAAATAATTGCTGTATCTTTCTTGACCTATCAAAACCATTTTATTGAGTTGATCATAAACTATTAGTAAACAATAAGGAACAAGGGGCAACTAACTAACATCGTGTAAATTACTTATAACAACTTAACAAATAGACTTCACTGCTCAGCCGCAAAACCGAACATTCTATTCTTCAGTTGATATTTTCTATACATAAATGATTTATCCTGTATTTCATATTTAAGTTCTAAATTATACATATGACATGTTGTTTTATATAGACACCATCTACAATCTACATAAATTAATTCATTCCCCCCAGTGTTATACCAATTTAGACTAGTTCATCCAGTAGCCAAGCCAGTCAATGGAGTCTGAAAGCACCGGGAAAGATGAAAAAAAGAAAAAGGAAGAAATAAAAACAATTCCCTACTACAAACTAGTAAGATTTAACTTTTTTAAATGATTGGTGTCATGAAAATCAATGTTGTTTAAAAATCCAGTTTTTAGAAGTATAAAATTGTGTTAGTAACAGTACCATTACTATAACAATAGGTACGGTACATTTTTTACTGCCTGATCATCACAGAACTTTTTTAAACCTGGAAGCGATTTTCATGCTTGTCACACATAATATATTTGGGAGGACTTTTAAACACAGATAACGCAACAGAAGTTGTTAGAATAATAATAAACTGTCAATATTATTTAACAGTCTATCTTTATCCTCAGTTTCGGTATGCTGACAGCTTGGATATTTTTCTCATGATTGTTGGTAGTTTGACTGGTGCCATTCATGGAGCTGGTCTTTCTGTGCTTTTCATTTTCTTTGGTGAGCTTACATCTGTGTTCACCAACTTTGGCCGTTATGCCCAGTGTCAATTCCAGTACAACGTATGCTATGGGCTTAATCTCACCAACGTAAATGAATCGTGAGTATATTCTACTTTAATTGCACTTTAGTCAATGGTGAATATTATTTTTATCTCTGTCTTATTGCACAAACAATAATTTGACAAAAAGCCTTCGATCTGTTTATTACTGGAAACAAAAGCACCATGCAATCAATCAAAAAATTCCGTAGACAGTTGATATTGTGGTTGTTGATTATTATTCAAGACCAAATGAAATCAAATTCTTGCTCACCAATAAAGGATGTTTATGTTTATTCCTTTAGGTGGAACACAAATTGGCCTAGACGCCTACTTAATATATATAATCAACGGATTTCCTTGTGTACACAATCACCTAGGCTATCACATTGTGTTTTATATTTTGGAGTTAAGTTAAAAAAAACAACTAAAATAAAAGAGAGAATTTGGCCAAACCTTCCGTAAAATGCCCATCCCCAAGTCAAAGCCCGAGTAAAATGTTGTGTTTTTAGCATATCCTAAATATGCAGTTGGTCATATCCTAAATAGGCCCTCAGGCAGATCATATGACATGCTTGCTACCACTCAAATGGCCAAA
>CH002376.1:3002517-3012597 GCA_000149265.1 Ciona savignyi
CTGTGTTAAAACAAAATTCATACCATGACTTGCTAAATGACACTCTCACATAGCAATTGCTTCATACTAATATAACATTGGTGTTGACTTCGTTTTTCTCTCCAGGAAGGGTCACTGGAGGTTGGGGGCAAGGATGTTTCCACCCTCAATGTTCGTAAACTTCGTGAAGTGATCGGAGTTGTCGCCCAGGAGCCCATCCTTTTTGCCACAAGTATCGCTGAAAACATTCGTTGGGGGCGAGAGGGGGTCACCAATGAAGAAATAGAGGAAGCGGCCAGACAAGCCAATGCTTATAACTTTATCATGAACTTGCCAGAGGTGAGATTATGTTGTACAGCTGAAAAAGTATATTCAAGTTGGTGTATCACGTAATAAAGACATTACGTTGTGTAAAAAATCGCATGCAATAGTAACATGTTTGCTAAGAATACAGGTAAATATTCTGCTGAATATCTTTTTGTGCTTCAATACATTGTCTACCAAAATCTGTCCTCTTGGAAAAATTATCTTTTTTCCCCAGAAATTCCAGACGCTTGTTGGAGAACGAGGAGGGCAGATGAGTGGAGGACAGAAGCAGAGGATTGCGATTGCTCGTGCTATCGTAAGAAATCCCAAAGTCCTTCTTCTGGATGAAGCTACTTCAGCACTTGATACGAAGAGCGAATCGGTTGTACAGCAAGCATTGGAGAAAGCATCTGCAGGTATGATACATCAGATCCATTACTTTAGGGTTTAAACACGACTTGCATTTGTGGGTGAGAAAAGAATTGTAACATGATGTACTTCTAATGGTGGACTTTAACAACTTATTGTATTCTTTGTTTGAACCCGGGTTGTTCCATTTTTTTCTTACTAACTAAATCATTATCTTTTTGTTTTTGTAATTTATACCTGTTCCTTTTTCTATGTCCAGGTCGCACAACAGTGGTGGTGGCTCACAGGTTATCCACCATACGAAGCGCTGATAAGATCTTCGCCTTCCATGAGGGGCAGATCATGGAGGAGGGAAGCCACGAGGAGCTGCTCCTCATCAAAGATGGAGTCTATAGCAACCTCATCAACATGCAAGCTGGAAGAGAGAGTGAAGAGTCAGAAGAGAAGGACTCTGCTGGGGAGTCAGCTGTTGAGGAGGCAGCAGAGAAAGATGACACTCCTGAGCAAGACGATATTGGTCAGAACCTTGTTTCGTCTAAGTCCGGCCAGATTATTCATTTTAAGCAAGTCAGACTGTAAAGTGTTTGTATTAAAACCAACCTCTATTTTCGACTGTGCTGTTTTGCAAGGGACACATTGCCTTCAGCTACATTGCCTCAACCCCAGTGTTGTATTGTCTTCATTTGAATATGCACAGTGTATAATATAATGTGGTCAATAGCATGTTCTTTCCTATCTCAGCGGTTAAACAGCAGTATCCTATATGTCATTGGTTCTTTGTAGTAAAAATAAAAGGATAACTGTAGTGATTTGTGTAAATAAAAGGATAACTGTAGTGATTTGTGTGTCTAAGGATGCCCCTATAGTATTTATATGTAGACAGCAAATGTTAACTCCAATATTTTAGATATTATCATAAAATTGACATACTATGGTCTCAGTCTCATGACTTTACCCAATGTATTGTCAATTAGCATCCTTTGGTGTATTACATTGTCAAATATATTATGTTATTTTAAAAATAAAGTGTTTTTATTTATTTTTATTAGTTTTTAAGCCAAGTGTTGCAAATATCACGTCTGTATTTAAAGAAAACTAGTTTAATTTATCAAAGTATATCTGCTTCATTGGACTGGTACAATAACCTGATTCTTCTTAATAATAATAGACGTCAAGTACAAGCCATCTGAACGGAAATCTATCCATCGTAAGCGATCTCGGACCATGTCTGGCTCATCCGTTTCAAGCCTAATGAAAAAGCAAAATTCTCCAACAAGGATGAGGACCTACTCCCAGCGCTCCAACAACATCGAGAGCAAAAAGTCCGGGAAGATCGGAGAGGATGATGAAGAGGAGGAGGAGGAGGATATTCCGGATGTTTCCTTCGGGAGGATCATAGCGATGAACAAACCAGAGTGGTATTACATGGCAGGTGGGAAAAACAGCAAAGTCAACTGTGGTTCAGTATCTTTCTGGCATTAAACCAATCTCATCCTGATCAGTTTAAAAGTTGATATTCTAATATAAAAATGCGCTCCGATAACCCTAATCGGTTTACAAGGTTTTCTTCTTGTTATGACTGCAGGCTGCAGCTGTCATAACTTATAAAATAAGTATCCTATCCAAAACGCCAGAATATTCTTATTCACTGCATTTTGTGGTGGTTAGTTTATTATTTTACATTTAATAAAAAATGAAACTTTTATTAACATGGTTAGATCATCAATGGAATCAAAAAAGTTCTACCATTTGGCTAGACATTTGTGTTTTTGGGCAAGACTCTTTGGAGATATTGCCTATTTTAGTGGGATTATTGGGTTCTACCATAACTAAAGGAATATTTCTTAAAGGAATATATAGAAATATTACCGAGTTCATAAAATTGACCTTAGTCCACCGCCCCTTACATTTTTCATTGTCAGTGATAAAACAGAATTAGAAAAGCATCATATCTTATTGATTCCTGTACATTTCAGCTGGCTGTGTGTTTGCTGCCATTGCTGGTGCTGCTGACCCTGTCAATGCGATCCTCTTTGCTGAGGTTCTCACCGTTTTCTCTTTGAGTGATGTCGAAGAACAGAAATCGAAAGCCACTCTTTACGCACTTCTGTTCGTTGCACTTGGAGTTACCGTATTTATTGCTTACTGCAGTGAGGTAAGTTTTCTATTTGTATACTAAACAAAGTTTACCACATATCACCAGTTTCTTAGAAATTGAGGTACGATAGGTGTTTTACTCAATGGTGAAGGGGAAAGGCCTGAAAGGACCCGGTGGCTGTTTTGATTATTATGTGCGGCCTACAGATCGCTGACGCTTACCAATTATGCCATCTAACCTATTCTTGGTTAATAAATAGCATGCTGAAAACTGTTTGCTAAATTTCAGATTTTATTTTCAGTCAACTCTTTTCGCCAAGTCTGGTATGGAGTTGACAGTACGGCTGCGAAAGAAAGCTTTCAAAGCAATGTTGCGTCAGGATATTGCTTACTTTGATGACCACAGACACAGCCCTGGTGCACTGTGCACACGTTTGTCTACAGATGCTTCACGTGTGCAAGGATGCACTGGAGTCAGGATTGGAACCATCATCAAAAACTTCAGTTCTCTTGGTAAGTCAGATTTCCACTGTGCATAAAAAATAATTAGATATTATCTGTGGACAGAATAGTTCTTAGCGCTTGTGACTGTCATTAAATTAAACAGTCGTGTAAGGAAACCGTATATAATGGGTTGAACTAAAACGAAACCAACTTCTATCAAAACATTGCAATAGGTCTATAAACCTGACTGTGGACACAGGGTCTTTGGTACAAATTTTTACTCCCTTTTCCAATCTCATGTTTTATGACTTCCAGTTTAAATTCCTACTTTTACTTTTCAGGTGTCGCTTTGGGTATTGCATTCGCGTACGGTTGGAAACTAACACTTCTTACCATCGCGTTCATTCCTTTCCTAGTTGTGGGTGGTCTCATTGAGATGCAACTTGTCATGGGGGCTGAAGAAAAGGAAGGCGAGGCTTATGAGGAAGCCGGTATGATGACTGGTTTAAAGGTTTTGACCTAATTGTTCTTTTGATGATGCAGTTCTTACTAGCTGTTTAGACAACTGTAAGTACAAATGCTACATTGTATTAACAATACATTAATCTCAGGCCAAATAGCTGGTGAGGCAATCAACAACATTCGAACGGTGGCATCTTTGACAAAAGAGCAAACGATCTATGAACTTTACACAGAGAAACTTGCTGGCCCACTAAAGTGAGTCATCAGCTACATTTCATACCCATTTAAAAAAGTTTCTATGCATAAAAACTGTAAATATGCATCACCATTGGGGAAAATTAATGATTCTACCAGAATATATCACTGTCTAAATGTGTATTTTTTTCTAATATTTAACAATAATATTTATCACAACCTTTACCGTACAATTTATAATCCTGTGTCACCCTAATGAGCCACCCAGATCTATAATTTATAAACAAAGGAACAATCACCTGCAGGAAATCGATACGCAAGGCAATTCTGATAGGGACTTGGCTACGGGATATTCGCAATGTGTAATCTACTTTGCATATGCTGCTGTCTTCCGATTAGGAATTGAACTTGTCTTTACCTATGAGATGACCTATGAGAATGTTTTCAAGTAAGTGTTATTTAATTTTTTTTTAATATTTAAACCTGCAGTATCTTAAGGCATCTTTTTTGTTATGACCTTGAAATAAACCATGTTTATAGAGTTTTGTGCTTAAATAGCTCAAATTCACAGGGTTTTAACAGCAGTTATATTCGGCGCAATGGCAGTTGGCCAGAATAGCTCATTTGCCCCAGATTACGCCGAGGCAAAAGTTTCTGCCAGAAGAATGTTCGCCCTATTTGACCGAAAACCTGAAATAGATGTGTACAGTGACAAAGGTGCTTCACCAGTAAGTAAAATCATAACTTCCATCAATTTATAGGAACTCGTAATACTTTTATGGAAAGCATTGGTTATGAGAAAGTTTCCATCAGTTTAGGTGCCTTAGTGGTTTGTGGTAATTGATAAGTTGCAACCTTATAAGTGTAGACCAGCATCCTAACACTATTACAATCAATGGTAGTTATTATATCTTTGCCCAATTTTTCTAATTTTTATATTGATAAACCACCTAAATTTTTGTTCATGGATATTTTAAAGATAAGTCATAACGCAATATATGGGACTGACTGTGAAATTAGAACAACCGAAATAACCATTTGGTTAGATAAATTAAGTCCAGTTCATGATTATTAATATTGTTTAAATTTATTTTTGTTTTACTTGTTTGAATTTATTTTTGTTTACTTTGTTTTACTTGTAGACACATTGCAAAGGAGAAATCACTCTCAAATCAGTTCGTTTCCATTACCCAACTCGACCAGATCTACCAGTTTTAAAAGGACTTGACATCACAATTAAACCTGGACAGACATTGGCTCTTGTTGGCCAATCTGGGTGTGGCAAATCCACCACTGTGCAGTTATTGGAACGATTCTACGATGCTGATGAAGGAGAAGTGGTATGTTTCAAATAACAGTGTTGGATGACTTACAGTGATTGAAATGTATGTTTAGAAATCTATCTGTTGGTATAGATTATTTAAAATCTATTTATTTTTCGATGCAAATGTTTTAAATTGGCTTTCGTTAACGTGTTGTAATAAAATGTACTGTATTGTTTTTTATCTACCTTGCTCTTAAATGAGGAAAAGAAACATTGCATTGTTGTACTGGTTTATTATACACCTTGTTATGATGCCACATGTATTTAATGGTAGTTATTAAATATAAAAAGGTTTTTCCATTCCAGAGTATAGATGGATGTGACATCAAAAAGCTGAATATTAAGTGGGTGCGGCAACAGATGGGTCTTGTGTCACAAGAACCAATGCTCTTTAACCAATCTATCAAGGAAAATATATTGTAAGAAGCTTGATTATTTGTTTCATCTAAAAACACACTGATTTTGCCCAACATACTTGGTAAAAGCATCCGTTTAATAAACGGTATTGATATTAAATTACATTATTTGTAATACTAACTACTTTCACCAAGTTTACAACACAACATCATCCAGAGAACCGCTGAATAAATATTTCTTCACAGATACGGTGATTGCAGTCGTTCACCAACCAACGAGGAAGTAAACGAAGCAGCAAAGAATGCAAATATCAAAACGTTTATTGATGAGCTACCAGATGTAAGTTTGTAATGCTATTTATTTATCAAATGTATGAGACAATACTTTATTACGACTATATTGGTATTTTAGCTACAATTTAGATGAAGTGGGAATTTACAATGTTTTATATTTCAGTTATAATGATTTAATATGAATTTTTTTGTATGAAAAGATGATTTTAAACATTAATGTGATTTAAAAATAAAAATCCATTTAACACTTGACTCCACAGAAATTTGAGACAAGTGTTGGGTTAAAGGGAGGTCAGTTATCTGGGGGTCAAAAACAAAGAATTGCCATAGCACGAGCGCTCATAAGAAACCCGAAAATTCTTTTACTTGATGAGGCCACATCAGCTCTGGATACTGAAAGTGAAAAGGTGTGTTTAAAACTAAAATTTAAGGTTACCAAATGTATATCACATTACACTCTGGAAACCCAACTGTGAACATAACTCAATCTGGTGATTACTTGTGACATAATGATAGTCGCTGTTCTGAACACTGAGGCATAAGTGGTCCTATCTTAACCTTTAATTATTATGTATGGTTTACTTTGTCTAATGTATTACTGATCCACCAAGATTGTCCAAGAAGCTCTGGATGCTGCCAGAGCTGGGCGGACCAGCATTGTGGTGGCTCACAGACTCTCAACTGTAAAGAATGCCGACCAAATTGCTGTGGTGGACAACGGAGTTGTAGTGGAAGTTGGCACTCATGAGCAACTGATCGCCACCAAGGGAGCTTATTTCAGGTAGCTGTGCAAGATGCTATAAATAGATAGCAGTGTGGTGGGGTTGGCTTATTTGTAGCCATTGGACCATATGCTAAAGTGGTTGTAATTGCAACCAGATATGAGCCTTATGGTCAAGTCTTGTGATAGGCATTGCCCGTCCCGGCTGGTTTAATGGGTTGATCAACAACTCTACCAATATCTTCAAAGTGTTATTCAAGCTACAATAGCTTCGATAACTTGACTTTGCACACACGCTGAACAAATGTTACTTAAACATTTGCAGTGTGCCTAATGTGGTAGAGGGTTGCAATTCAATAAGAGTTCAAGTTACGTTTACCCAAAGACAAAAGTGACTATTATACTGCTGGTTTTGATTTCATTAAAATAAGCTTCTACTCAGCTATACCACCCCGCTGATAACCATTTATTTTGGTTGTTTTAATAATCCTCTGTCTACATTTTTTTTATTTAATGTCCCTTTTTCAGCTTGGTGAACGCACAGTTGTCAGAGAAAGACCGTAATGGAGAAGATTTTCTTGTTAAAACTAAGTAAAGCTTAATGACATCACGAATGTTATGGCATCGCTTGCAACAAACAATTGCTTTGATTATACCTGTATTTTGATGTTCCAGTGTTTTTTATTTAGAATGCATGATAACATATACCTCTTACAATTGAAATCATTTTGATGTTCCATTTTTTTTTAGAAAGCATTATAACATTTACCTTTGCAACTAAATTGCACAATTATACACAACGCTGTTTAACTATGATATGTCAGCATAACTACAATTTTTCTGAAAATTGCACTCTTTCTATGCTTTTACCTAACTTCATGATATTATACTGATTATTGACCGGGTTTTGCTTTTAACAATTAAGCATATCAGCAACGTTTTATTTAGAAAAAAAATCCTTGCTACTAACTTCATTGCTTTATCAAAAATACATTAACCTAGAGAGTGTTAACCACTTGTTTTTACTTCCTGTCAAGTGTGATGATGGGAATAAGCTTATTTGTTAAAAAAATATATTGTAAATAACGACTATGGGAAATTAAAACCCAAAAATCAGTTGGATATTTTAAATCTTGTTTCAATCTAATTCGAAAACTTATTTCTGGAGATTTTGGGGCGACACGAACAACCTTGTTTAATGGTTCAATTGGTTTCAATTTAATTCGAAAATATCTCTTGCAATCGGCATTCAGGGACAAATCTTAATTTTTAGCGGGCTATTTTTTTACTTATATTTAAACTACATTGTTTTATGACAAAAAAGAACCTAAATCCCTGAAAAGGGCCCGATTTAGTAATTCACTTCGCGAATACCCTTGGATTTATCACCCAAAATTTCATTTTCTACATATCTAGATCATGTTATTGTACAAAACTATAGAGATGCAAGTTAATATTCCTAAAAGTTTTAACTTGATTGGATTGCCCGTTCATACTAATGACCTGGCGACCAGGCACGTCTTTCACCAGCACAGTGACGCAGAAAAATAAAGAAAGAATAAAACTAAATAAAATCAAAGTATGTTCCCTTCGCCCAGGTAGCCGTAATAAGAAAAAGGTAGTTAACTAACTTTTCCATCTAAATGTCCATGGTAGAAATGCCCGTCACATCAATTAGGTCTAAAAGTGTTTTAAATTTGACTATTATTTTCGTTTTAGCAGATTTCGTTCTATATACTGAGACAAGTTATCTTCATATTATAGGATCAGTTTTTTCTTAAACACATAATCTAAATAATGTTCACATTAAGTCAAAAATATGGGATAGTATTTTGGTAAAAGCCCTAAATATGGGATGGTACTTTTAACAGTTAATCAATTACAAAAAGGAATTCTTCCCAAAAAATAATTTCCAGTTCAGAAGTGAGGATCGTTTTCGTTTTAATAATAAAGGTGGCACTGTGATTTTATTCTCTGTGCACGTATGCAGCTCAAAAAGTCGTCGTGTGCGAGCCTTTGAATGTTTACTGGGAAGATGAGGGACAATATGATGAGAGCTCAAGCATATATCAGGGTAATTCCTCTGAAAAATTGTGCGCTGGTGGTGACGTTTATATAATTATAAGGACTTGATGTCTTCATTATTCTGTTTATGGTGAGTTGCTCGTTATTGTAACTTGCGAAAAGGCGTCGCAAATAACCAAGTGACTTCACTGTACCAATCTAAAGAATATCGATTATGTGCGACATCGAACCTGTATTTTCGGTAGTCTTGATTTTTAAGTATATTCATACATTTTTGTATAGTCGAAAGCGACATCATGTGCCATTCATTATACAGTTAAAAAGGGAAATCCTATTCCTAAATATGGAATATTATTGACCGTTGTATTATCAGAGCATTTTATCTCTTAGAAAGCCGACAATAGTTTGTGATAGTTTTAAAAAATAATCATGAACATCATCAGTCTTTGGGTTATTTTCTGTGGTTTGAGCACGTCTGTATCAGGTGAGGTATTTTTAATTCTGTAATTTTAACCCTTGACAAATTTTAGAAGTGCAGGCTTCGACGAGCGGAAGTTTTAACTTGCATCTTGCATATGATTCTTCGAAGAAAAGGGCGTTTGTCATCTACAAGTTGTGTCTGGATTCTGTACCGGTTTTCGCGGACGCCACAGTTCGGATTGAAGATCCCGACCTACCACACAAATTTAAGGTCACGGTGGAAGAAATTAGAATAAACGGACTTTGGGTTGAATTGGAACGAACAGACCAGTCCACAGGCTGGGAAACTGATCTTATTATCGATTGGCGGTTTTATCCAAGTTAGTAAATTCTTTTTGACAAAAGGAAAGGACAAGTCATGATTACTCTAATTATATTCTGCCTGCTGATATTTTTATGGTTGTTAGGTAACTTTTCTGAATGGAAATAATTGCAATGCCCAATATATAGTTGATTGACTTAGCTAACAAAGCCTAGATGTGACTAAATGATCTGCTATAGGCTTTTTCAAATTTGAGCATGCAATGTCGCGAGATCAAAGAGAATATTAAATACAGATGAACCAATTTTGCCGGCATACATTATTAAAAGATAGATCGGTCGTTAGGTGTTAACAAAATTTAAAGTGTTGCAATTTTAGCTTTGGACGGGAAAGAGTGGTACATACCGGGTAATGGCTTTATGTACCGTGTATTGTCATCTTGGATGAGTTACAACGCCTCTCAAGTAGCTTGTCGCAATATTAACTCGACTTTAGCTGTGGCTGGTGTCAAAGACATTAATGTACGAGAGTGAGTGAAGTTACATATACGTACATACATCATTTTTTTAATTCCAATGTCACTAATTTATGTTTGTAGTATCATACCTTCAAGAATAAACTGATCATACACGAACAAATCATTTAATGCAATACATTGACTTATTTTTTTGAAATTCATACTATTTTACTTCGAAGGAAAATCTTTACCTACAACAGAGCGAAGTCTCCTGGGCAAAAGTATCTCGCAGTAGGCTTTGGATAGGTC
>CH002376.1:3012697-3050334 GCA_000149265.1 Ciona savignyi
AACTTCAAATGTATCAGAACCTTTTATCCTCCGTTCCCACATTACACAGCACGTAAATATAACGATTTTTTGCTAAGAAAGCAGAAATCATACTCACACATATATGTAAAAATCTAATGAAAGTAAATTAAAAGTTATGGTGGGAAAATAATAATATGTTGCTGTTGTTATATCGTAAAAACTGCCACTTGGTTGCTTTTGGCTTTTTTCAAAACCACGTCATGGTTGTATGTTGCAATATCTTTTTTTTAAATGGTTTTCTACATTAAAATGTATAGATTGAACAACTATGATTTCAAATTTAACAATGTCAACATTTTAAACTGTGCACATGCTGGACTGTTTTTAGTGTAAGATTTATTGTCGCCATTATTATATATATTTTTATCGATGTCACGGGCGAATAAGATCGCTATTGTATTACCTTTTTTTCTAACCATTTTACCGAAGTATAAAACGCTCGTTTTTTACTTCCTGCTCATTATCGAAAAGTAATCGGTCCTTTAAAAGTTTTAGTTAGTTTGTTATGGAATTATCGGTTATAGTTAAGATGCGTATGTATTTTTGGCTCCTATGTTCAGTCACAATTTGAGAATCGTCATTTCAAGACTTTTCGATTCCGCCATCATTCACTTTTCAATTTCGAATAAATTCATCAAGTTTTGGACAATGACGCGTTATTTCAAACTCTGAATAAGAGACGCCGTCTAATCATACTGCAACTTCTCACAAAGACTGGTGTTAGGAGCCCGCACCTAGTCGGGAAGTTACATTTAGCTTGGTATAAAATCAACAAATCGACTTTATTATTTGTTTGGCTAATTATTTCTAAACAACAAAGTCTCAGCTCAAAGACAATCGTAAGAACTTAAATGTTCTATGAAAGTTTCAAAGTCAAACTCAGACAATAGACGCGAAACGCATAATAAGGAAAAGAACTCAGTGTAAAACACGGGTAAAACTAAAAAGAGGGAAAGTGGAAAGGAGTGAAAGAGGAAACTGCGCATTAAAGAAAAGATTTTGACATTAGAGTTAGTTTGAAACATGGGGTTGGACGTAGGGTCTGTTCTTGGGTTGAGATTGGTGTTTAGGGCAGGGTTTAAATTAGTTTTTGTAATTTTAGTGATCAGTGTCCCTTCTTCCCTCTTTCCCTTCTTTTAGTGTTGCCCGCAAAACACCATGCTTACTATAAATCAAACACCATGCTATCTAAGTTCAACCCGATTGCACAACTTCTCTTTATCTAAATATCGTCGTACAAACTATGACAGTCGGTCATTTGTTTTTGATCACTGTTGTAGAACTCTCCATGTGCTATTTACCTCTAAATGCTGCCGTTCCATGTCATAACAACACGCTGTTCAAAATATTAAAGGTTATAAATCGTCTTTCACACGCCGTTCGCATTGATCCTTGGTATCCATGGTCAGAGCGTGTGCTCATTAATTTAAATTTTCGAGTTAGTTTTGCCATGTGATGCCACATTTGTCCGGTCTGGCCTTACATTTTGTAATAGTTTTTAGTTAACCAGTCCCTGATAATAATTAGAATAATTTGTTGTTATTATTTCAGTTACGTAATTTTACTTTTATTAAAGAATAATCTATTTAAGAAATATGACATGGTAATATAGTTTTTGTTACTTCCGCGGGTGGCGCACCGGGTTCGTAGTTTGAAAATTACGCAAATATTTGAATCAAAAACACAGTTAAAGTCCTGGAGGATATGATATTGATGTTTATCGCCGTGATGGGAAAACCAAGGGAAGTTAAAACACGGACAATCGTCAGATCAACTCGCACCGAACGTTAGGTTACCGGAGCTATTACATTGTGTTGTGTATGAATCAGACGTTCCTTCAATTTATGAATCACAAGTTCCTTCAATTTATAATTAAATTGCTGACTTCTGACAATGTCTGGTAAGTGCCTTGCACCAGGATACAACCGACTAGCAACCCTTCGTATGTAATAAAACTTACCAGCATTTTATCAAGCAAGCTTAAATTTTGTTATATTGCGCTAAAGAATGTTCATCATAATGAAATGATAATTTGTTTGTGCAACTTTTAAAAGTAACGTACATTTTTATTGTACAAAAATTTAAATATTAATATTTACACCAACCACGCAACACCACAACTTAAACGAAGCCACCTCTTCCAGTGTGTAACTTTTGGCGCACGCAAGTACTTACAGAAAGAAAGGCTAAAAATTTGTTAGACATGCTTTCATTGGACTACAGTAATGCATCCCCTTCCTACGTTACACACATAACAATCCCTGTAATAAATGGAAAAACCATTAAGTTCCGAATTTTATAGTAACTAATTTTTATAGAAAGCTATATCCAGGTACCAATATATTTAAATAAATGTACTATAATGTAAAAGTGGTTCGACACAAATAAAGTTTATACTGGATAAGGACGTTCACACAACGGGCGTGTCGTATCGACTGAATCGCATAAATAATCATTCAATTGACCATCATAAATTTCTCCACAATTCTGTAACGTTCCTCCGGCTGGGTTATCAAGATACCAGTTAGCTGGGCTACTCAGAAGCGGAGTTCCGTCTTCCCAAACCCATTTGCCCTCTTGTGCGCGGTCGGTGAATCCTATCCAAAGCCTGCTGCGGAACAATGTTTGGCCAGGAAACTTCGCTCTGTTGTAGGTAAAGATTTTCCTTCGAAGTAAAATAGTATGGATTTCAAAAAAGTAAGTCCATGTCTTGTATTATATGGTTTGTTAGTGTAAAAGATTTGTTCAGTTTATGTGTTATACTACAAACATAAATGGGTGACATTAAAATAAAACAAAAAAAACATGTACGTTTGTAACTAGGCTACACTCACCTTCGTACATTAATGTCTTTGACACCAGCCACAGCTAAAGTCGAGTTAATATTGCGACAAGCTACTTGAGAGGCGTTGTAACTCATCCAATATGACAATACACGGTACACAAAGCCATTACCCGGTATATACCACTCTTTCCCGTCCAAAACTGTAATTGTGACATATTTAGACCATCTGTATTAATTTTTTTTAATCATACGTCATTTGGTTCTCAAATTCAAGCTACACAAATAAATAAGTTCCACTTGAAATGTTTATGCATTAAGAAACGATTGGGTGTCCTAGTTAACCAACCCATCCTGGTATGTTGCATACAACTTGTTTAACATTTTGTAAGATATCTCGACCCATTAATGTTTATTTGATGTCTATTATAAATCATAAATTGCACCACAATCAAATTACGTCACAATGGTAGTTTGTTTGTTTGACAATATCCATACCCGACCGCGTGTTAGAACATGCTCTCTTTTGGATTTAGTCACCGTACAGTCTGCAGCACAGTAATTTATCTGATACCGTATTTTTCCGTTCCGGTTCTAAAGCCAAAGTTTGGTGAGTGTAATTGTTTACTATTTCATACGTACACCCGTCAATTATTGATTTTGGTCCCTTTATTTTTAATTTACAGAAAACCGTATCATCCCCGTATCTCCGTCCAAATCGTTCCCGTATCACCTCATATTGTCCCTGCACCCCTCCGTTCCGCATCTGTAACCGTTTGAACCCTGATCGCAAATTATAATTCGAGGAAACAAACTGTCCGTTCATTTATTCGATACGAGTTATTTTCAAACCAAAGCAACCCCGTTACTTCACCCGCGGAAGTAACACATTTGTTTCAGCAAAAAAGTAATGGGTTCCCTAATACCGAATCCTTGTTATAACTGTTTATCTATATTTCCTAACGAAGCGAACGTGTTACCCGACCGCTTAGATTGGCGGTTTAGTTCAAAGCCTTTCAACCGAAAGGTTGCTAGCTAGTTCGTTGTGTACTTGGGCAACTTAACGGAAAATGCCTGAACCCAGCGGATAAAAGGGTTCTACCAAATTGAAGGAACGTGTGAATGATACACAACACACTGCAAAATAGTTCCGCGGTAACACGACGATGGGCGCGAGGTGATCTGACGAGATTGTCCTTGGTTGAAGTAAATATAGATGTTCTATCCTATCCTTACCTAATACCGGTTATCTAATCTTATACTAAGTTCATAACGTTTGTTTCTGCAGTCAGTGAAAAATTCTGAGTTAACGACAGACCCGAGAATATAAGGCACGAAGGCCGTTTTTTGACTGTTCAGCACCGATTATTCTAAAAAAGAGCCGATATTTCGGAACAGGTAAGAAATTTTCACTTTATATTGTAAGGAAGGTTAATGTAAATGAAATAAAATGAGAAAAGCACGAACGAACTCTCTATCGCACCCAAACCAGTGATCAATCTGCTTTAACTCATAGAATGAATGAAAATAAACTTTTTATAAGTGTTAGTTAATATGTATTATAGGTTTGCAGTGCCAAAATGTGGAAAATAAAGCCAGGAAAACTCCACTATTTCTCGCATTTTAAACGTTTTATTGCCGATATTCTTAGTTTTTCGATGTCTAAGATCTGGAAACGGTAATTCCTTTCAAATTAAAAAAAAGAATTAAATAACACTTAAAAATACATTAATTAAAGTATCCTCGAAAAGCCCGCAATATTATAAAATTAATTTAATTTTTTATGTTTTTATTGTGTTTTTTATTTAGTATTTTGTGTGAAAACACCCTTTTTTGTGTGGAAACCCACGGTTTTATGTTTTATATGGTAATATAAAAGATTGCTAAAGATCATCACCAACTTGTTAGGTAACAGAGCTTTGTAATTTTTTTACATATAGTCGTGGCTAATCTGGGCTATAACTTACAAACATATGAATGTAAGCAGACAGAATATAATTGGAGTAATCATCACTTGTCGTCAAAATTTCTGTCAAATAGAATTACTTACTTGGGTAAAACCGCCAATCGATAATAAGATCAGTTTCCCAGCCTGTGGACTGGTCTGTTCGTTCCAATTCAACCCAAAATCCGTTTATTCTAATTTCTTTCACCGTGACCTTAAATTTGTGTGGTAGGTCGGGATCTTCTATCCGAACTGTTGCGTCCGCGAAAACCGGTACAGAATCCAGACACAACTTGTAGATGACAAACGCCCTTTTCTTTGGAGAATCAGATGAAAGATACAAGTTAAAACTTCCGCTTGTCGAAGCCTGCACTTCTGAAATTTTGTGACTGTTAAAATTACAAAAATAACCTGGTTTAAAACTCTTACCTGATACAGACGTGCTTAAGCCACAGGCAACGAATAACAGACAAAATATGTTCATGGTTATTTGTTAAACTACCTCAACTTACAGCTAGTCCCCTATCAATATAGATACAGTTGCTGATATGGGGAAAATTGGTTAGATTTTGTTTGTAATCTATTATTACAACATCAACCATAACGCCAATGTACCAATAAACAGCACGAAACCTTCAGAAATATATTGTTATTATACGATACAAAGGTAGTCACCAGTGCACAGTTGTATTTTCTGAGAAATTATCAACTATACATCAGCTAACATCATAATTTCCTTTAACTTTCCTGTAAATAATAAAGTGTTCGTTCGTGCAGACCTTTTAGTTGATGTACAAAATTAAGTTGAAAACACAGTGCTGTGCCCTTATAAATAAAGAAACAATAATACTTTTGAGTTAACTATTCTTTTTTGGTAAATTACTTTTTGTTATTGATTCAACCTTGCTATCAAGAGGATTTGAATAATTCATTTTTGTTGTTTTAGCCATGATTCCACTAGACCGCATGGAAGCACAACCTCCCGGCGTCATACAAGTGAAATTTAATTTTAAATAAGTAAAAAAAACTATAAAAAAAGCTAGAGAGCATCAGTAACCACTTGTTTATTCACCGCTATTTGTAAAACATGTTTTGTAGGTTATATGTTTATGCAAGTAGGGTAACTAACCACTAAGTGTTGTATTGTATACACAGATCATTTAGTCCCTGAGGTAACACAGCCTACCGATCTTGATATTCCTGTTTATTACACAATATATGTTATTGTCAGATACATGTTGGGTATCTGGCGTTCCAGATAGTTTGTTGCAGCTAAAACGTATATTTATTTTAACTTGTATATATTTACAACCGTATATGTGTATGTAATTACAGCTGGTAACGCGTATTTTTAAGTTTTTCCGATGACAATTAAGAAAAAAGCACACTTATTTTTAACCTGGATTTAAATACTCGGAAGTCTAAATACCCTTCTCCTTAAATAGTAGCCTATATTATACATATTCGGATTGCCATAAATATGCCTATTTATCCTATACGCTTCTGTGAGTGTACTTTTGATATACGCATCGGTATAAGGTAATCAAACAACAGCAGCTGTGTATTTATACCACTTTATGATAAAGCATATTTATGTTATCCCCTTGAATGGAAAAATAGCAGATGCGTTATATCGTTTCACATGAGCGATCAGGGACGATCAATGACGTCACCGTACACCTTTGTGATTTTGCTGGTTTTGGTTTTAACGCTTTAAGTATAAGTTCAGGCACTTGTTTGGAATGCAAGATACATTGCTAGTAATGCAAAATGCAGTGTTAGCAACAAAAAATAATTGGGATGAATAAAAAAGTGTAATCATAAGACGCCTCGCCTAAATTCATTGAGCCAGATTAGGCATATACCTTTAATCCATTAAAAGATCTACTTAGAAATTGTTGTTATACACTTCCAATTTGTTTATTGGTATATTTTAAATATATCAAAACCAGATGCTAGTTTAAACGTTTTATTTCGATCATACCGGAAATGAAACTTGAAAGTGGAATGCACGCACGGCGAAACACTGTTAACAACAAGAGCTCGACCTATTGGGAAAAAGTTTACGGTTTTATCGAATAAATACAAAGAATAAAGTAGCCACGAAACGGCATGCATTTTGTGGAGCAGTTGCACAGTCGTTTTCCACACAGTGCGTGTTGTTCCTTGGAAGGCCCACTTGCTTTGAAGGGCCACGGGCGACAGTGCAGCATATGGAAGAAATAAAGCGTGATCCGTCTAAATAGTCGGCCTCGACCGAAACACAGCGAACAGAGTAGTCAGTAGTACACCAGCAGCGTGGATAGAATACTGAACAAAAATTGCGTACATCGTTGGTTTGCATGGTGGTTTGGAACCAAAGAACGACAGCGCGCGTGGATTACGACGGCGTTCACCAGTCCGTCCTGAGCTACGCGGTAATCACATTGTATATGACTGAACTAAATGGGGGATTCCATTGTAAACGGCAACGAGCACGGAACGAGGTCCACGATGTATCCCCGAATGGATAAGTAATGATTGCACAATAAATCGCTAAAATAAGTCTTCACCGCCCAGCGGCAAATTGTAGAACAGTAACTTGATGGTAGGGCAGATTTGACAGTTACATATTGTTCGCCAGCATCCTGCAAAATAATTAAATGATCGTTAGGTCGGCATAACAGATACGGACCTGTCGAAGGGTCCAATGGTTCTAATTTTAAAATTGTTGGTATTGAAATAAAGATAGGTCTACCAAATCGTAGAGGAAATTCTACTTATTCTACTTGAAAACAATGATAGAAAAAAATAATACGAACATATCACCTTGGTATTTACATTAATCACAACCGTGTAAAAGTACGGTCAACTATACAGAAACTTTGACAGAACTACACCATGGCATAATGCTTCAAATTCCCAAGTATGTTTGAACGAACGCAATTTAGAATGTGCATTTTTACAAGGGAGACAGCCACAAAAACACAGTACTGTAAAACAACTCCAAACAAATAATTACCCTCCAAAAGTGTTGAAGAATTCTTCCATTTCCTTCTGCAGTTGCTGATTCCGTTCCTCGGACTGCTTCAAGCCGCGTTCCGCATTGCGCAACTTGATACGAGTCATTGCGTGCTTTTTCACTTCTTCGCGGTACCTGTTAGACGGGAGGATATAATAATATGAAACCCGACGACGTATTAAGTACTGCGACAAACTCGGTGTTTGAAATCTTTACAGCCCAAACAGTTAAAACATGGTTTTCAGTATTGGGATTTTTTTCTAACAAGTTATGTTTAAGAAGTATTTATATTACCACACGCAAAAATTAATGTTAAGTAAAGACCTCTCGAGAGAAGCGACCACACTAACCACAGAGAAGCAATCACACAATCATTATTAACTTACTTTAGTTCAGACAACGAATCTGTGCTTTGTTGCCTGCTCAGTAATGAATGATCAAGTTGCTGGTCCAGGAAAGAAGTTGTGCAGGAATCGGGGAGTGATTCTGACGAGAAATTTTTAATTCAACTTTAAAATGGTAAATTTATCAATAAACGTGAATAAAGCAAAAGGTATAAGCAGTTAGGAATAATTTTCTTAAGTAAACTTTGAAATCTACCTTCCGTGTTGGAGCCGATCCTGCCTCGGAAGTCACTAGGCACGGCCGAGGTCGGGGATGACGGGAAAACGGAAGTGGAGGACTTCATCTTCATTATATAATGCTCCTCCAGCATCCGCGATCTCTTCTCGTGCTCGATCCTCTGTTTTCGGAGTTCCTCCTAAAAATTAACGATTAAGTGGATTGGAACTCTCTCCACAGAAGAAAAAAAATCGAACAATGATAATTACCAGCGAATAAAAAGCAGAATACAAGATTAGAAATAAAGGTTACCTGCAGGATTTTAACATGTTCTTCCATTTCTTTGTATGACAGTGGTCGACCGCAAACGCTCGTCGATCCTGAGGAAATTACGTGCGACGTTCTCATCGAATTTGGGATAATGGCATCACGATCGCGAACCGCTGCACTGGCGGACGTCATATCCGTTTCCGCATTTGAATTTGGACGACTGTTGGAGTTCTGCGAAAGGCGAATGGTTTAACCTAAATAATATTTTAAATACGTCCACCGTTAGATGGGAGTAGAGGGAAATACCTGGCTGGAAGTTTTGTTTCGTCTGTGCGGCCTCGATGGGATTTTCGGCATTGAAGGCGAGGCCCCGTCGCTGGAACCTACGGAAGATCTACTTGCAAGATCAGACCGACTTCGGGCACTTGTTCTTATTTCCATTCTAGGAATGTCCGGTTCGTGTGGTATGCTGCCTCGGTGACTTGACAGTGTGGAGAAAGCTCGGTCGTCCGGCGGAACAGATTCGGTGTTCGATTCTTCGTCGGTGAGATTTTCATCTATTGAGCGAATACGGCGTTTCGGGCGACCGACGCGGGATCGGGACGACGGCGGTTCTTCAGCGGGATTTGAGAGAAAGGAATCCCGGCCGCAGACACTGCCAGCGACGGCGTTCGTGGACGAGCGCGGGGAATCGGACACGTTCACAGAGGGTACGGAAGGGGTGCTTACGTTGTTCACATAGAACGATTCTTCTGTTGGAACCGAAACACTAGGGGCTTCCCCACTACCGTTGCTTCGTCGCCAATCGCTCACCCGCGAGGAAACTTTATTAGGAGTGACGTCACTTCCCGCCTGTGAAGAAGCCGTCACATTATCGTAGAAAGACTTCCGTTGGTCGTTGGTTTCGACTTCCAACCCGCTGATCTTTCGACGAATCGGTTTGTTGGGTTTTCCCCTAAGCGGCGGTGGGTGGGCGGGGACCGGGGGCGCTGCCCTCTTTGACGTGTTCTCGGGGGTTGGACCCAGGCTGCCGGTCCCACTGTCGTCGGTGGCGTGTCGCTGACCCAAGGTGCCGAGGGGGGAGACGGTAGAGGTGAGGGTTCCGAATCCGGCATCAGTAGGAATACCCTCCGCATCAACAGCCACGTCAGGTATCGAAGGTGCAGCGGGGTTCAGTTCAGGATTGTCAGGGAAGAATATTCTGAAAATGGAACAAAATTAGCTACAAAACCTTATTTCGGAGCATTCTGCATAAAATGGTAGAATTGGTTAACATCCATACACATCTATACAATGAAAACTATTATTTCGGTTTTTATGCACCTGTTTTTAAATTACAGCCGAAAAAACAAAACAAAATCATAAGATTTGCTTGTCATTTTCTGAAAGCACATTGACAACCAGTTTTGTACGCAGCACACTGACAACTAGTTTTTTTTTATCAGTGCGCTTAAAAATTTGCATTTTTTTAGATAAAAAACGAGTGCACAACATTTACAATGATTCATGCGTAAATAATCCACCCACTTGTGGTTCGATATGAACTGTTTCATAACTTCTTGTACGTAACTGGCATCAGCCATCATGAGCATTGGGTCCTCTTGCTTCGAGCGCATGATGTTCGGACCGAACACCATGGCCAGGTTCGACACGTCCATTTTGTTTACGCTGGAATGAAGCTGAACTTCGTCCAGAAAACGACAAATGTACCTGTGGGGTGAATAAAAAAGTCTGTTTACCAAATTTCGCAACAAAAAATATACAGAGATGGTTTACATTCTTTGTGTAATTAAGTAATATTGGTTGCATATAAAAATGCCTTTTGGGTCAAGCAAAGGTAACGCATTTTTATTTAAAGTCGTTTTGGGGGGAAACTAAAAGGAGGGAAAGAGGGAAGGCGGAAAACTTCTTACTAAAACAAAGATTAGTGCATTATAGTTAGCTTTAAAGTTGGGGTTGGTGTAATTTCTGGGGTTGAGATTAGTGTGTAGGGCAGGGTTGGAATTAGTTTTTTTGGTGGATTTAGTGAGCAGTTTTCCTTCTTCCTTCTTTTAGTGTTGCCCTCGTTTTTACCTGAGAAGTTCGAAGTTCGACTGGGGAAGTAGTTTCAGCTGCTCGTTAAAGAGTTTTTGCGACTCCGCGATTTTCTTGTCGTTGATGTCATCTGCCATGTTGGCGGACAACAATTTCGCGGAGGAGATGAGCGGTTCGTACTGGTCGAACGGGATGACCGGCTCCGGGAGTTCTCTCAGGTAACCCTTGAGCAGGGAGGCGACGGTATGAACATCCGTTGTCCTACAAAATAAAGATTTATTACAGTTGTTCTGTCCAAAATTTTTTGGTGGCTGTCCATTTCTAAGGATCCGTAAAGCTAAGGTAGCTTATTTAAGCTCATTCGAGAAATAATGCCTTTCGCCAAGAGTTCATTTCGCTTATATTACAATTCCTGAATACTGTATGCAAGTTCAACATATTTATTTTAATAATATTTTCAAATTAACATTAGGTATAAAAGAAAATATATATTTAGTTTCTAGTATACTGGTGCAAAATCCGTGTAACACATACCCGGGAAAAACCGGGCGGTCGCCCATGTCGTACGAATCCTGCAGCTCTTTGACTTCGTTGGCGTGTCCCGGAAGTCGGAAAAGCCCCTCCTCCGAGAGCCCCCCGTGGGTGCGGATGAATTCCACGCAGTTCTCCACGATGATGGGGGCCTGGCGTCGTGAGCCCCGGCTGCTGGTCCTCGATCCGGTGGACGTCGTGCCGCATCCGGACGAGTCGAGGCGACGTTCGTGCCGCATCGTTTCGTCCAATTTCTGCCCGAAGATTCCTGAAAACGAAATAGGATTGTCTCTCCGTTGAACAAACTCTTTAACGAGATGAAAATTGTGTTGTTATCGTAAAATCGACCGGTTCACAATATTATCACAGAATCCTTTACAATCTTCGGGTTTTAACGAAAATTTATATAATATATAAACGCTTTTGTTGATGTTTTCCACTAGCTAGCAAAAAAATATGGTAAGCAGAACCATTCCACTTACCGCCACCAAACGGAGAAAGGATGACTCTTCGGATTACTTTCACCCACTCTTCCATATCGGCGGGCGAGTTGGCGGATAGTACGTATGATTCGTTGTTGTTTGTTTTCATTCGATCGGCTCCTACGAATATCCGATGATTAAAACCTCTCTAGAACATAGCACACTGACGACTAGTTTTTTTATCAATGCGAAAATAATTGAGTATTAATAACTCAGTAAAAGCTTGTGTTTGTTATAAAAGTTGGCCCGATTATTCTAAGGTGTTGTGCTAAAGACAGTTGCAGAGAAGTCTAGCACTGCCTGCATATATATGGATAAACTAAAACGGTGCCTAATTTAATTCCGTGTTGAGTTAACATCAAAAAACGACCATTAATATTATTTCCGATATTTTATTTTTATCGACGTCTCTGATTTTGAGCGCTAAGTGTATCAAGCCCTGGACTTTGGCAATTGGAACTAAAACGTTGGTCACCCATGGGAAATATACTCTGCGAGATTTCAAGGGAAATATGCACTTAAGATTTTTTGGATCACGATTAAGCATTGTACCGAAACGATTAAAACAATTTAACTTAACAATGGTTGCAGACAGTAGTCTACTTACTCTACAGCACCCTACTTCTAAAACTCTGATGTGAAAAGTAATGGACGCAATAACGGATATACAAATTCATTGAAAATCCTTGAGCGTCTCTCACTGCCGGTCAGTAAGCCGATAAACAGTTCCGCTGGTTGTGGCCGAATAATCCAAATCGTTTGTGTACACTATAGCGGATTACGGCCTTTAAGTCCCCTCAAAAAGCCAGATTGGGAAAGTGCGAACGGGATTTAGAAGTTATTAAATGAGCCAGGCGGTCTCCACCCTTCCTATTATTATACACCAAGCTCGTGTCGGGATTACAGAGTTTTAAAAGAGATGGCAAAGAAAGTTGCGCCCTTTCTATGCAGGGAAATGTGGTGTCACTATTTAAAATATTGATGACAATGTTTTATTACTTTTCACAGATGTAGGACACTTTAAGAGACAAATCGTGCAACTTTTTAATGCATCCAAAACATTTTACAGCGAAACTACTGGTGCAAGCTTAAATGACGAACAATATACAACAGGATTCTTGTCTTGACGAAATTAATTGAATGTTGAAAAAAATCCACTTTAATGGCGTTTGCGCCATACGTGTCAACGATGCATGCCATCTGCTGCGATATATATTGTAACATATGAAGCGGAAAGATTGAGGGCCTTGCAGACGTGAACGAGCGCTAAGCGTATTAGATTTATTACTTATCAATGCGTCTACTGCTGCTGTTTTTGTCATTTCTGATAGAATTAAGGTACAAAGGGCAAATTGCATTTAAGACCGATTACTGGAAATTCGCTGGCGAACACACTTCCTTTACAGATTTCTTTAGCTACAATGCCTTACAAACACACTCGAAATACCCGCAAACCACTACACGATGTTTACACACACGGTGAAAAGTACAGCCAACAAAAGTTCGGCGTATGATGGATGGGGGCCACTTTCTAATTCTGCAAGCATAACTTTTACTTAGCCAGCGGTTTTGCAAAATTTTCTCAAGCTGTATTAGAAATGGTCCTACCGTAGTTTCTTTCGGTTAAAGCTAACCAAAGAGCATGGTACTTTTGGTTACAGTATAAACAGTTCTAGGTAAGGGACACGTATATATATAAATAAAAGAAACTTGTCAATTTCTTGTTTGAGCGTTTTTTTTGTAATTTCCAACCAAAATTTAGCAAAGCGGTAATTTAAGTATGGAAGAAAAAAATCCAACTCGTTTACAGTTCTGTTACACTAAAAATAAATTGCAAGCTAAGTTATAACCTAATGATATGAAAACATAACTTACGATTAACGAAACTGTGTAGAACATTCATCTGTATTTAAATCTGTATTCAGACACAACTTAACATTTACAAAATAAAGCTTTCTTTCTAGTATCTTGGGCTGTATAAACGAAATGGCGGTTTCTGCATAAAACTGTGGAGTACTGCTGGCTGCTCCCTTCCTAATGTGCGACGGCGTTCAATTACATCTCATTTGTCTCCACTGTAATGGAGGGCAGACGTTTTAATTTCCCTCCGCGTGGCGGGCAATTTTCATGTTGGCATAGAAAATCCCTCCCTGCTGTGAGTTCTGTATTTACAGCGGCTTTGGACTTCCATTTAAAACTCTACACCGCGTCGGCGGATTGATACATAACTCAATACCCGTCTGTTTACGCTTCGCAGGGCGTCTGAGAAAACTCGAAACGTTAAAACAAAAGTCGAATTCCCGAAGCTCATCTAATCCCTTGGGTGGAAACACACCGCTGTTCTGACAAAAGTTTATAGTTTTAACTTCGCATTAGAGCTTTCAGATCTCGTGTCACGACGTTATGGGCGGCCAATGCGAAAGTGGGGCACTAGAACATTGAATAACTAGGTTTGCCAAAGCCTTACTTTATCCCAAATGCTCTACTTAAACCTATAAATTTTATGAGTCACGTTTCAACGCTAAAGGCCGCGTATAACGACCACGCTTACAACACCTGATCTAACCGCAAGTTTGCTCTAGGTATTAAACATAATGCAGTACTAAAACTAGAGAGTGTCAACCACGTGTTTAACCACCACTATTTGTAAAACACATGTTGTATGCCATATATATATATGCTACAGGGTCCCTAACCACATATTGTATTTTATACACTGAGTATGTAGTTTGTTTCTGCAAGCATAAACGCATGGGTCCCATAGTTATTAAACCAAACTTCTTTTCCATGTAGAGGTAAAAAAATAAACGTCTTAAATTTAGGAACATTTTACCACAAATGTTTTAAATTAAAGCTTCCTTTTAAGCGCTGTATTGAAATGAAGCTAAATTCCCCAAACAGCCCGATTTAGTTTTTCGTGCTTTCAAGGAATTACTTGGTTTAGTAGATAAGTTTCCACTGGGTTTATTACGTAAGTTTCTGTTTTTACATATGTGGGTTATGTCATACAGCAATTCTTAATGTTTTAATTTGATTTGTCGATATCCTTGTCTGATTTGTCGATCTCCTTGTTGGAGATGTCAGTACGATATGGCATACCTGCTACAATCATAATTCAGGAACATATCTTCGTTTTTAAAGGAATTACCCTAATAAATGTTTTCTTTCTTTTAATTGGAACGGAGTGTTTTATGGTCTAACATTTTACCAAATCTGATTTAAATTGGAGCTGCCGTTCAAGCAAAATGCGCAAAAAAGCTAATTTTTTAGAAAAAATACCACTTTGGTTTTTAACGTCTCAGGGGAATTCCCCTGGATATACTATCCAAAATTTTAGTTTCTGAATATATAGCCCATGTTGTCTAACAAATAACAAAGTTTGATTGCGCATACATGTTTTATTCTTGTAGATGTCGGGTCGACATGGCATGCCTGTAACAATCATGATTTGACAACAAAAGCTTATTTTTTAGGATATTTCCCTAAGTAATTTTATTAATTCTTGTAAGTGTTAAATCAGTTACTAATGCACTTACATTTTATCAAATCTAATTCAAATTGGAGTTACCGTTCAAACGCTATGCGCAAAAGAACTAATTTTTTAGAAAAAAATACCGTTTTGGTTTTTAACGTGCCAGGGGAATTCCCCTGGATTCATCACCCAAAATTTTGGTTTTTGCATATCTAGATCATGTTGTCAAAAAAATAGCGAAGTCTCATTGCGATGTTATTATTCCTTCTGATAGATGTCGGGGCGACATGGCATGCCTGTCACAATCATGATTTGACAACCAAATCTTATTTTTAGGGTATTTTCCTAGGTAATTTTTTCATTTCTTTTAAGTGTTCAACCAGTTACTAATGCACTTCCATTTTGTCAAATCTGATTTAAATTGGAGCTACCGTTCAAGCGCTGTGCGCAAAAGAGCTCATTTTTTCGAAAAAAAATACCGTTTTGGTTTTTAACGCCCCAGGAGAATTCCCCTGGATTTATCACCCAAAATTTTGGCTTCTGCATATCTAGACCATGCGGTCTAACAAATTACCAAGTTTCGCTGTGATTCCATTACCCCTTTTGGTAGATGTTGGGTCCACAAACCATACCTGTCAAGCGTTTGACGAAAAAAAAAAAAAAAAAAAGAAAAAAAAAAAACGGACAAAAACAATATGTGTCCCATTTTTTCAAATGGGACCCATAACTACCTATTTAATTAATAAGAAGGAGCCGAACAATCATTGCAAAAATAAAATGCGAGATGCCAACTCGAACTAGTAAAATTCCTTTAACGATAACTGTCTTTACGTGAAAGCATTTCTAGTGTTTCAGTTCTGTTACGTCAAGTAGCGCGAACTAACGCATTCTATCCTGTGCGTCTCATCGTTTGGCAACACTGCGGTCGAATGGCGAGATTAGGAAGCCGGAACGAATCGGAATACATACATTAGCGCCCAGACAGCCAGGGAATACATATCTGCGGTATTCTTCTGCAGCCGTAAAGCCTTCTTTGAAGCTGGATTGTGATATATTCGTTCTCACCGTCGCGTCGAACCACGAGAGACTTTACCTTAATTCAATCAAAATAACATGCGCGTAATTGCGGCTTGGGAAAACCAGGCATTTTTCGAATTATTCAATTTATCGAAATAAATTTATGACAGAAGTATCGTATGTCTAACCATTAGACTATTAGAGGATGGTAAAAATAGCAATTTCTACTCCAGGATTACGCGACGGTGGGTAACCAAGCTCGTATATCCATCCTGTTTGTGTTACCGAATAAGAGATTTAACGTCATTTCTCGATACTCTATGATTGCTGTGAAAATACCCACTATCCGCATAACTATTTTATCTGAAGTATGCAGCTATATATCATTGCAAAATAATGGGATTTGTGTAGACGTCTCTATAAAACCCATTAAAATTAGGTTAGGACGATATACTCGATATAATGTGCTCGGTATCTATTGATTAAAAACCGTTTACACGGGGAATACGATGATGCGTGATGATATTAAATCGAAACGCGAACCGTCTAATTTAATACCTCAATATCAAAATCTGTTATCGACATTCTTTCTATAGATCTATTGCTATATAAACCTCTGTATATGCCTCGCCTTGTTGATAGGACTAAAAAACGAGCTTTCGCTTTTGACCACGGCTATCGTTTTAACAAGCAATTACCTTACAGTACACATCCTGCAGGTGTACTTTAGTATAATTGGTTAAACAATTATATTCTGCAACCCTGTCAAACCAGTAACTGAACATGCTGAAATACACCGTGGTACTGTACACGGGTAACTAGTCACTCAGGGAAACCATAATTCGGGGGGTGACGGCGATAAACAAACTCATCCTATTCACTTGATCAGCGCCACTGGATTAGGTTTCTATCGTCGTGCTCAGCAGAAGTGATTTGACTAAAAATACTGCCAACCTGGATTTAAATCATCGGAAAACTGATAAACACTTAAGATCGACGCGTGTTTTGGCATAGTTTAAAGTGTTTTTCAACTCGCTTTAAACTCGATATTTGTTATTTCGAAGAAACAACTTAAAGTGGCGAGAAATTGGCCGCACTTACAAAAAGTCAGACTTGGATCATGAACTGCGGCGGTATTTATATAATGTATTTATTTATAAAGACGTTTATGGTTTAAAATTCTAAAAGCAATAACCTATAAGTATAGGATACAGGTATATTCTACCACCATATAAACCATATCATGTTTAACTTCGTATAATATTATATTAAATATTTAAATTACAGTCCTTTAATATGAAGCCCCCTTCGTTTATATATAGGTTTACAGCAAATACCACGAAAATAGAGAAAAATCTAGAAATTTACGCAACCTATAGTAACAGATTATATCTCAACACGACTTTGACCACGAAATGACGCATGGCGATAAATATGCGAAGAGTTTTCATTAATGTTTCAGTTTTCGCTTATAAAATAAGGGGGTGGCTAAGACTTCCGAGAACTTAGAAAATATGTCGAGTTTAAAGATCGCGAACCTGGGTTGAATGATTACCAATGTGTAGCGATTGTTTTTCGACGAAATCCTACCCGTTCGATCGCATAGATACTAGAGTGTCAACACGTTCGCAACATGTGAAACGATGCTACATTCACTCAACTTGATTGACGTGGTGAATGGGTGTTGGTGTTTTCCATAGAAGGACAAAGCGTGATCTCACGAGTGTCGATAACTACTCTTACTTCGCTACTGTATCAAGTCGTAACTGGTCAGTGTTCTCGATTACATTTTCAATGGAAAGAGTTAAAATAAACATGGTACCGTCGAATGGCAGAATGAAAAAAAAACGATCCTAACTCACATTACATCGATCAATAATTCTGATTATTGCTCACTTTCTGAAAACCATAGAATTTCCTCTCACTGGGGATGGGAGTGAAAGCGTTCTCAGAATTTATGAAGAATGTCTTACAGGCGTAAACGGTAGCGTTAACATTCTCACTTCGCACCTGCTGTCTGCGTTGCCCGCCACCTTTTAACTGTCGATTTTAACATGCATTCGACACGCCGGACACTAAATTGACACCTAGAGGCCATAGTTGGTATCCCCATAAACAAAGGCGAGGAAAAGCGAAAGAGCAATGCAAGTTGTTGTGTGTTTGTTTTATAATAATCTAACGTTAGCCAATACAGTACCGACTTACTCGGCCTATATTTGGCTGGTATGGCGTTAAGTTAAACACTATTAAATAACGCAACGTTCCTAAATTTCGGTAAACTTGGTTTTATCTCAAAGTTAAAAGTCTAAATGAGATACACTGCCGTTGACTCAGAAGCTAAAGTATCATTAAACACAAACCAGCAGGCCCTGCCGATCGCTCCAGTCGGCGTTGACCTTAAGAGCTTTGGTCAATATATCATAGTGATTTACGAGAAAACAGTTAACCATATCACATTTAGACAGCTATACAAACAAATATAACGAGGCTGTCACTGCATCCTTATTAAGTGTGAACGAAACATAAATAATATCGCTAAATTTGGCAATATCAATTCGGAAAATGTGCCTACTAAATCGTAAAACACCTGGCAATAAATCAGATGACACCTGTGCTAGTTTTAACCGCGTTCAAGAGGCCACTTACAGTAGGTTTGTAACGACATCACGCCGCTATTGTGTGGACAGTGACCCGGGTAGCACTGTAAAAGCCTTCTAGCGCCAAGAATTTTAAGCACAAGCACTAAACCACTTGTAATTATTATAATTATACATTGAAACCTCTGCCGCGAATAAGTCTAAAGCAGCTTAACCTATGTCACACAAATGTAAAAGATGAAAGGAAATAATAACTTACCGATGTTGAATGGTAAATACGGGCCAGTCATCGAACGTTTGCAAGGTAAAGTCGGTTTTGGGAGTTTAGCGAGCTGTGGACTCGATTGTTTATGACTGGGCACAATTTTTGCGCTTTTACTGCCCGCCTGCGGTTTAATATACACCAAGTCATCTTTAGCGTCGCAGTCACTACGACGATTCGCGTTCCGATTTAAGCCCCGGGAAAGTGCCTCAACTGACGGGAACGGGGGGCTCAGACTCCGGCCGTTGCTCCGGTAAGGAGTCAATGGTCCTGTTGGACCTGCCGGTGTGTCTTGCGGATTGTGAAACGTGAACGAGGATCGACGATGCTGCGATATTCGACCAGAATGCACAGAGCTTCTTCCCGGAGTAGATCGATTTGCGCTCGATCCTCTGCGCTTAAATCGGGGCGGACAAATGCTAGTTCGTCGCCGACAGTTGTCGGTTTGATCCAAGTGAATACCGCTGCCATTGTTGCTATTCAACCGTACAGGTGACACCGTCGAAACTTGGTTTCTTTTACGGGCATCCGGCTCTGTTATGCCGGCATATTCGGAATCATTTGCTCGATATGAATCAGAATCCAACGATTGCTTCTCGCTCTCGTAGTGGTGCACGCAGCAACGCCTCGGACACTGATGGCAGTGGCACATACTACTACTACAAGCACCCATTTCACTACTGCGATAAATCCAAAAAATAAATGATTATCAAATTGCCATCGAATTTTAACCTTAATCCTTTCCCTACCATTACTAGCTAATGGCGGATTTTTAACTCCAGCCATCGACTTTCTTTCCTAGCTCTCTTGTTTTCCTCGCCGCCGGCGAATTAATTACTATATACGAAGAAATGTAAACACTCGATCGCTAGTCGTGACGTAATGGCTCGCGCGTGCTCGAACAAAACTGCCATGTTTAAAAGTAAACATTTTCTATTTGTTACATTACAATGACCCGCTAATCAGCTCTCGCGCCAATCGACAATTACCGAACAATTGTACCCACTGGCAGATAAAGAACGTTGTTATTGCAAATCATTCATTGTGTACGCCGATAAGACAACACACAAGTCTACTTCCAATAAATAATACAGAAAAACGTGCCAAGTTTTACTCTATAACCACGATACCAGTCAAGATACCAAAACCAAGTTCGAAGGCTAATTATCTGCTTATTCGTTTTTAAAATCGCCGCAAATGCGATTCAATGCTTCAATAACACGTTTTCATCTTAAATACTACAATCTAACCACCCACGTGGTTTTATAAACATAACTTTTCTCCTCGTGCAATTAATCCGTTTAACTTCGTGGTCAGCGGTGAAAAGTTAATCCAATCGTAATCTCAACTGAAGATCCAACCTTGGCGCCAATCCACGCAGAGCTTGCAACTGTTTGCGACCTGCTGCTGCTGCTGCTCCTGCCACTGCAGTGGTAATTTGAACCGAATCGGAAAATCGCTGAGGAAGCGCACCGTATGACCATATATCACTCGCCGCTCTGCATATGCTTATTCTGACGCGCGGATGTCTAATACTTCTTCCTCGGGTTGGCAATTCCCGCAATGCTAAAGACCATGTCGTCGTGAAATGTCCCTTTCTATTTATAAATTGCCCTGCACGCCCGGTCACCATACAGTTGCGAGTTGCAAGAATTTACGAGTTCAAAGTTTGTGTGGCTTCTAGCAAAGTTTATCGCGTTTACTGCGAGTCGTGGTGGTTCTGGAACATGCTCGTAAACTTTATTGGCTGGGGTACGTCCGAAACAATTATTGCGTCAGCTCGACGACATAATTGCTTGCAGAAGACATTCAAGATCCTCTAGTCGTTTCAAAATCGTGCCAGACGCCAAAGACCAATGGCCCACTATAAAATTTAAAACTTTCGATATCACGGTTTGTCCAAATCACGAAGTCTTCAGTGAGATGTTGTCACGGTTTCCACGATTTGTCGAATAATCAATCAAGTGTCCAGAGGCGTTATCACCATTTTCGCCAAAAAAGCCTGTTTAACGACCTAATCTCGCAAACCGTTTAACAAACAACCCCAATTTTCATTCCGTTAAATTGCATCGAGAGATTGGGAAAAGCGTTTTCAATTTACAGGTTCCAAAATGAGCTTTCTGCTAGCATCCAGCATTCCGAACCAAGACGCCTTTCCTTATACGGTATAACATTACCGATGGAAGCGCGAGGTTTGAAATTAAACGGCGCCGCATTAAAAGCCAATTAACATACAAACGCCGGGACGATTTGCTTTATAAATCATTCATTCATTCCACCTCCAGCAAGAATAAACAAAGGAAAGCGAGTTGTTCGACAACAACATATTTGTAAAGGTACCTTTGGTCCAACTCGTAAATTCCCCGATAGGTTTACGAGAGCGGATGTTTGATAAACTTGGAATTTGCATCCAGCGTAATCAGAATTACACGTCATTGTTTGGACACATCAGCGAAAGTAATCAAACGCATCGAATCCAAAAATACCCTTTCAAAATTAGTCATTCTTTGGCGACATGCCAACGCTAAAACTGGTCTACCTGTGGATTAAATATGTGAAAACCTAACCCCTGAGAACGACCTCTACCTGTCTGGCTTCATTGAAAGTCCATCTGCACCTGAACCGCACGTTACGCTCGTCTAGACGGCCACGACAAGTCCACACCGAATTGCTCGTCCCCTTATTTTATGCGTCACGCAATCGCCTTGTCATTAAGCCCGTTGAAGCGCAACGAAGCGTGTCGGGACAAAACAATGACGTCCAATATCAGCTTCAAAAATGAAAGTTGGATAGAAAATTGGCACTAGCATAATTCCACAACATCCTTTAATATCGACAATATCGACTATAATGTCAGATGAGTCATTCAATATATTTTCCAGGGTTGTAAAGACGAGGTACCTTATCGTTCCTTAGTCATATCCCATTAAAGCCGCAAAATACACATCGCCGGGGTGTACTAGGAAGCTCTTCTCATTGACCAACTCACAAATTCACGCAATGTTTATACAAAGGCCCCAAAAGAATTACATTTAAGTCCACAATCAACCGGTGCCCTTCCACTTGTCATGACCCACAAGCCAACACCCACATCGCCCGCCGTTTAGTCAGAGTTACATTGTATTGGCGGTGCGGCCACGAATACCGGAAGTAAACTTGAACTGCAAACCGCTTTCTATAGATAAAGATGTGTAATACACACCAGCTTTGATGTGCCAGCATGGAATTAGGCACTGTGATCATGATACGTACAGTATCTGATGTGTTGTTTTTTGTTTAGAAAAGCGTGTGGATGTTAAGCGCTCTGAATGTACGGACTACTGTAATTTGTTTAACCTCTCAAACAAAGACATGCGTTCCTGAAAGTTATGACTAACCTGTGAGCACGCTCGAGCGGCCACTCGACCAAACAAACAAACAATGATTGGAAGTGACAAGTGTGCGGTTGTGATTCGAAATGACGTCACCGGATATTCCCCGATTAGTCATGACCGACATTCTTGTTGAAAATTGAACGATATTACCGATATGGTGCACCGATCCGAGTTAAAAATTAAACTATTGGTATAGTATCCTTGAACGCCTCGTGTTACTAAAAACCTCAATACCTTACTTTTGTGCATATTTAAACAACCAACTTTTATCCAATTATCCTCAAAACTAAGCTAACAGTTATTTCATATCTCGACTTTAGTATAAGTTTAATACTATCGACCGCATATCAAGAATCTTGCAAAACTTCGCTGGGCTGCGTAATTAAATACTATTCTCTGTGCTATCTTTCTGTGCCGATTTTTGGCGCGTAAATTTAGCAAATTGTATAGTTAAGATGATGGATACTGGTCTGTTTACAACTGAGCGACGCGGGCCGCCATAGTCCGACTGGCGAAAGTGGCTTATAAGTGCGTGGTGAGTACACAGAAAGCACGGGCACCTGGACAATGCATCTCCATCAGCCAATATTTGAGTTTCTCGCCGGCTCAGACGGTGAAAGTACAGTGCGAGCTTAAGGAGGGTATGCTTGTGTTGAGTGAAACTCAGACTGAGTAATGAGTATTCCGCCGGCACCCAATATGCCAAACTGCTGCAGAATACCTTCACCAGCGTCAAACTAATCCATAATTAGAGGCTCTGAACCACTTTCCCAGCGTACAATTGAGATTTAAAGAAGTTAACGACCAGCCTGGCGAGTCTGCGTACCTGACTCATTCAACTTTTTTTCATCGTTCTTGAACGTGACCGGGGTACAATAGGTTAAATCTACTTCGTACAAACCGCCGTTCGAAGTGACAAATTCAAGTCCAGAATTTCCAATAAAAACATTTCCGTTTCACAGCTAGGTATAAACAGTTGATAACCCACATTTTCACGCTTTAATGGTTACAGACGAACCCCGACAAATTTATCCACTAAGCCGTGAGACCGTGACGTATCAGACAAGGTGTTTGACGATTTGTTGATTTTGGGTGAATTAAATTAAATGCCCAAATATAGTGATGTATTGCTCTTTGCCCAACTTCCTAAAATTTGACTAAAATGGCGAGGTATGTCAATTTAACAATTCATTTGCGCAGCTGGGAAATCGCTGGCGCTCCAGTTTAATATTAATACGAGGGTATGGGGCGGGAACACATTCCATTCATTTCAACGAATACTGGGAGCGGGCGACGGTGGTGCAATCGCGTACTTTGTCGCGTATTGTAACCAAAGCGTCTCGTCTCCCAAGGGTATAATGTACACGATGCGAAACTGCAAAAATCATCGGAATGCGGCGCAACCAACGACAAAACTTACGATTTCTATCTCCACACCACTCGCACTCATAATAAACGTTTGGCTTTCAAGTCTCGTTTTAATCGGCATGCTGAGTTTTATGCTACTACAATAACACGACAAGACATAAAATCAATACACTCAATACAAATAAGCCGGCACACATTAAAGATCTGGAAGGGCAAATCTAAACACAACCAAGATAAACGTGCTGGTATTACATTTCAGTGGTATTGAGACATTCTACTCGGCCACGCTAAGCTCAAAGTTAAACACTTTGGCTTTGAGTGTCTTTAAGCCTTCTAGAGATGTCAAGTACATCAAGTTAAAGTCGCAGTTCGGCCGTGACAGCAGCGTTTATTGGAAGATGACAAATGAGGGGCTTTCAGATATCGAACAACTTGAACCTCTTGGCATGCGCTTTCGTACTTTACCAGGAACGTAAATTATGTCAACTTTTGGAATGCGTCATTACGTAAAATTCTAGGGAGGGCAAGCAGAATCCCGAGAAAATAAAATTTATCAATTCAGACAATGCACATGAACACATACATTTATTAAATTATCGAACGCATCTGTATGATGAATAATGTGGCATTTCACTGAATAATTAAAGCACCGGCGTTTAAAGTTCCGTTTTAACGACGTGAATTAATTGAGTTGATCTTGTTTGCAAATATATATAACAAGCTGTTTGTGGACCGCTACTCCTGTTTTATCCGTATCACTTTCTTGGCCCTACAGCACGCGCTACAAACAACTATCACAGGTGCAAATATAGACGACCGCGCACAAGTAAACACATAGCAGACATCAAACAAAGGGAAGGCGAAGGTCGGATTGAGATTCCACAACGAATCGAAATATTCGCCATTGTCGGTCTCGGATTACACAATGACGGGCAATAAAACAGTCATTTTTTGTAAATATTTTATAACGATTAAAACTTCATGTTCCGCTTTCAAAGGGCGTTTTTTAATAATAATAATATATAGGAGAAAATCGCAGTGGGATAGAAGTTAGACTAGACATTAAAACGTGGGAAAAGTAGTTAATTTCCTTTACAATGCTAAGCGACACGACTTCTTTTTCGTTGCCAAAGCTAATTGCCGTGCCGAAGCGGAACTGATGTCGCGCAGTTGTTAGGAACCGGTTATTACAAAGCGGACGCGCGTGTCGCAACACTAGGCATTATTCTTCAGCGCTTCGTCGCTGTACATTGAAATGTACGGCATGAATTATTACAACTTGAAGTTTAGCCGCAGCAAAGGGATATCCTGGCTGCGGTGGCGCGTTTATCTGATAAACGAGACAATTATCCAAATTACCAAAGAAGCTCACACCTGTGGGACTGGAAATTATTTTGAAATTAGTTTTTATAGAAACACGGAGTGGGTTGCAGGTTACAAATTATTTTGTTTGCTTTTTGATTAAAATACCACTACTACATGTTGCAACATGGTGCTGTATTATTACAGTTTGGGTGTGATGTTTTTCAAATGTGAATTCGACTTATTGGCGATTTGATTTTGACAGAACACTTAGACCTGTCAGTTCCAGTTTAAAGTTATTAGTTAATATTGACAGATTTATTAGGCATTAGTGACAAGCGAAGACGAAGTTTTCACGTCCTTTTAACCATCAAATCTCCGATAAAGCGGATCTTCTCGGTTTATCGGAGATTTGATGTACTGCCGTGACGCACGACGTTGTTGAAATAAAACCAATACGCTGCTAACAATGCTGCAAAAACTCAGTGTCTAGTTTTCCGTGTTTCTGAAGAACGCATTTGTAACGAAGTAAAGACTGCAGATTAATTTGGTGATGCACAAATATGCCCAAGTATCTGACACATCAGCACTTTTACATAGCATAGTGCACAACCAATTGACAATGTTAAAATAACACATTTATAAGTTTACTAGTGCATTAAAGGTGAAACGCCCCTACAAATCATAACCCCCCAACAAAATCTTAATTGATTCATCGAGTAACACTATGCTCGCGGGTTTGAGCTTTCACGAACCTTACATATAGATATGTAAGCAAAACTACTACGGTCACGCCCGCGATCAGCCAAGCGATTCAATCTATAAATACAAACACCGCGAGTTAGCTCACACAGGTATGTCTTGGCAAAGGGGAGTTCCCTTGGTCTAACCGTCGAGTAACCCGAAGACTTATCATGATTGGGATGTTGCCGTGGTCGGTAGATAAAACTCCGGGACAATGTAAGACAGATGTAAATCGTCAAGGTGGTTCAGTTACTCCCTGTTTACAATGTCAAAACTGGGGTAAGTGTGAACTGAATGAGGGAGTTACACAAGAAGGTAGACCAAAGCAACGAGTAAGAAAAACAAAGGGGTCATGCAACAAAATTAACTTATATTACCTATTATTCAAATCTATAGGGCTTGAGTGCGAGATATGGGGAGATATAGGTGTGATGTACTTATACAGGTATTCGGTTTTGATAATTGTTATAGCTTTTCGCGACATGCCAACATGACTCTAACAATAGCTTTAATTAACTCCCTTTTCCAAAGTTCGAGTTAATTTAGTCGCTCGCCGGTATATCTATCTCGTTATCATTCACCGCATGTCGAATATGCGAGTTACAAACAGCCTGGGGGTATCGGATATCCCACAGGCGTCTTCTGCTTTCCCGCAATCTGCACTTTATCCGGCGGAATGTGTAGCTTTGTGTAAAAACGCCATTTTCCAAGAAGATTTTGGTTAAGGTGTACAGTTTGTATATAAGAGCACGTTGTAAACACACACACACACATATATATATATATATATAGACCACGTTTATCGATTTTCAAAACTTGTCTTGGCAGTGCTGTAAATCTCATCAAGGAATACATGATCTGATCAAGAATTAAAAGTAACTTGATTCTAATAGTTCCTTACAGAATCCATTTTGTTGTTTGTTTCTCAGGATTGTTTCGAACTTCGTCACATTCCGCGCCTTTTGTTAAGAAACTTTCTCTTATTGCACCGTCTGTATTTGCACAGTACATCATGTGTGTACTGACGACTAAGAATTCGGGAAAGACTACGATGCATTGGTCCCAATTTTAACACGGTTATAATTGCCTCGGCCGATTAGCCATAATTAAAGTTCGGATTTGATATTGGGTCGAAGAATCAAGCCACTCTGCTGAAGTAGGCACAAAACAAATACAAGAAAACAAACAACACGAAACGACGACGGTTTTAAATTAGAGCTGCCCGAGACACAATAAACACACCGAACCATTTAAACCCGGTATCGCTTAAAAGCACCGAACCTACGCTAAGCCTTTGTTACGAATTCAAACTAAGGATGAGGGAAATACACGGCTTTAACAAACAAACATCATCTACATTAACCTTACTTTCCAATTGCCTGGTCACAAACACGCTGTAAGCTGAAACTTAAATTTACCTATACTGCTCTACCCTGACGGCAATTAATAATATTTGCATTCACTGGAATAATGTTACAAAATAAAGAGAAAGCACTTGAGCTCGATGGGACTATGCTATCGTGGCAAAATGCGTATTTGTATTACCGAACAGTGCTGTTTGACTGCTTCAAATAATGTGCCTTTACTGTTGGTTACTGTAAACATGCCTCAGCTTCCTGATGTACACCCTAATATCCGGACTGATTAGTACGCATTTGATTGCGCTCACACGAAGCGGCTGTGGCTTAACAATACGACCAACGGACGAACAAGCACAGGTCGACTAAAGAAGCGCCAGGGACTGTTCTGCACTTCTGCTTGCCTCAAATAAACGGCTGGGCTGGCAGAAAGAGCGAAGCACTTCGTCAAAAAAGCACACATGTTTCCGTACGCCACACCCGGTGTTAATGCGGGTGTACCGAATCTCTAGAAGTGATGGCGAAAAGATGACCTAATTATATGTAACAAAATTGTTTGAATGATGAACTTCGTGCAATTTGCATATATAAATCTGTTGTTTAAGTTCAAGTGTAGTTTACTAATTCGAATACAGTCTTGAGTTAAATTAGAGTACTAATACGAGGACGGTGTTATTGACCGGCAGGGAAATTGCATGTGTGACCGCATATGTGGATTTCGGAACTATAACTCCGGTCGTAAAAATATAGAAATCGTTTCATGACCTATTTTGCATATAGTGGTTATTAGGCAAACAGTATAAAAATGTTTGTCGAAATAATTGCACGTTCCGAATACCACAGTTCGCTATTCCGGGATTCCAAAGTCAAGTTGATAAAAGGTAAACAGGAGAGTTCCGTCATAGTGTGCTAAAGATCAAACAAAAGGCTAACTTAGTCGGGATTACTGCTTGTTCATGCATTGAAATTATGATCGTTATTGTGCGGGCCGTGTGTGGGGGTTAGTTGGACTTTACGAGACGATTTTTATGGCGGCTAGACAGTGGAAGTTAATTTTCACTGCAACACACGTGCCTGGTGGTGGAATGTAAACTTCGGCGGAGGAATAGTCATTGTGACGATATAACAACGCCTATTGTTACGATGTCAATCGGTCTAATAATAGCTAAAATCATTTACCGAGGATTAACTCGCCTAGGGTGGGAATAAGCCCAAAGTTTTGTAGGATTGGTGTTTCTAATAAGATGCAACTAAAAAACACAAACCGAAATGAGACAGATGTACAAGACAACTAGACATCGACACACAATAATTACTGCAATTCACACAATACGAAAAACCCGTAAACTATTTTTTTCCAAAATCCGTCGTCTGTAAGCCTGACAATAGCATTTTATGCAGACTGAACGCAGTTTCCTGGGGCAAATTCCAATCCAATCGTGTTTATTTACGGCAAAATGTTCAATGGTAAAATTCTATGTTGTATCACAGAAAGTGTAGAGTTTTAAGTTCAAGCCACGGGTATGAAGGTTACAGATACCGAAACATGCACATATTTCACCCAACTGGTAAGGCAGGGTAACCCCTGGTTCGATTTACGAGGCCGGTGAACGAAGCACAAAAGTACTCGGTCGTTTGAAGAATTTTATGGCGATTTGAACAAGCGGCGAATGAAATACCGACCGCCGCAGCTGTGCTCTTTAATCTCTTCCCATGAACTTGCCTTTATGACTGATAGCTTCATAAAAGAGTTACATCACGCAATTTCAAAAATTCCATAGTCAAATGACGACATGCTGTAAAACCTAAAATTTGGCTTTTAGCCTATGTCTTTAAAGAAAAAAAATCTAGTTCAATCAAAAGCAATATCTATATCCCTTAATAATCTATACCATATTTTTACTCTGAAACTTTATAGTAATACACACTATTATTATAAAATGGAACGCTTAAGGGCCGTTACACCACTAGATAATTAAGCTCTTGAAAGGTCAAGTTGAATTCTGCGTAAAACTACGCATCGGGACGTATAGACGAATTAACATAACCGCCCTTAATACAAGTTATGCAATTACGCGTATCGTTTTTAGTTATATGCCGACGCTAATGTAGACTAATCGAGCAAAAAAGTTGGCTCGAATGGCGTAACAAAACATTGAATGAAGCAAAATCCCTCCGTGCCTCAGCAGCGATGTGTTCGCCAAAGCCGCATACATTTTAACACAGGAAAACAAGGTCGCCAGATAGCTGTAATAATATCGTCTGGCTATATTTTTCCACTTGTAAGCAGTGCTTCCGCCTATACAAGGTTTCTCCTGAAGCAAATATGGCCAGGTTACTATCAGTGAAACACTGTTGATATGTAACTGCACGGTAGGTTGGAAGTGAATGGTTTCAAACGAGGAAATCGCTTGCTTGTTTGGTAAACTGGGCTTTAGAAAAAGAGTTTCGGCTTATAGGAAGTCGAGTTGAACCTATGGCACTGAAAAGTGAAGTTAAAGTGCTGAAAGGCTGATGATTCTCAAGCGTCAATAAAGACACCTTTGCGAAAAGCGCACCACCTACATTCTAAGATACATTCTGTCTGATTTGAAATTGCACCATCTTCTAATCTGTTTGCATATAGACCAATTGCAAGAACGATACAAAATCACCGCATGCGCCAGAGACTCCCATAGAACATATGCAGTAAACAGAAGCAAATCACACGAAAAATATCTATACATAGACCTACTGTTACACGCATAAAGGTCACAAAGGGCTGCGGCCTAAATCTGACCAAATCCTGACTTAGGATAATGTTACGAGTTAAGGTTACAAATTCAAAAGGTTGGTAATTATTTTCTGCTTAACCTTTGGTCCCCGCTGTAACCTCGGACCATTCGTCACGTGTTAGTGCCCCTCGGACTGGACACCTGAATTTGACTCGCCTTTGTAAAAATCCCTTCGCTTACTTACTTTAAATCCCAGCTTGCTTTTATATCGACCCAAATACCCATCCTCTAGCTATAAATGCGTTCACATATTTCTTAGGTGTAAACTCAGAACTCACCCCATATGATTCTTAACAAATGGAACTATTACAGTAACAAGGAAAAACCTATTTTCATACGCAATACAGTGCTGGACCAGAACAAAAAAGAAGATTGATGATATTGTTGACAGCGACGCTTCAGTACTGACCGCTTTGTCAGTCAACGTGCTCTATATATCGCCTGATTTTTTTGAAGTTACGGGTTGAGCTAATAGAATTGCAATAACTTGAGTTTTAGGGCGAAGAACCAAATTTAATTACCAAAAACGGAGGAAAAATCATATTAAATTCACAAGGCAAAACTGTAATGTGGTTTTATTTATTTATGTATAGGCAGGTGTCTGTTGTACCGTACAGCCTATAGCCCGCCTTAAAATTAATTTCGTTGATCGACAAAGAGTGTACGTTATAAGATACTTCATTTTTTATTAACCGTTGTCAGCCGCAAGGTAATTTGGACTTGGTACAATCAATCGTCACGTCTTGCCGTAACAAAGCCTCATAAAGGGTATATTTTTCAACGCGTTAGGTCTTGTCTAGCCATCCTCAATAAGCACTCTATTCAGGCAGTAATCTGGGGCGCCCGTGCCGACTAGGAAATAACATACAACGCCGCGAAGACCACCAGACACCGTAAAATTTGCCGAAAAATTATGACAAATGCGATTCATGGCAGAGGCCTAAGCGTATGGCTGATTTTTTTTAAGTAGACACAAGTTATAACGAATTTATCAGTCTAGCTATATATCCAAGGAGTAATTACCCCATATACAGTATAAGTTCTGATCAAGGTAAATATTTAGTGCTTGGAGCGTGTTTCAAAGGTCTGGTTTGCCTAAAAACATGCTAGGCATACTCATGAAAAGACACAAATTCCATACTTAGTCGGACCAAACACGGTTTACGATAAATGTAACGCAAAACGCGGCTGCTAATCTGCCCACCAGTGGTAAAACCCACCCACCACTCGGGCTACCCAAGCTTCCTATGATCAATATTTAGATTCCATCGAAATATTATACAGGGGTAATATCCTGCTAAGTGGGGACCGCAGACATGGACGCAGATTATTATTACCTCGTAATGGTTTCCTAGCTTTAAGCAGATGTTTATAAGTAATTTACGTCACCCCACCGATAGGGACACGCGTTGGCTAAAATAACAATATATTGCCCGACCGCAATCAGTATTAGATCGACGTACTGAAATTAATTGTTAAGCTCTCGACTTCCAAACAGGAAATTAAACTTTAAGGCCTATGGTAGAATATTTGAAAATGGCCATTGTTTGGGAACAGCTGGATTAATCACCAACAGAGGCAGTTTTGTAAACTGCGATGCCAAGTATTTAAGTGCTTGTACCGAAAGGCACTTGAGTTGCAGAGAGCAAGGTACACAAAACATACACGTCAATGCTGGGGGTTATCGGCCCTTGAACATTTCAAGATTTTGAAGATATTCCAACAATATGATTCATGTCCTTTAGAAACTAATTGGCATTCTGATGATTTCTCCACACGATTAAGTGCCGTAGAATAACCTTTTTGCGCGTTATTACTCGGAATTTTATATATAATACTACTTTTTGTCAAACAAACGGATTTACCTGGAGTGATTTCGAAAGCGAATTTGTTCGGTTCCTTTGATTTCACTGGCAGTGTGTTGATCTTCGTCCCGATCAGAACTAGACTTCCCTGCATTAAAAACAACAATTGTCACGAATGAAAAGCTTACGACGCAGACAGCGAACCAGCAAATGCCTGAATTTTATTGCATGCATAATTTCAATGAATAACACATGATACACAAAGAAGGAAGTCTATGGTTGTCAAACTCAGCGGTCGTTTTTAATATCAGTTTTAGCCATACAACTGCTGGCTATGGTAACTTACCAAATGCTTTCCATCCATATCTTTATAATAATGCAACGAATCCTCTCTGAGCACGAACCAACGCTCGTTCCAATTCTTAAAGTTGTTCCCTCCAAACTTTTTTAAATAACCGCACTTTATCGCCCCCTGTTGGTTGTTTATAAATGCGGCCTTCTCTCCGCTAGGCGATGACACGGAGCGTTCTTGTAGCGGTGAAAGTTTCGAGTCGTCTGAGCAGCCGTTCGATTGAATTCCGTTGCTCAGAGCAGGTCCTTCTGAACTTTTGCCGGATGCAATCCTGTAATAAATACATTAAGTTATTACCTTAAAATAAAGTATAGTTTTTATGAACACTGAGACATTATTCTTATGAAAAAATAGTAATAAACTTACTAATACGTTTATTTTATTTTTGCTCCTTAATAATTAAAAAAGATACACTTTAAATATAGCATAAAGGAAACAAGTAAAAAACGACAGTGGTTATATGGCTTCATAGAAAGATATCAAAATTTTATCTGCCCACAATTTCAGATGTTTTTCTAAATTATAATGGAAAGGTATGGTTAATCCCCACAAACCAGCATATATTATTTGGTGGCCGAACGGTGTAGAATGAATATGTAAATGTATCAACTATAATAGGTTTCGCGACTGTAGGTATACCGAATATAAATTACTACACCAGCCATAAAGAGGAATGTACACAGATTGACTGGAGATAAAACATGACACGAACTAAGATTTAACACCTGAAACAAGTTAATTTACCATGATTACCGTTACGAAACTGTAATTTAAGACAATTAAAAGTTAAAGCAAACGTCATGTGACAGTTTTATATTGTCAGTTATTCAGCGAAACAACAGGACAATTCGCGATAGCCGCGGCGATATGACAGTTTTGTCAACATTTTAACTCAATCGCGAGTATTAACACGTTTTATCTCAAAATTTAAAAAGAGATTACCAATATCACTGTAAAAGACATTACCAGCCTCAACTATTGTCCTCCAATCCACAATGAAGAACAAATTGACGACCAGGATATATGTATGACTCATACAATATTGTATAGAACAATGAGTCTCAAATATAAATACATCTTTATTTTTATATCTCCAATATAAAACTGGTGGTATATGTTTTACATTATGGACTGATATATTAAACTGCACAATGATTAATATAATGAAATACATCATAGCATTGGAATGGACACTTGTAATCTTATACGCTTTTGGAGAGGTGCCAACTTTCGCTGACGTAAGCAAAAGCAGAAGCTCTCGTTAGGGAATTCTTCAAACAAAGAATTAAATCGACTGGGGAAAATGGACAAATGTCTGATAAAGTTTTAGTCAAAACAGAGATTCTTAAAGTTCTAAAGCTAAATGTTTTATTTGGGAGTTAAATAGAGATATACCCCTCCCCGCGGACTTAGGAATGTAGCTTGGTATAACCCTGTCAACTAATTTTAACAGTCTATATTGAATTGACTTATGGGATTCAAATCCGTCACCGCACTTTGCTAAACCACTTGCTTGACGAAAATAAGAGAATATACAAGTAAATTAGAATTACGAAAAAATCGTTTTTGAAATAATCTCATTATTTCTATTCCAACGACTAATACAGGGTGTCCCAAAAAATGACACCAATTAAGATGCAAATATCACAAAAAGTATGAACTCGAAATCAATGAAATTTAACAGGCATATGAGTTGACATATTTAAAAAAAAATATTGTCATTTACGCGTTGTCAACAGAACAACACATGTGCTTATTGAGTTTCTGGAATTCACAGGTTTTCAATGTGTGATTTTAAAATGGTGTCATTTTTTTGGGACACCCTGTAGAATAAGCCTACCCCTCTATTCTAGATTTTAAAAACAGCAACAGTAAATACTCAATCGAAAAGTCATAAAGCAACAACTTATATGTCAGTGTCGGCATACTAACCTATTACACGAAACATAAGTGTTGCATCCTGACTATTGTATATTTCTATCCTACATAATGTATTCATTCCATAGGTTATGGCTGCACTGCCATCTCCGCAACGCACAACAATGCGTCCAACCTTACCGATCTTCCATACTGCGGGTGCGACCCTTTTGCAACCACTGAAACTGCACATGGTTCTTCTTGGGGCAAACGGCGGGTGAGCGGGGGAAGAATGCTTCTGAATGTACCGGGGACACCTCCGGTAAAGATTCAAATCCGAATTCCGGGTCAGAACCCCCGCTTATTCGATCGGGTGATTCCCTAAGTTTGTTTGTGGTGAGTGAAAACCTTCGAGCATATTTTCCAACTCGTTGTTTCATCGACGGTCGCCCTTTCTTGAGACGCAACGGTGGCGCCGACATTTTAGGCTTTTAACAAGAATCCAAATGGAAAACGTGTACGATTCAGTAGAGTTTCAGTGCAGATTTTAAAATCTCATCAACGCTAAATATCAAAGCAATATGCGCCTTGGAACAAATCTAATATGGTCTTTAATGCATGAATGAGATATTAATTAAAAACAATCAAATTAATTGTTAAACTGAGGAAAAGGAGATTAGAAGAATTTCCAATAAGATGATATAATTAATCCTTTCTAGTTGCGATTCCAAAATACATCGATTATCTATGTCATAATGCTGATTGCATCTACGTGACGTAACTGATTCCTTAGGTCAGAATAGGTTATTGAGTAGTTATTTCACAGCACTAAAGAGAGGAATACGTACCAATAAAAAACGTCTAAATTTTTTTTAAATTCATCCATAATTCCAAATGTGCATGTACACATTTATCTAATGCTACCGACAGCCATATATAATAAAAACCCGCGGAAATCAATGGCGTGCGGACAATGGCACGTTCTGAGATCTTTCGAATGAGCTATGAATCATGGTTTCTCGATATTAGTCAGATTATTACGTGGAGGAACTTTGGTGAATAGGACCAAACAAATTGTAATTGTCATAATATACAGGATTCATTACGGCATATCATAAATGCTGTTGTTCATCTACGCTTGTCGTTATCTAATACACCTTTCCTTTTTTTTAAGATTTAATTTAAAAAAAAGAAAAAAACTGGCTGCTGTAAAATCTACTTAAACTGCAATTAAGCTCTTCATTAAAAACCTTATTATAACTTGGTAACAACTCCCAACACACTGCAATGTCAAGTACTGATAGCACACAGAAGGACTTCTGTCAATGTGATGACAAGACGAGTCGGATACGTTGATATGATGCAACAAGCCTGCAAGACGACTACTGATGTTAATATACAACTCTGTCCCTTCGTCTAACCTTGACAAACTCAAAAGACCCGACGTAGCATGCTTGTGAGAGTACTAACGTATTATGCGTTATAAACCAATAAACTAAACTGCCGTGGAACACAAATGCAATCAAATTAGTCAGAAATAGGATTATGGTACACTCAAATTCCTGAACAAGATTGCACTGAGGCTTTCTAAATAAATGCTGCGAATTTCCTCCCCTGAGTTACATTTAAATGCCGTTTTCCATTAGAGAAAAGCTCTGGAATTTAAACACAACACTTTGCCTATCGGAACTAAACCCAACGAGGTTTGGATTAACATACCCACTAATCTGATTATCAAACGATATGTTTATAAACCATTATACTGATGGTGCAGATTATCTTAATCTAGCCCTGCGACAATCACTTTGAACACTAGATCCACTGGTACAAACTTCTTTTGCAAATGTCAGAACAAAACATTGAAAACGAGAACACGCAGCGTGGGTTCATTAACACAAATGCCTTCGATTGTTATTCACAATACAATTTCTGGTCGACTTGTTTCGCGTGTTTTTTCAATTATGATGTTTACTGACAGCTGGCTGATTAAATCATTTACTTTCGAATGTGACACTGATACTGTATTTCGAATAGCGCTTAAATTGCCTAAACTTATAAAAAGTGTCAAACTGTGACGATTCCAGCATAGGTTTAAAAAGGTCGTATGTCAACCGATATGATGTAATACTTAACACTCGGGTGACAGTATTATTCACCGAAGAGCGTATGCTGGTCGTAGAAAAAAAAACTGACTAAAGAGCAATTAAGCTTATTCTGATATTGTTATTTTACAATTAGTACAAACATATTTAATAGACTTAAAAAACGTATAGACTCTAAATTGACTACAAAATTAAATTTGCAGATTCGTTTCCAATTTTTGATATACCGAACGCGTTTACAACTAATACACACCGCTCTGATACAATATACATATCTGTTCAAAGCCCTGTCTATCTGGCAACAAAATGCAGGCCATCCACTGGAAAGCCACAGTTACCCAGCATCACTATGATTTCCTGTAACTCGTAATAATACTTGACTCATCCGCTTTCGACACGAAACAAGTTGCCTCGCCCAATGCTGCCAACAAGCGGATGGAAAATTGTACGAATATTAATGCAATTTGTTGATATTGTTCCTGATATACATTTAACGGCGTAATAGACTAAAGCATATTAACATGTTAGAAAACTGTGTTTCCACTGAGGGCACAAGTTTACTATAATCTGTCAAGAAAAGATTTAGGAATTGACGAGCGTTCCTTCAAAGATTGAATACTGTGGAATGATCCCAAGGGCGCTTTAAAACAAAATTTGCAAATCACAACGCTCGACACTACTGATCAATACGATAAATTATTCACCTCTTTATCCCTATAACAAAGATAGAGAAAAAGTTTAATCAAATAGCAACGAAGAAGAAGATTAATTAATGTAATCGATGATGGCTGGTGGACTGGTGGTAAAGTTAAAAAAGGTCGGGCATTGAAATCATCGTTTATGCACCGGTCGATTACATACTAAGCGAACTAGTTAGTAAGAAATGTGACCTTTCGTAATATAATACCACTGTTTAACACTTGTTTGATCCCCAATATTTCCATATGCCCAAAAGAACCTATTAGAGCATGGTGGAATTTAAATGTGTAAATACGTACTTTAGTTTAAAACGAAATAATAGCGATACCCATTAGTCCAACATGTCCAAAGACAACAGTATTGTATTTTTAGATTTACAATCAAACAGCGGCGGTATGCCCCAAACTACTTAGTCACGTTGCGGTTATTCCCATGTTGGCCACTCACTAAAAGTACATTCACCACATGAAACAAACAAATATAGAAGTTGTACCAAATGACCCTTTAGCAACATTTGCAATGAGTCCACGTATAGACATCATGAAATAAACTATATTCAAGAAAAGTCTGTCACGAATCGTGGGGATCTTCATGAGAATTTGGCGTTTTCCAAGAAGCTGAATGGGCATGATCGATATAAATAGTTTGGTGTACTAATCTATATTCGAACGTTATTAGTTGTAATGGATCAAGATTGTATCCAAAAAGTCCAAATTTGACAGACACTGTGAATCAAATTAAGTTTATTCCCCAAAGATAAACATTCCCGACCGTCTCTCCGGATTTAATAGTCGTCGCCGAATAGTTTCTAAAAGTGCTTTTTTACACGTTAAACCTAAAAACGTTATAATTCTACTGCTGCAACATTACATCATCGCATAAATCATCAAACAAGTAAAGTAAAATTCGCAAGCTGTATAACCAGAG
>CH002376.1:3050434-3064967 GCA_000149265.1 Ciona savignyi
AAGTAAAGTAAAATCGGCAAGCTGCATAACCAGAGGTCGCCACTTACAGCACAAGCAATGAGGCATACAAAGCTGTCTGGCGCCCCATCATAATCATTTTCTATACGCAGGACACGGGTACTGCGTGTTAATTATTTATATTCACATCGGGAAGCTCGCTGTAGGACCCACGCTTCCAAATAGCGAAAAAAACTAACACCCACTTGATAACAAGGATTAGTCTATTAGGTTGTAAATGCAAAATTAACGGCATTGCAGTTACGTACTATACACATACAGACACATACAGAATTAAATATAGGCTCAACTATAACCTAAATTTTGGTAGCAAAGGTAAATGTAGTTAGTGTAGGTCCAACTGTATCTTAATATTCTATTTTTAAGTATTTTAATATCTTTTATAACTAGAAATTGTATGGTCGCTTTCGTAACTCTGCACTAAAAAATATATATTTATAACAAACACACATTTATTTTAATTACTTAAGTTAGGTAATATCTTGACAACTTAATATTTCTTATTCTGCTAAATAAAAAAATATTTAGATTTTTAAAATTAATATTTAAAGTACACCTTAGGTAACTGAACGGTCAAAATAGTATACGGAAGTGGCCTGTATGAATGTAGGCTAGTTCAAAGCGTCCCATAATATGAGTATTGAAAACATAGAAATATTTCAAAAGACTTAATAAATATTTTATAACGCAGCATCAACAATTGACCTATAATACGCCAAAACCAGTAAATGAAGCGTATGAAAATAAAGATAACAAATATAAGGCGATAACCTAGGTTATAAATATTATTTTTACGTGATAATTTAATGATTATACAACAATCGGTGTGGCAAAGTTTACCTTTTAACCTTTTTGGGCCGCTGAAAGCTTTTAAATTTCATTTGGGTAAATATCGCAGCATTCTATTACAGAATTTACGTTTCTAAATCCTTCAGCTGTACTTAAACACAAGGTTGAAATTTAGTTAAAGCTCAATTGTTTGTATCTCGAAAGAATGGGCACAATGCCGAACCAAACGCTTCAAAGTGTAGCGTACGGTTGATAAGCTGGTACTTAATACGGGTTTGATGGGTTTTGAATGGGAATCAAGTATGAGCTAACGTAGAGGACAAAGATTATTAAACGAAAATGGGTGGTTTCTTAAATTTAACCCGAGAACATACTAAAGTTACCATGACAAGTCAAGGGTTTGAACGATTAAATTTGACGCGCAAACAATTAGACCTCGAATAATATAAATGAACTGTATGGGCGAGTACATTTGTACGTTCCGCACGAACTGGAATTTAAAACCGCAAATAGTTTTAGGTTTTAACTTACGATCACAATAGTTTTGGTATTAACAACACGTTCTTATATTAAAATATGGAATAATTTGCAAAACAAAATGCGCCAAATGATTTCAAATGATGTAGTTAACTAACATTTTAGAAATACTCTTCTACTAGAAAATTCTACTATTATAAAGTGATGAAAACCTACCTACCAAGGCTTAGTTTAATAGATATCCTCAAAATAATAGAAATCCCTTTATACAAATTAAAGTGACTTACTTGGAAAATCTCGGCAGGCTCATTGTTGTTCCCTTCACATCTTTAAACCTCATGCTTTTTTGTTTAAGTTTCTTCAACTGATCCGTAGCATTCCCGGCAGCTGCGTCCCACAGAGCTCCCATCTTTTCCTTGTGAGCAGCAGCCTTCTTTTTGAACCGCTTTCCAGCATTTTTCTTATTGGGCGTGGTTTTTGGTTTGTTGTCAATCAACTCGCCGCTAGCCAATGAGCATCGAGAGACATTATCATCGGTAACGTTCAAGTCCCACTCGCTCTCGTCGGAGAAGAAGCTGTAACATGATATGCTATCAGGGGCAGTCTCTTTTTTCGATAAAAGCTCATCTTTAGAACTGTCTTCGAAGTCGTCGATATAAGCTATTGGGGCAGGGTCGATTGAGTCATAGTTCGGATTCATGCCGGCAGTTAATGTGGCACTTTTGCTTCCGTGCTCTCCCGAATCGAGTTCATGTTCCGGGGTCGGATGTACTCTTGGTAATTCGTTTCTCTTCTCTTCGGCTGGAAATGCAGACTCTAGAATTTCATGAAGCTCCGAGCTCATTCGCTTTTCATCTATTGTGCTGGACCTTTCAAGCTTTCGCTTGTCCTTAGGTTTGGGAGTCAATGGTGGTTTATGGCGACGAACAGGTTTCAAAGGCGGACCTGGTGGTAAAGGGGGAGGTGCAGAAGCTGATTTTGGCCATTTGCTCCCGCTGTTAGAAGAGCCATTTGTGTTCGGCGTCCTACTGTATGCTGCGTAATCCGCTATGCCATTTCTGGATGTACGGTCAAGACAACGAATCTCTCGCATTACGGAGTCGAATAAATCTTCTCTGGCTGGTCGACGGTGTACTTCCATTGTCGATTTAACTTCAAAAATCTGTCTGAAGAGGTTACTGTTTCTGTCCGCCTCGCCTTGTATGGTTCGAAGTGTTGGAATCCCCCTGTGAAGAATCTTTTGAGGGAGGTCTAGCTTATTCACTTGTCATACTTGTTGACGCATTGGTCGTCTACGACAGGGAGAACAGCACAGCGTGCTCTGCGTACTAGTCTCTGTTAAGTCGACAATAAAGCTTGTCTCATCCAGATATAAGTTTGGTTGTTTCCGGATCAGCAGCCACTGTGATAGTTGCTGTTTAATCTGATTACCGAGCACAAGGTGCTGGTTACACCATACAATTCAAATCAGCCACTAATACCTTTGAAAAATGTTAAGGTTATTGACATCTAAATAATAATTCAATCATATACAAGAATATGAAATGTCAATTTGTTTACAAGACAGCTATTTCTAGGCATATTAATCATAGAATATCCGGTCGGTTTATTAACAGATTAATTACCCTGAAGATAACACCCTGGTACGTATATCATCAATGCCCAGGCCAATCGTATTTCATCTGAGCCTTAGTTTCAACCGGGTTTACATAATATGAAATATAAATTCTCATATTTGATAATACTTTTAAATTTTTAAACTAGCAAAAGCTACGTATCTTAAACATAAATGTAAGTCGAATTACTCTTTTCTCTAACTTTGGTCTTCAATATAATCCCATTTGAGTGTGCTAAATTCGATTAGAAATGGCACGCTCTCATTTACTACCATCGATTTATCCAAGCCGACTCAAGGCGAAAGCTAAATCAATATATATAGCCTGGGACAGTCGACAATTCCTTTACAACGCACATCGTGATATACAAACTTTAACTTATCCGTGCATAGAATATTACCTTATCACGAATGAGCCAAACCTAACGTAACGAACTTACACTTAACACGTTTGGCGTATAAATATTACAGAACGTCTTACTGCTGCATGTTAAATGATGGACGACCATAAGAAGAAAACGTTGCATAAGTGGGGGCTAATTTAAAATGGTACATAAACATTGTGTAACTAAATCCGCATTGCTAGCAAAGTTTTGCATTTAGAATACCTTTTCTACTAGGTATTTTCCTTTGAGATCGGTAGATTTCAATACAGACTTCCTATACCAAGACAGTTGCCAAGCAAGACATTATGTACTGCTAGCCTCAGCAAAACGATTTGCTGAAATAATTTCCGGATTGTTAAGCGTTTGAGGGCAGTAGGAGTCACCAAAGAGGGTCGCGGCTCGTCCACATGTGAGAGCCTAAATGAACAACCAAGTCAAAGCTATATTTGCAAATTCAAAAATCAAGTGTCTTTGACTAAGTTTAGATAAACCTTGCACACAGATAAGGTTAAACCAATGATGTAATTGACAAATAATTGTTCTAACAGCTGTTTTAAAGTTAATAGTTTACGTTAAGACACCACATCGCTCAAGTAGCTGGTTGATCCGCAGCTCACTGCGTAAACAAACACAGCTGATACAAAGTATGTTGTTATAACTCAACTTCGCAACCGCGATAACAAAAACAAATCTTCAACTGGTAAGATAGTGACAAACTTTGCCTAAACCGTTGACAGTCACTGATATAACCTCTGTACTCGCGGTCTGTTTTCTATGTGGTGCCGTTTTGTTTTTCTTCTTATGGCAAAACGTTATCTAACGCGCTGTGGTTTACGAGCGAAATGCGCATCCCCCCTATTTGGGTAATGACACACTAATTGTACGATGCTGGTGCTTTAGATGCGTAGTTTACACGCGATGCTCTGATGTAATTATGTGTCTGGCTGCACATTAAATTAACGTATTTGCAAAAAAACTAGAAGGCCCTATCTATATATGTCCTTTTACTCAAAGTAAAGGTCATGCAACTCATGCGTTTGTCACACATATATATCTTCCCTTAAGTCTCAGCAGAATGCTTCCGCATATGAGAAAACTTTTTCTCAAGACTAGCATTTTAATTTCACACACAACGCTCACAAAGTAATCTGTTGAGACATCACTGCTTTCAATGATGTTTACTTTTTCAGCGCATACTCCAGCATCTGTACTTAAACGGCTTGTCCTAAAATGACGAGCTACCTGATGTACAGCCTACCTTGCTACGAAAATGGATAATTACGATTTGGACTACTCGATGTGTCGTTCTGATTGCACGAGATTAGTAGCATGTCGATATATTGATTCAATTCATTACTTACGCTTCACGTGTCTGCCAACGAATTCCCAATGCATCATAATGCAGGCATCTTAACAAGTTTTCTTTGATCATGCGGTGTTTCGCACAGGTACAGGTTAAAATACTGATGTAATTCATTGTACTTAAAATAACAAAATACACCGTGTAGACTTAAGTATTGTATTGGAACTGGTGTCAGTCTTAATAAAAACCGATAATGAAGACCGGGTTGTTAAACTAAATTATTCATTCTATTGGCAAACACGTATACAGAATTCTTGGGGAATAGATGCGGCGCAGATGTATAGACTTTGAGGGCATTAAAATTGAACGATTTAAAATCGACTTCCCAAATTTGAAGCCACGGCACTCCCTTCATTCTGACTCGCACATATTTGCACTGGGCGCTTGGAATTTGTTTTCTTTTTCCTTACACAGCAATAAAACTAAAACAACCTATGTAGTTTCCATACCACCCGTTTATTCAATTCCCTTCTCCGTTAATGCAGAAACAAACGCTTCCTTTCTCAAGCAGCGTGTACTGTATTGTGATGTCATACACAAGCCCTCGACGCGCGCGCCTATTTCCTGTTTTTGGCTGATGCATAGAACATCGCTTTACATCATGCATTGTACGATTTTAAGAAAGGAAAGTACGTTAACTGAAGCTGCAGATATGACACTCTAAACCAAAGTTGTTGTCTTAAAGCGACACAATTCCCTCTTGGCGTCCAACAGCTCACGACATTCTATCCCAAAGCAATTCGTATATACGTGCACACTGGCCTGAACTGCGATCAAAGCACCGTTTACGTTTCAGCAATTTAAGGTTCCCCAATACAGGAAAGGGCATATGTGTTCATTGGTGTAACTCATGTGCGGTTTGTAGAAAATGATCAAGTTTGTAGACGCTAAAACCTAAAAGCCATTCAATCATAACATGCTTGTACTTTCACGCGCACTGCGTACTTACGAGTGGTCGGTCCATATCAAACATGTGATTTCTACGCAATCAATATGCTCGCCCCGCCAAAAACACGCAAAGAAAACGTAATGACATTTGAAATACAATGCCTAGTAATTTGTACTGTTGTGTAACTGACGACCTACATAATTGCATGTAAACAAAAGAGCTGTGTTGCACTAGTCAGCGCACAAAACGCAAAGTTTCCATGCGGAGAAACCTTTATCTTTTTTGTACTTTTTGGTCCCTCAAACTAACTTACTGTGTAATGTTGCAAGGTTGCTTGGTATAGTGGATTATAAACACCAACAAGTCTATTTATAAAACTTGGTTCTGCGTAGGTCCACGAAAAGGAAATACGCGCAGTCTGCACAGAACAGGAACAAAATCACCTTTTTAATGTCTACAGCAAGTGTCTTGATAAAATTACTTAACACTGGTATTTACGTCGTTTCATTCACAACATGCATCTGTATATTTCTCAATAACTTTGTGTGGTATAATGCGAAGTAACTGTCTCCTATAACTGTGCTACGGATTTGCGCAGACCACCAGAAATCCGGTAGAACATTCCAAATCGTAGTTACGTCACTTCTATTAACGACTTCCCCTGTCAAATGACTTAATTTCATTAATCTTTCGGAAACCTGTCCTTTCGATGACTTATATCCAACAATTCCAAAATATTATGTCATATTCTTTAATTTAAACATTCCTGTCTGCCTGAATATATGCAGTTCGTAAAAAACACTTTGTAAATGTTTTGTCGTCACTGTACAGCCTAGGTAAACGTATTTCGAAAGGTTTACAATGTAAATTGGCGCGTATCTGTTTCGTTTACGTTAATTCAACTGAACTTTCTGTGCTTACCACAATCGAGTGAAATGTAGTAGGCGGTTTTAAATTCCAAAGATACAATAGGAAACACTGATATTACTGTAAACAACGTGATGAGTAAAAGCAATTTCCTACAATGTTGATACGCTCGAGCACTAATAAACATATGTATCCTACAAATGTGTATATACGTTCTGCGGTGGACAATTGTTCTCATAATTACAGTGAATCATTAATATAAGCCGCTAGATAGAGTATCATTTAAATATATGAATAGAATCGTCACACATATGTCCTGGTGGGTGCGAATATCCGCAATGACAATTTATCCCCGGTGTAGGACTTCTGTTGCTATAAAAAAACACTGTATCGTTAGACTCATCAAAACGCTACTTCCTTGTCATACATTATGCCCTTTTTACCGCATGTAACCAGTTAAACTCCTGCATAGATTCTAATAGCCGACGGTTTGGGAACACAGCTTGAAAAAACCTTCGCAAGAGCAAAACACGTCACAGCACAGCTGTAATTAATATCACGTTTTTGACAGGTTCAAAAAGAAAATCTTCAAATAAAATGATTTTTAGCGCTTTTTGGGGTCGGAAATGTGCATCTTATCAAAGGTGAACGCATTTTACTCAACACGAATTTAAAGTTCAAATGTTCAAATGCTGTTCGCATACACGTATTCTCTAGGTACGTCTCAAATAGACAGAGATAACGTGTGCAGGAATCAGATGTGTGACTCATTGACTTTTGCATACGGAGCCACGGAGGTATATTCGGGCTCTTTTGCGCCGCCTTACGTTAGACCTATGCAAAGTATGTATTGTCACCGTCAGAATTACTCGCGTTTACTTTGGCGGGTTATCTGAGCTGTTGTAGTGTGTTGTATGTAATTGATGCGGTTCTTCAAGTTTGGTATGTTTAGTAAAACCAATTAATTGAATAGGTCCAGGCGAAATCGTCCTAGTGCCTTGCTTAAGAATACAGTTGAACAAGTCAGTGACAAGTTTCAATAGAAAAACTTTCACTAGACGCAGTACATAGATATCAGTTCGTTAATCTATATATGCGATTTAGTTATTTATAGTAAAGAAAACTAATCCCACCAGTAAGCGATCTGCATTTATATATTCTATATATTTCGTACCTGCTATAGGGCAGGGAATCTGATCTTTGCCTCATTTTAGCTGTTCCCCAGCAGTCAAATCCATTTAGAAGCGCTTTACCTGATGCTTTTGATTTGGACATGTTTAAGTGTTAGCGCGCAGCCAGACAAACCCTATCAAATCTATGCTGCTTCACGTTGATAACAGTAATCTGAAAATGAAAATCGGGTAAACTTTGTGGGTTAAAGTAGGGTAAAATACGCACTATTCCAAAAAATACACACTGTCAAAGTGAAATAAAGTAAAAAAATGTTTTATTTTTAATGTTAAAAAGTAACCTTACGAAACGTCTCAAGATAAAAGTATTTTATAGACTTGATGTTTTTATTACTCCGCCTTTTTACAATTCCAGCATGCGTTAATTTCTAAATACACATGAAACCATATGGGTTCCCTTACACTTACCCTAATGTAGTATCTCAGATGCAAAACGTTTTGCAAAGCGATTGGTCGTTTTAACAACAACTTCTGGGGTAATGGTTCTGCATTTCAGTTTTGTTGGCCTGAGTATATACTTCTAATCCGCTAGAGAGTTGCTTAATTTGCAGTTGTTCCATGGACGCCTTACGTCCGTGTATTACTTAGATTTAGGCACACCTGTTATACCATCAAGCTTACATTCATATATCCCGTTGGGAATTTGATACTTTCTTTGCATTTAACCCGAATTTGTCTAGGTAGCAAAAAACTCTTTTTGGTTAAATTACTTATGCTCGTTAGATTGCAAAAGCCTATACCCTGTCTGTTTAGAAGTATACATACACTGAACAGCTGGTTTTCTTCGGTACACTTTCCGGAATAATAGGTAGAAAGCAATGCCCCTTTTCGTCTGTCTTTTTTGCAACCCGAACATCTAATATAAACCATAAAAAAGATTTCTAGCAAATCTACTAGTAAAATTGACTTGATTGCACCACAATAACATCGCCTTCTTTGATCGAGTGGTTTAGCCATGGCTGCATGTGTTATTTGATCGCTGTTTCCGGAGTAGCTCAACGCAGGCTTCGAAACATAGCACGCCACATGTCTTGTGGTCTATTCTTATATTAACTTATACATGTAATACTAAAAAAGGGATTGGTAGAAAACTAAAAATTTATACGGGTAATACAGATAGGTTAGAAGAAGGAAACACTTACTTTGCAATTGACTAAAATCTTTTTTTGGCAGCCTCCAGGCTACTTTATTTACGTGGTATCTATGTCTAGGATTTTGTTCATTTGGCTTTAAAAACGTATAAAATCAATTGAGATCCAAGAAATAATGACACTAATTTACTGAATGCAGCAGGTGTTTGAGGAGTATTAGACTACTACAGAACTGCCTAAGTAAGGGATAAGAAGACTTAAAATCGCGGAATTAATACACAGAGAAAGCGATTGTCAGTGACGCTCAAGTCATGTTGTTTACTACATCTGCTGCATTATTATCACGCTGATATACGTAACGAAGTCGGTCGTGTTGTTACAAATGCTTTTCCGGCTAATTATTGACAACTTGAAAATTAAGACCTTGCAAAATTGCCAATAATCGAATTAAGTCGATTTTAAGAAATACAGTCTATGGCAACATCGTTTTAAGTTTGCATTTATAAAAAGGGCCTTACCCAACATGGGTTCAAACTTAGACTATGTGAAAAAGTCTTAATGAATTGTCATTAGTATCTGGCCAGGTGCACACATTCAACATTTTTATTAGTAAGGGAAATCGGTCAAAGGATTTTTCAGAATCGTTAAAAACACGTTTCCACGATCCAGTTCAAAGCGCACACTGTGTTTTACTCCATAGAAAAGTTTTTGACAATTTTGGATACGTTATAATGCGCAAGATCCTCAAAGTGGTTTGATCACAGACATAATTCGAATGCACTACCCCCCATTTGCCGACAGAACAACACCAGAAACGGGGTTGGACGACCATCATTTAATCAATTTAAAAAATAAAGTTTCATACGCGGGTAGGCAACAATTAGCAAACATTTTAAAACTTGCATATATAACAGTAAAATGTAATGCAGCAATTAATAGGTAACTGTTGTTAAGTTTTACTCAAACACAGCGATAATGAATAAAGTAAGTTATTTCGGCAACCAATAAAAACATTTCCTACACTGGTTTCATCTGACATCTCAACAATACGATCACGTGTCAAATCACGACCAATAAAAACAGGGGACGAGAATACGTGACCTGGAAGTCTCTTTTGCGCCACCAGCTGGCCGTTTTCGACATCAATGATTGAGATCAGGCCATCGGTAGATGCGGACACAATCAACTGAATGAAGAAAAATGCATTAGGAGTTAAGTTTTCTACTGGAAAGTACGATAATCAAAGGATCACAAATTTAAATATTGGAAAGCGATAAAACATAGTTTTTATGAAACATTACATAAAACTCTATACATCACCCTGCCATGTTATCCCAATCACGGAGATAAAACATGAATATATAAATATCTTAAGTGCCTTTTCCAAGAACACAATCGACTACTTTCCAAGTTCAATCCCACATTATTTGGCTAACTGCCCAATGCACGACCTTACAAACTCGTCCTAAAACTAAGATCAATGACTATTTAGCTCACGTTTACAGAAGAATTCCAACATATTGGAAATGGAGTAGCATAAACTGGTTGTCCACTCTGGTCTTCAGTCGAGGGAAATTTCCACAACAAATTTCCAGTTGCCTCATCCAGACAATAAAGATGACCATCATGGGAACCAATGCAAACAGCATGTTGGGTGGAAGTTGGTATTATAACTGGACTTGAGAATATAGGAGCCATAGTGCGATACGACCATATCTGTAAAACATGTTAAATACCGTAAGATGGCTTAAAAGAAAATATAAGGGACTTTTTTAACACTAATTATTTGTACAAGACATTACTAATTACTTTTTTATTAAAAATCATGATCAAAAGTGTTAACAGCTGATTAATTTGATTTAATTATTGGAGAGCGCAATAAAAAAAGAAAATTTAATAGTCTTTTTCATATAAGACTTGTATTATTGCATTACTAAAATGTAGAAACTCTATGAACTGGCCACAATGCATAATCTTTTATGCTGCCCGGTATGCGTGGAAAACTATACATATTAATTAACCAGTTGATGCAGACACTTGGAAGGAGCTTAAACAATAACTAAAAAACAGAGATTTTTTGGGGGGCACTAAACAAAAAGTACCTTTTGGTTCGTGAGAAAGCAATAGCCATTGAATTAATAACTCACATAAACATAAAACTAGGTTTGATGCAGTCTTACCACATTCCCAGTATTAAGGTCAAGTTTGTAAAGATTCCAATCCACTGTGGCAACCAATAAACCAGATTCTGAAGCAACAGGTGAAGAGAATATTGGCTTACTCAGTTTCTTTTCCCAACTGGACACAAATAATTTAATTATAATATCAGATGTTTAGGTTTATCCCTAGGGTTTTAAAATTACAGTGGCCCTTGAAACACTTCAAGAAAACACGAGGTGACCAACTGTCAGATTAAAGACAGTTTGGACGTTGCTTTTTGAACTGTACATTTGATGTAGACCTTGGGTTTGTTAAAAAAAAGGATTTTGAGTCGGTTAGCTCATGTATAGCACTAAGGTCAAACAAACAACTCCCGTAGGTTGCTAATGTGCTGTGTGTTGACTTAATTCCAGGGTGAAGTCATACAAAAACACTAGACATGTCTGCTCTATTGTGAACACAAAAGCTCTGATAAACTGATGGAACAAATGAGATAAATACAATTTCATGTGCTTTAATGCTTCCTGTCATTTCAGATGACAGAAATAAACATTAGTATCCTATTCTATACAGAACCAGCTGGTTTAATCTTACAATATTTTAGTTGACAGTCCAAGGTGTTAGTATAGTACTTAAATGTAGCAATACAAACCATAAATATGACATTGATGAATTAGATTTGCAGATAATTCCACATGATACTCTTAAGTCAATACAAGAAGAAAAACATAATATTCAAGATGTAATATTCTACTTACATTAATTTCCCATGCTGAGCACTCAACGATAATACATTTCCCGATAGTGTGCCAACAAACAGATTGGCAAAAATCTCCTATAATATTAAAAAGTTAACTAAAATTATACATGTGGAATAAATAAGTAAACATTCCTTTTATTGACTACAATGTTGTTTGGTATGCACCATTCAAATCGAAAAAAGTATAACACATCAGCTTTTGGATAACCAACTTAGAAATGAATCTACCTTATTTCCACTTAAACATGGAGAAGAAAAAACAGAACCGCCTCCGCAATGGTGTTTCCATACCAACAGCTTCTCCTTAAACACAAAAATCCACAATTTAGCATGTTAAGCCTGAAAATGCTCTTATTTTATACATTAAATGATATTGTCTTTTGGAAATCTACCCACAAGATGATAATAAATTTGAAATAGAATAGGACATTTATGTTTATTCCTGTAAATGGAAAAACTAAATGGATTAACGGTGGGCAATTGTCAAATCACCTCGCGCCCATCGTAAGTTTACCAGAGCTATTGCAGTTTGTTGTGTATGATTCTCACGTTTCTTCAATTTAGTAGAACCCATTAACCCGCTAGGTTCAGGCAATGTTTGTTATGTGCCTTGACCATGGACACAACCGACTAGTGACCAGTTTCGTACCCACTAGACTTCTAATCTATCAGACTAAAAGTCGCGACTCTACCCGCAAGATAATAATAAATTCGTAATTTGATATACGAATGAAAGTGCTTGGGGCCTTGAGCAAACCGTTTAATTAATCGCTTCAAACCAATCAATAAAAAAAATAGTTTTTATGAAATATTAAACACACTGCATTGAACTGACTATGAGATAATCTGATGATTACACATTACAATTATGATTGTCTTTGTCCCACCAACACAGATGAAAATAAGAATCCTATTTTGGTTAATGTAACTGAAACTGACTAATTTTCTGAGTCGAATTATAAAATACACCATTGTTTTTCATATAGTTGTAAACTTTAATATTGAGACAGTAGACGAAACCGTCATGAGATGAAGCGTAGACAATAGAACCAGACAACCCAGTGCATGGGGAACTTTTCACTTCAGCACCTGTGTAGAAGCTCCATGAAACCTATTGGTGAAATAAAATTATTAAGACCTAGTGGTAAAACAAAACTACCGGTATTTTTATTAAGTTTAACTAATGTTTGCGGATGCTTGGCAAAATAAATGTTGTGATTTTAATGAAAGATATATATAAAAGATACATATACATAGATAAATATTGGAATTAACAAAATTTTATTTAAAGAATTCACTTGTGTAACTAACTTATAAGTGGCAACAATAAATTTGTTTTTGGGGGGTAAGCCAAAAAAACGGCAAATTGTGCGCTTAGCACGAGTTGGTGGTCTTAGACCGAAACCCCTACGTGCAATGTGGAAATTAATCCACTCGGGGTAGTATCCCTAATATGTGGGTGCTGGCAGAGACACCCTTCGCAGGTATCTCTCCACAGCGTGCAAGCCAAGTAGGGAGGGGTGGTATTCCATTGTTTAGAATAACCCGAAAACCTTTATTCACTCCCTCCAGTGATGAGACTGGAGATTGCGTTGGCTAACCGCACTACTACAGAGTAATACGATTATTGCAGCTCAGACCGGGCAGTTCATATTCTCACATTATCGAAGTAATATGATTCTAGGGCCGGGAGAGGTGAATATAGGTCCCGTTGATACCTAATGAATAAAGTATATCCCTACTGGTCAAGTTTTACTTTTTATTGACTAAAACTTTGGTCTTACATGACACCACATGCAAACTCACCAAACCATTCTTAACATCAAGTGCATAGATGTTTTCATCATAGCAACCGACAACCACATAATGACCACAAGGTGTCAGACACGCAGAGGATTCAATTCTTCCATTAAGTTGAGTTTTCCAAATAACGTTGCCATTTGATATATTTAAACAGGCAATGTAAAACGAATGGGATCCTGCAAAAAAGTAATGACATATTTTTTTTTGTATTTTTGCATGGTTACTTTTGTACTATGCTAGACTATCTGTACACGGACTACCTAAAAGTAGGAAGGGGACACCACTTGCCTATTACAAAGGGTAGATAAATTGTCTCCAGCGATTAATATTAACAAAATTGTCCTATCAATTTAACTATCATTAAATAAAAATGTTAATGTTCAATCTTAATTCTTTTACCTACATCTGTAGTGCAAATCTAGTCCAACAATATACAACAGAAACACAACACTACCTATATACATATCGGGCAAGGAGTTGTACATTTCTTACCAATAATAACACAGCTCGCAAGACCTTCTTCTTCAGACAATACCACCAACGGAGAAGCATCAACACACTTTAGTGTGTCATAAACCCAAGTCTCTTTCAATTCCAACTTATGCTTAAAAGTAGTTTTTAATTCTACAAATGGACTTAAATTGTTTTTAGTGGGATGGCAGCAGACCTTACCACCTCTAGAGATGGATAAAAGTTGCAAAATGGACATATCACGGTTGTCAGATCTTTTCTTCTTAAGTAGCGGAAGATTTTCGACTTCACTTTTTCTTTTTGAAATGTGTTGCTGTAAAGTAGTCTTTGAATATACTTCAGTGGGCTGTCCGCTATCTTGCGCCACAGTTAATGCATTGTGCAAATGGTTAGCCACATCTTGAAAAGACTCATTGAGTATTACTTGAAGTAAATGCTCAATATTAATGTTTGGTAACTGTGTCTCTAACATTGACACAAGTTTCACTGCTGCAAAAGAATCTCCGCCCGCAGAAATAAAGTTAGAATTGTTCACATTTTCATTGATACAAAGCTTGCCCGACTCTGTTTTTGACTCTTGTTCCACAGGCAAAACTTTAGTCCAATTTTGAAACAATAAATTCGTGAGAAATTTAAACGAAACTGTTTTAAGAC
>CH002376.1:3065275-3083662 GCA_000149265.1 Ciona savignyi
ACCATCCAGTTTGTTTAATACAACAAAAGCTATCAACTTTGGCAATAACATTTTTTGTAGGGATTTTTTGTCTGGAAATTCCTGTAATTTATTATTTGTTAAGTTCACTAAATGTACAGCCGAACAAAACTGTGATTTTTCGAGTTTCTGCTTAAGTATGAAAAGGTTCATTCTTTTGCAGTGTCTTTTAATTTGTCCATCTTTTCTTCCCAAGTAAAATATTTGGACGCCATCTGTGTCTCCGTTTACAGTAAATGTTTGTTGTCCTGAGGATAACTCAATACCTTCTACCTTAATAGTGACTATATCTCCTGAGCACAGCATGGAAGAATGTGCCAGGGTTTCTGTAGGATTATCATCTGTATTAAGAACAACACAGGCTCTTTCAGAACCACCAATTTTAAGCATCCCAGTTATTTCAACCTTGTTTTGAAAGTCATTTAAAGTAAGTGTAACACTTGAAGAAAGATCCCTAGATTCATCAGTGTTCATCAGATTAGTCAAGGTATAATTTGACTGAATAACACATGAACAATTAACATCACTAATCTCCAGTTTGGTGGAACATAGTGGAAGACCCAATGGGATTGCATCGTCATTTCCACAAATTATCCTCTTAAGTGGGATTTCATACAGTGTTGCCCAAGAAGATACTTCAGTTATGCCATAGATGTTGTAGAATTTAGGAAATCTTGTTTCATTTTGACAAAGGCTGTGCGAGGCAATTATATCAGGATGTATCCATGATTTAATAGTTTTACCACTCGGACAAGCTTCTCCACCTAAAACAACCAACCTGAGCGGTGAATTTCGACAGAAAGCATATTCTTTAAGTTCATCCACAGAGAATCTGCTCATTAGACAAGGAGTGGGAAATATCACTGTAAGTTTTGCTAACTTAAAAAATACATCACAAAGTAGAGATGGTTTTTGCTTGAGACTTGGCATAGGGATAACCAAGGTAGCACCACTTGATAATGCAACGAACATTTCCACAATGCTAGGGTCAAATGTTGGAGGTGAAACCATACCCACTTTATCTGACGGAGTAACTTTAAAAACTCTTATCAAATGAAGGATGTTTGTAAGAATCGATCTGTGAGGAACTCTGACGATTTTCGGGTTCGCAGTTGTTCCAGAAGTATGAACCGTGTATGCCAACTCTTCAGGAAAATAAGAATTATCTTTAACAGACTGCGCAAGGATACATAAAACCAATTGTATTGAATTTCTGTTATACCAGTCTATAGGAATACCTTCAGAAATCCCAGCCAATTCTTCAACATTTCTGAGATGTGAGAAGAATGTTAATACAGCGTCCACATTGGCGGACTTTAAAAAATACTTTTTGGAATCTTTTGTAGCATTCGGATCCATTGGAGTGAAACTGCAACCTGATTGTAACACTCCTAGCACTAAACTTGGGAAGCATAATGATGGATCAACATATAAACCAATGACAGGTTTCTTAATGGTCTGTGATAATACTTTTGTGCAAGCTGGCAAACTATGCTTTACATATTGGAGGTCTTGTAAATTAACGTTTTGATTTTGCACACTTATGGAATTGTTGTTTTGTGAATAATTTTCGCAGAAGTTGGTTTCCTGTGTGGTAGTTATCAAATTGCTCTTTTCCATCAACATGTGGGTACGAATTGTCTCTTCTACTTTGCAAGCCAGTGAGGCAACTTCACTGTACGTCAATTCACATTTCGTGATATCTTCGTCATAAAATTCAACAGCAATTTTTTTAGGATTTTTAGCAACAATTTCATTAAACAAAGTTTCTAGCCGCATGCTAATTTCAAATATTAGCTTATTCACTACCCTACTACATCACCTAAATGTGGTAAATATCCAATACATAAAAAGTGCAAGGTTATATAGTTAGATTATGTTGTGATAGTACCGGCATCGTGCATATAAAAAAATACAATAGTGTTTGGTTGTGCATTGGATGTTGCAAACAATGTATTTGATAAATAGTAAAAAATAAGAACCGATTAAAAAGTTACTTAAAGGCATGACTGAAGCAGTGAAGAAACACTGTATCATTTTTTAGACATTTGTGTAAATAGTGGAACTTAATATAAGCGAAGTAAAATTCACCAAACAGTGCAAATAAACTCTTGCATTTTTTAGCTAAAACGCTCCAATTACCTTAAAAAAAAACATAAAGAAACAACAATAATTAGCACATCTATAAACTACACAATGATAAAGCTTCCACAATATTAAGTTTAAAAAACGCAATATAACAATAAAGTAAAACACAAAACAATTCAGGTGGATTAATGCATTGGATTAGTTGAAACATTGCATAAATTAGCACTTATAATTAAATAAAATTGGAACTATAGTACACTAGTTGGTCTTTGGTCAACAACAACAAATATCAGTGAGGTTTACATAAAAACTAATTTGATTTGTAAGCTTCATAACAGTTGACGTATTTAGAATAAAAGATTTACACAGGTGTTTGTGCACTTCGTTGTAGGATTATCACAGATACATTATACTCCTGCTCCGATTGATTTCTGTATCATACAAAGCAACACAAAATGTCCACAACACTTCAAAAGACAGTTATTACGACTATTATAAAGGGGCATTACTTGGTTTGATTTTTTGCATTTAAAAATAGTATATCAATGACATGGCCCACACCGACATCATTCAATGACTCCTAGATATTCTGTTCAAAGGACACAAACCAGAATCCAAAAAACCTCGAACCACATAATTTCCAGAAAACAAGAATTGGATTTTTTGATGGTGAACTATGAATTGCGTATATGTATGAAAAGCACACGCCAAGTTGGTAAGTTGCGATGGATATTAAGACATGCCTGGAATGTTAAATAATTTGGGTGTGGGGGTTGCAGATGAACGTTTGCAATTAAAACATAAAAAATAGCCTTTATTTTTTAAATAAATCTAAGCTTACCAAATGGCATGCAAATACGGGAAACGGATATGAAGCCAAAAGGAGCAAATAAAGCGATCACAAACCCAACACAAGAGTGAGATAGAGAGCATGATCAATCCTTTTCGACACAAATTCTTGAATTCTGGGCTTAATTGCCTTTATTAAATAAAGGATACATTTTTAATAACAATATATTATTCCTGAGAGTTAGATCATAGAAGCATAATGAAATTACACCAATACGGGTAGAATCATGATGAGCGATAGGGACGTACCGAACTTGGTATGTAGCCATAAAGACTTGCTACTCTCAGAATCTCGTGTTCAGAAAAGACAGTTATTTGTATTGAACTGTAGACAAACTTTTGGCAATAAAGACAAACCTGGTAAAATCATTGTCCGCAAAACTGTTCGTGAATGGTAAATAAATAAATAGAAATCATAAATAGACCAAACGCTGAAAAACTTTCTATACGATTATTTTAACACAAAAAAATATACCTGTAGCTTATTAAATTTAAATAGGTTTTTAAAACAGATTATACACTAAAGGTTAAGCAATAAAAAAGAAGTAGCGATGCCAGTTAAATATGGAATTTACCGTGAAATTTGGCTTGTTGATAGTTTGATTGTTGGATACAGGAAGAAAAACAGAAAAATATGATTAATTTCTGGTTTGATAAAGCCAAGAAGAGTTGCCAACAAAGCGCAAGCCACCATAAGCATATGGTAGTGGTATCTGTACAGAAAATAGAAAAATCAAATAGAATTATAAATTTATTATAATACCTTCACATTTAACCATCAGGCAATGGCAAGGAACTTCCTTAATTTTATTAAACATAGTGGATTGATGAGTTACCTAAAACACTGTGAGAATCTCATCATTATATTTACCAATGCAGCAATGGTCTTTGTAACAAGTTATGCAATCATATTCATTAAATACCTATTTTACCAAATTGTCAATGCTAAATCACCAAACCATTTACCTGTTCTTATTGAAATACTCGGGAAGATATACTCCAGGCACCCACATCCCTAACATCGCAAAACCCAACCACAATATTCCAAGTTCATCCATAAACAAACCAAGTAAACTGAGGGTTGCATGAAAATAAGCCGATCCAATCGCTGGTAATGCAATAAAAATATTAATTTTCTAATAGCGTTTCTTAAATGTTTAACTTATAAAGACAATTTTTGGAGCAATAAAATCGTAAATTAAATCAAACCTGTTATAACAAGGAGACCCCACACAATATTTACATATCCACAATTAAGAACTTTCAGTGAATATTCCTTGTAGAGGTAGATTAGAAAGATTGGTATCAGGAACATAGGAATGTTGCTCATCTGTCAATATGAAAAATTAGTATTTAAAACCTCAGGAATTCTCTGTGCAATTTGACTAAGGAAGAATGAACCTAGATTGAGCGAACATGCATATAACTCTTATTCTCATTTTTTAATTAACGTTTAGGTAAACAACATTGGATTATTTACATATGTTTAAATTCATTTTCATCAAATATAACTGTATGCTGTATCATGAACTACTTACGGTGTTCCAAAATTCCACAACATTATTCGATATCGCGTAGTTAGGTTCACACCAATCAACTTTGGATGACAAAGGTTCAATAAAACTCATGGGTAACCTCATTTCCCTAATATTGTATGACTACTAAAAGGTAAACCGCATTTTTTATTATTTTTACATGCTTTCTAGCATGAACTGTTATTATTATCGTAAATTTTCATGTTTTTGCATTAATTCATTGATCAATTGTACCTTTTTTTCTTTTTAAACTGGTCTTAGCAATCAGTCAATGCAAATCTATATTTCAAAAGCATATTTTTTAAAAATATTTTAACTATTATTTTACAATGTACGGTATAATTGCAAAATCGACGGAAGAATGTGTCATTTTTATTCTGGCAGGCAAATAAAAAGGATTTATTAATGCTACGGTACCGGTATGTATAACAATTAACAATGTGACATATTTCCCTCCAAAATTCTAGCTGATACTATAGCTATAAAGCCTTTTCCTCCTTTCATATATTTTTTCTCCATAAACTATATAGCCTTTTTCTCTTTTTACATATTTCCCCCCATAAGGTATAAAGCATTTTCCCTCTTTTTACATACTTTCTTTCATAAGGTTTATAACGTTTCTTTCCTTCTTGTTTCTCGCCTTCAAGTGTGCAGTTTTCATCTTTCCCTCCTAGTATTGTCCATTTTTAGCTAACATTATCAAACACTTAGTTGTTTCATTTACACATAATCATTTAATGTCTTGATATGCTAGTTTTAAGCTAGCCAAGTCCTTAAGGACAGCTGATTTAACTTGGTTGGAAAAAAATTAAATAAACATACAGGCTATTGTTGTTTCAAACCGAAATTCCATAAACAAGGGATAAAAGTCCATAAAACAAAAGTTTGTTTTTCAATTTCGGGGGTTTCCCTTGAAATTGCGCTTCAAGTGGAATGGAGATTTTATTTATGGCCTTCTGTTTATCCTGATATTAAAAGGTTATGCAAGCGGCGACCAGCAAAGTGTAAAACTTTTCCGCTGACAAAATGGCGCGCTTTAACTAACATAATCTGCTCCATAATTTATGAATAATCTTTTGGCTACACCAGACAGGGTAATGTAAAAGTTGAACAGCATGTGATACCTGACTCTTTCAACAAATTATGCCGGTTACAGCGTTATGGGGGTTTACATTACGCCTTGCGCTTATTCCTGCTTAACTTTTTTATTTTAGGCTACATAGTTAGTTCTTGACTGACAATATATTGCTATGGATTACCGCAACCTATGGTTGGTTTTGATCACGTCGAAAATTGGATGATGATCAGACATCTCTAGATGGCGTATAACCAATTAAGACTATAAACGGCAGGAGTGGTACCCGCCATGAGTCATTGTTTTTAAACGAGTGTTTTGCTGAGTAACAATGGTGGTGATTCCCCAATGTTTGTTCGACGGTTTAAGCAGCATGTGCTAGGCTGCGCGCCGGTGTTCTCGTTTAGCTGTAAATTTTGTAATCGTGGAGCAGTGCTTTGTGAAATAAAGGTGTTGATTGTGCATCTGCTAGCTGTTTTGTTGGGAAAAAGTTGCCGATTTACGAAGGGGTATGGGCTCAAAAATTTTAGTTTAGGTTGCAGATCCAAGCTTTAATTTTAAATTGTTAAAAATCTAAGACTTCCTATGTCAGGATTTTGAGTGACAGCCGTTTTTGTGAGGTCAGTTTGCATTGGAGAAGTAGGGAGAATAATTAGTTGAACGCCTCCTCTTAATAAGCTAACCAATGAACAATTGGTAGATAAAATGCAGATGAGCTGTTATCACTAGTGTTGGGACTTTAGGAATCTCCTCATGGTTAATTTGATAGAATGTTTTTACAGCATATCGAATATATACATATTAGCTAAAATATCGGTCTGTTTTAAACAAGTTTGGTAATTATTCTTTTCAATACAGATTTTCGCGGAAATGGAGTAAACATGTTTTATTGTTGTATCCACATTGATGGTTAACGTGTATTTCCAATGAAGAGGTAGAAAAAAGTTAATCAAGTGATAACTACCACTATTTGTATAACACATTTTGACTGTGGACATACGGTACAAGTTTTGACATGCAAAAATGTATCTAATTCGAAGTTACTGAATTGAACATTACCATATTGCCTACAAAACGAATATTTGTCATTTTTATGAAGGCCTATACTATACAAAATGCGATACCATAAAAAATAATAGACTCCTGGAATTTTTGCCTGGACTATATGATAATCGTTTAGTGCTAAATGCCGTTATATTTATAATGCGTGTTAAATAATGCAAGCCGATCTGTAGTTCTGATTAGGTAACAGCTTGTTATAATCAATTTTCATACATTGGCTACATTGTTTACATGGGAAGAACTAGTCCGGGAATGTCTTCAACTTCAGTTTTTAAATAATCATTCCATAGATCCGCGATGTCTTCAACGATGCCACCTGCTTCGAATAACTGAATCCGGTAGCGGGCAACCTGAAGCATCTTATTATACATTGCAGCAGCTGGAAAGTACAATAAGTTATCAATATTTGCAGAGTTTGAACACATGCATTATTTTAAAAACGCTTGTGAAATAACACTTCCCACACTGCAAGGTGCGTAACTAATAACTATCAACAATAGTTGCTTGTGGCGTAGCCTACATATCTTTGTATTTTCTCATATGAGCAAATACTAGGATAGGAGGAGAGGATAGGATATTCATGTTTATCTCCGTTAATGGGAAAACGCAAGGAGCGGTAACATACGGCGTCGGGCTACCGAAGAAATTGCAGTGTGTTGTGCATGATTCACATCATTCTACTGGGTTCAGACAATGTTTGTTAGTTGCCTTGCTTTTGGACACGACCTACTAGCTGGTCACAAGTTTCGAATCTGCAATCCGTCCGATTAAGGGCGGCGGACTTACCAACCAAACTATTCCAAAGGACTAGGTATCGTATATAAGAATATTATCCACGCAGGTCACTCGAAATTACCGGCTTTGCATTTCCTTGATTTTTCGTCCAATTTAACTTTTGATTGTAAAACTATTACCCCAGAAGAAATGGCTGGGCCGACGCTTCCGGTTAACTTCTGAGTAGATGTTGGGATATCACTTATATTCATTATTACGACCTAGGGATAGGTTGGTTTAATTTAATGTTGTTATAGCAATATGACGGTCCTTGCCTGAACAATTTGTAGCCCGATAACAAAAGTTAGAATGAAAAAGTTGATCATTTTAAACCACAGTGTACGTCTCTCCCAGTACTGTGCTCTGGACTCAAATCTCGCTTCAAAATAAGACAGCAAATCTTTGTACTCTATATCATCGGGGTTTAACACCTGCAGTCAATACAAGCATGTTTGTAAGTAAAAAACTGCTTCATAATTTAATGTTTTACCTTAATTTCCTCGTCAAGAAATTTAAATTTCTTTTTCTTTTGCTTGGTACCTTCGGCTTGTTGAAGTAATGGGTTGGGTACATTACATTCTACAAATTTTGATCATTATGTACAAAATATAACATAATCAGCAGTGCTAAATAGTTATTATACGATCAACTGCATGTTCGTTAACCAGTTGGTCTAACCCAAATGCCAACTGGTTTGGCCCATATGTTTTTTTTCAAATTCTATGAAGTCTATATAGCCTACCTTGCGATTGCGAGGTTTCCTCAGCATGTTGCAATAACGGTTCTTCTAAAAAATAAACATGTTATTTATTAACAACGATTTAACATCTTAAATTAAGCCTCATACAACTACCGCATGCTTTTAATTTATTTTTGTACTTTACCTAAATCTTAACACTTACTCTCTGTAGTCATTATCTTTTTTCAAAAATGACCTAAAACACTATTTATTTGTTAAAATGTTTTATACACTATTTATTTGCATAAAACGAACGACCGTTTCGGCAATTTCCTTTAATACAATATCGAGTGAATTTTAGAATAACAAAACAGTGTGAAATTACAGCAGGAAATTATACAGTAATAAATTATATTTCTGTGGAAGTAACGAAAAGGAAGCAAGATCTCTTTATGTAGTCAATCGGGATACACAAATGAAATATAATAAACCCAATACAATACACTTATATTTCTTTTGTTTACAATTTTCCTTGTGTGTTATATACAATTATGTAACATACTTTAAATGCCATAAGTATCTGCGTTGTAAGATTAATCTCAAATAATAACCTGAGAGCAGAGAGCAACTATCAGTATGTCAATCACCACCATTGTAAAAGAGATTTTTACATACATACATGTGTAAGAAAAGCCCTAACCACAATCGTATATATAAAATATACTTACGAAGTTTTGGAAAAGTGCCAAAGCATTTAAAGATAATTACCGTTTTGATCACTTTGTTAAAAAAGCTATGATACTTGGAAAATCCGTTTTTTTATTTTTTATTATGTATTCTTTATTCAACAATATACCACAATTAAAGCTTGCTTAAGTTGTTTAAAAACCAGTATTAAATGTGCTAAATTTTTAGTTGGCGATTATAGAAACATACATAGAATAATGTGATGTTTAGTATAGGATAGAATATAATATTCATGTTTATCTCCGTGAATGAGAAAACCAAGGGAGTTAACACATGGGCAATCGTCACATCACCTCGCGCCCACCGTCGGGTCACCGGAGCTATTGCAGTATGTTGTATATGATACACACGTTCCTTTAATTTAGTAGAACCCATTAATTTGCAGGGTTCAGGCAACGTCCGTTAAGTGCCTTGCCCAAGGACACAAACGACTAGATAGCGATCATTTTTAATCATGCAACCTTTCGGTTGAAAGGGGTCGCACTAAACCACCAGACTAACCGTACGGTTTTAAAGTTAATGAGAGTACGGTCGTGTGGCCGAATGGTTAATGCGACCGATACATATACCGACTCTTATACTAAAAACGGTCCTGGTGACGAGCCTATCATGGGTTCGAAACTTGGATCGGTAAAAATCGTTAATGAGTAAATAGATTACACAGAAGCGGCATGTATAACACGAGTCTTGGCGAAATACGCATATACCAGGCAATAGTCTATCACACCATCACTGGCCCGACCTGTCATTTAACAATTATGACGTGGCCGTTAAAGCTTACATTAATAAAAAATAACTTTCAACAGAACAATTGAAATCAAAATCAACTAATTAAATTTGATGTTATTTAAGCCTTAAGTAAAAGTGAGCAAGCGCGACCCAGTACTGAGGCGGAGTCGGGTTTTGGATTAAGTGGAAAAAGAAAAAAAACCTAAAAATTTATAATGGGGTGTTTATTTTAAAAATTCGGGAAATTAAAAACAAAATAAAAACGAAATCTGGTAAAACACAAAACCGAACCGAAAATAATAAAGCAATTGTATTTTCGATCAACAGACCGTCGCGATCTATAAAAAATACAAATTGTATATACGCGGTCGGGTGGCACCGAATCCACCACTTAAATTTCGATCAATATTTATTACAAAATTACATAAATCCCTGCGTATTAAAAAAATGGGTTAAACCCTTAAATGTAATTTCTTACTATTTGATTAACTATTAATTTACTCAATAATATTTAAAATTTGCCACGCCCGATTATATGTCTGTGGGAATCCCGCACGTATTTATAATTGTCTTGCTGTATATTTGAACTATTAAGTCGCCATGCCATGTGTTCATATTTTGTACATGGGAAGTTACGATTAGTCCGGCTCGTTGGTCTAGCGGTTAAGTGCGTCGCTTTCAATCGAATGGTGGCAGGTGCGAAACTGGTCGCTGCTAGGTTGTGTCCTTGGGCAAGGCACTTTACGGACATTGCCTGAACCCAGCGGATTAATGGGTTCTACCAAATTGAAAGAACGTGTCTATCATATACGACACACTGCAATAGCTCTGTTAACCCAACGATGGGCGCGAGGTGATCTGACGATTGCCCGTGTGTTAACCCCCTTGGTTTTCCCATTCCCATGGATACACATGAATATCCTATCCTATCCTATTAGTTTTCTGTTGTTATCAGCTTAGTCGATGAATCTTTTCCTCCGAGTTCTGTTTAACGCATTCCAAGCCTCGCGTACAAACAAGTGTTTCCTGTTATAATTCTTATATAAACCGCGCACAATTTCATAATATGAGAGATAACACGGGATGGCCCCTCTTGGCCTGACATCTCTCCAGCTTTTTACCCTGCATACCTAAGCTATGCCCCCGTGTACAGTGCTTTACCCGGCTACACGCTGCTAGATTATTCAATAAAATACCTGACCCCTGTTTACATGTAGTGGTATAATAATACTAATTAAAAAGCCGAAACACTAGACCTGCTTATAAATAAATATAACACACCAATACCACATATTTAAAATAGCTGAAAGGTTAAAACCACATAGTGAATTTCAATACAAAGTAGGTGATGTGAATCACGTGTTAGCCGCACCACTATTTTTAAATCGCATTTTGACTGTATGCGCTGCATGTTTTGCATGGTAAAACGAATGGGTTTTCTGGTTACCTAAATACTCTTAGCATACCTTATACAAAGTTTATAACGTTTGTTTGTGAAAGCAGAAATGATTCTGTTCTCGCGCTTTCTATGTAAACCTAATATCTATGTTATTTGAAGTATTCACGTTTGTATGAAAAAAAACAAGAAAAAATGCTAAAATCTCTGAAATGATCAACTCATTGAAACAATTTTCGTTTTCACATTAGAAATATATCACTGCATATTCATTATACTCTATAGCCAACTAACTCTCATACAAGTTTTAACTTCGGATGTATATTTCCTTTCTTTCTCTGCTGGAGTAGCTGAGTTTATAGGGGTTTTAAAAAAAATTGGAAGAGGTATGGGTGATGAATGCATATTTGTTTGTTTTGAAATTTGGGGAAACTATTATTCCGGCATTTTTGCACTGTATACTATTTAACGCCTAACGAATGGGGGTATTTTAATCATTTGAGCTGGTATAGTGATATAATGATCGCAGGGTTGAAGATTCGAAAGTGGTCGCTGACTAGTCGGTATAGTACATGTGCAAGGTACTAAGCACAAAGAGACACGTTAATAAAATTAGTGATCGCGCAGCACCTAATCTAGTAACTGCGACTACTATAATGTGAGCCATTATTTCATCGGCGTAAAACAATCTATACCAGTAACAATTTAAACCGGAAATTTATTTTAATAATTCAAAACAGATAACATATATATATAATTTTTAAGATACAGTTTTAATAAAGTCTATCTGCAATGCATTAACAATTAATCTTAGTTCTTTAATATTATTTTCGGACCAAAATGCAAACTACCGATTTTTTCGATTAACTTAAGCTAAATATGCTCGTGTAAAACGTGATCACATGGATTTTGGCAAAAATGGGAAATGATATCTTCAGTAAATTTCTTCCTTGCTTCTTCTGTGTTGTTGTCTTTGATAACCATTAAATGATTTCGATCTCCCACTATATCGTGGAATTGCTTAAGGTCTAGTGTACCAGTTGGAGGCTGGTATGCGACAATGTAAATCTGAAATAAAACGAAATAAAGGCAATATTGTAGAATGCAATATAGATATGAGTATCGCATGTTTTAATGGTTGAGCATACTTTAATTTTTATTTGAGACGAAACTAAGTAATATATAGCTGTATATCTGGAAATGTGACAACCGTGTTACGATGTGTTTATGGCTGTACAAGCGTTTCGATACACATAACACGTAGATTGGTTTGTTTAGTAATCTCGATACATATTGTTGTTGGTTACATTTATAATATTTGTTGAAGAAGTAGTGGGCGTGTATGTGCTGTATGCATATATTTAGTGTGGAGTTCTAGATCTTATTTTATTCTAAAGTTTCTACAAAGTCTTCATCCAATTAAAAGGTTTTGAATGATATCTAATTGTATTATAAAACTACCAGAATGCCTTCTGCCCTGAGCTGACGTGCCACGGAAACAGCATCGTCATCCGAATTCGCATCAGTCGAGATCCGAATCATTTTTGGAACTCTAGAATCTCGAACACCCATTTCTGGCGTTAGCACCACGTCTTTGGCGTATCTCAAGGCAGCTCCGATATTGGTTTTTCCATCCGCTGAAAATGTTAAATTAATGTAAGATGAAGTCAGATGTAATTTAAGGATTTAATGGTTAGAACATTTTGGTTGAGTAATTATGCTTATCCGATTCCATAAAAATATTACACTGTTCGTCGGATCTATTTTGATTTAAAGGTACGACGAAGACATCGGTATGATCATCGAAATATATATTAATCACAACAGAATGCTCAATATATGTGATTGATACGGTTTTGCAAAGTATATTTAAGAGAAATATAATTTAACGAGGTGTGGTTTAAATACATGTCTCACGTAAGAAACCCTCAAAAGTTTACTATATAAAAGGTTTATTTGTTGAATAAACAAATCAGACGGCATTTAAAACAAAATTCAAAACTACTATACCGGTATTTTTGTTGTGCCCATTTGTCACCAATCTTCGTTCAGCATTTCGGTCGCCCAATTGCTTAAAACTCATTAAGCTGTCAACGTGTGGCTCACCGCTAAACTGAAACGCCGATAGCTGTAGTGCATCCGGGGCTGCGACAGTCATACTATAAAAAAAACATCGTAATTCGTCAACTGTATTAGGTGGAGTAAATCGTGGCGCCATTAGCTTCGGTGTTAATATACTTACTTTCCAACAGCAGAACCAAAGTCAAACTTTTGTTGAGCCAATTCAGGGAAACTGCTGTGAAACATGGTCACGCTGTCGTACAATAAATACGGAGGGCATGGACCTAGAGAAACAAGCTTTATTTATAATCATGAACACAAAATCAAGCTGCGTTACTTGTGTAAATTGTTATGCAGCAACGACCACTTGTTAAGTATGAATGAATAAGCTATATTACTCGTCTTATGGGTACTGCACATTTATAAAATCAAAAGGTACAAAACATACGTCAACTCATTTCGAGAGATTAAGCTTAAAATGTTTAAAGTTAAAGTACGGTCATCTTACGTTTATAAAAGCATCCAACTGCTTTAGTTCAAAAAGTTGAACTTGTTTCAACTTACGTGCGCAACACGGTGCAGGTTGGTTCCACTGTCCATCGCCAAGACAAGTGGTGGTCTGGTTGCCGGCTGGATAGATGGCATAATTGTCGCCGGTACAGCTGAATTCGCAAACCGATCCTTCCAGGTTATTGTTGCTGCAACTGTAGTCTCCGTGCGAGAAGACAGCGGGATGCTTCGCACAAGTACCTGTTGTGATAGACACAACATTATAAATTTATCAAGTGTGAGACAGTTGTAATCTAAATTGGCAAAGACGTCGAAAGGTAACGAATCCCAAACACAATGGTCATATCTGTTTTAACCTTTGCTAAAAATGGTGCAATAGAGTACTTGTATTTAATGGAAGGATTTACCAGGTTCCAAGTTGCATTTTAGATCCTCTCTGTTGCACTTGTCGGAATTGCAACAGCAGGTACAAAACGAGTTTTGTTGGTTGCTGTTACATTGAGTGGACGGTCCAGAAGGGTACGAGTTCTGAAAGACAAAAATGTTTCTCTAAAATTTTCACCTTTACTTCTTGACAAATGCTTAGTTATAAAACGTAAAATATATTTTGTTGCAGTCATTTGAGTTTTTTAATTGGGCCGGATAACCCGAATGCTCTACTTACTTGTTTTTTATTATTGAGGCAAGCCTGCGGCTGTTTGCACTGTTTAATCACATGATACGACTTTCCAGTTCTTCTGACGACAGTTTCGCAAGCGTTCTGGTAAAACAATTAAAATACTAGAACAAATCAAAATAAACATGTTTTACAAATTTTATTAAACTTCATATAGGCTATCATCTAGGGCAAGATGTAAATAGAAAGAGGAATGGTTGCGGTAAACGTTTAGCTATAGCACACAGCCGCTACCGATTAAATCATTTTAACCTAGCTTCGCTCCAAACCAATGAACACTACGTACTTCTCTATAACATTTTGTATGCGGTCTGTATATAATGCACTCGCGTTTACCGTTTAACCACATTATCGATCCCGAATTTTCCCGACCTAGCTTCAAAATCAGTATCCCAAATTATATGTGCCCTATGTGCAGAATCAGAACTGTTTGTTTACCTGTCCAGAGAAACATGTTGTCAAAACTGCCTTTTTGTCGCAGTCAGCTATGCTGTTCCCTTGGCACGTCAAGCATTGAAGCCCTGTAAGTGATGTTTAGTTACTATTGCAGCTCTGCGTTTTTGGATAGTACGCAATCTATATATCAACTTCTACGCGATGTATTCGGTTTAATAACCAGCAAAACAGCTGGTTTGGTGAAGCAACAAAATTGAACTCTATCCTAAATCAGTTATAGGCTATTTACCAACCTGATGCATAACCTACAGCCGTAGCTGCTACGAAGAAGATCAGTAGTTTCATTTCACAATACTGCAAGTACAAGCCTACAGTGAAATCTATCGGAGTATCTTGCGTATATTCGACTATTTAAGCTCTCTATATATATCAGTTTGTTTACGGCTTAAGACGTATTAATAACTTGGCCCAAAGCCAAAACAATAAATGTTTTTTTTTATTAAGAGCAGGTGAACCTACTTAAGTATTACATGTGTCATTGTCTCTATACGGGTACCCTGGGTAAATTATGATTTATGTTACAGCCGAACGCAATAAAACTACGTAGCTTAAACATTTGTCTTTCTAAACTAACTCTTCTAAACTAAAGTCAGGATATAATAGAAGCGGCCATTGCATTTAACGTAAAATTAAGAAACCCTTTTTTTAATATTTCTTGGTGGTACTTATTTTTTTGTTGGAAATTGGATAAGATGTTTTAAATTAAATGTGCGGCGGTTGACAATAAGAACATTTTTTACTGGTTTGACCTTTGGACTTCTGCATTATTTATGACATTTTTAAATGTTAACACGTACTTTATAACGTGTTTTTTACATCGCAGTAATTTCTCACAACACTTTAATAAATATAAGTGTTAAATATTTCAATAATAATAGTAGCAATCAAAGAAAAAAATAGTTTGATATGATTGAGTAAGAATTAAAAAAAATAGTTTTTATTTGTGTTTAAATACAGCTACAGAGCGCTTTTGTATAAGTAGAATACCTGGGTGAAACCATCAATTTATTGTAATAAATTTAACGAAACTAAAAACGTTTAGGAAAAAAATAATTGTTATAAAAAAATCGCAAAGAGAAATTAAAAAAAACCATACACAAAATTTGTTTTACAACAAAATTTGGGGTCCTCGTGGCACCATTTCCTCTCCCGGCCACACAACTGCTGTTTTGGTTATTTTTTACCGGGATAAGTGGCGACCCCATAATGGACACGTCATCAGGACCGTTTTTTTGTATAGGAATTGTTATATAGATCGGTCGTAATCATTCGGTCACTAGTCAGTATAAATGCCAATGGAATTACGACGCGTTTCCAAGGTAGACACTATACGATATTTGAACAATGTCAGAATATTTCCAGAATATATATTTGAGTGGACCATCAAAATTCCCCAAAATAAAAATTAACATTTTATTATACAAAACACGCCAAAACATATCCAAGTTATATATAAAAATTCAATTTCCTATATCAAGTGCTAGTAAATTGATTTTCATGTTACAACTTTAACAAATTTTTGGTAGCTCACAAACAACATATCTAAGGGACTATAGTAGGCAAAAATAATTTTTCTTTAACGAAATGACATCATGTACTCAAGAAATATTATAATCTATGTTTGACATTTATCTTTTGAACATTTATTTGTAAAACAAAAAAAAATCATCAGCTTAATTTATATATTTAAAAAAAATTAAATTAAAAAAAGTCTAATGTTTTTTAACCAAAAATGACGAATGAGCTTGCATTAATCGATGTCCGACCGTTCCGGTCATTTTGGTGGTTCAGCGCGACGCATTTTAACCGAACGGTTAAAAGGTTCGAAACTGGGGTGATCTGACGATTGCCCGTGTGGTAGCCACCTTGTTTTGTTTCATTCACGAGGATAAATATGAATAAGTCATGTTAGGTACCACTTGTCAACGTTTTTGTACCTATGTGTTGAATCGCTGGTTCGATTTGTGTATATTATTCGTTTTTACACAATTTTAGTTGTGTCCTATATGTAAACGTGTTTTAATACTGGAAAACTATTTGCGTCGTAGTTTACGACCCAGTACAGTAAGTTTCGTTGGTGTAATGTCCGCTGTTTTTAGTACAAACTCGACCCATTTCACACAGTTAAAATAGCCGTCCACGCCTTATCTGTCCCCGTGGCCTATATTTATTTGGTATAAGTTGTCGTGATTTTATTAACCAAAAAAAAACAACCAGCAGAATAAACTAACTTACAGAAATGCTGAATAAAAATAAGAAGTTAGAGTGCGATTCGTGCATATAGTAGTATTTATCAGCCGACCATTTCAACGAGAAGACAGCCTAAGGTGAACTTTTGGCTAAGCGACTAGCAGCAGACAAATGCACCTGTCCCTACCAAAGCAAACCGCGAACACGATATGTAAAGAAATATCAAGGGTAAAGAAATATCAACTTCCAGACAATTTCAGAGGAAGAAAATATCTCTTTTGGTCACAATATACTTTCAGACTTGTTTTTTTCCCTAACTAGTCACTCAAATCATGCGTTTGATAAAAAAATTAACAACGCTTGGACTATTTCCCTCAGAAATAAAAAAAAGATAACCAGTTTATCATCTTTTGTTGAACCAACATTAAACAAAATTAGTTTGAATTTGAGTAATTAGGTTGTGCGGTAGACCCTATAATCACTACAAAATCAAATTCCGTACAAAAAATTTATTGTCTCATCTATGGGAATTCCCCCGGGTTAAAACTACGAATTTTTGGTTTTGTTATATTTAGGTAATGTTATCTAGTTTTAGTATGATTTATTATCTCTTTAGATTATTTTAAATAACCAAAACACCCATGTAAAAGCGTTTGTCGAAAAAAAGCCAAATGTGTTCCCTATAAAATGTACAGATAATAATCTAAGAGTCACCAATGAAAAATACACTGTTCCGCTAGCGGCGTAGATTTTCTCTGTCAGGTGGCGTAGATTTACTTAATCTAAACAAACAATAATTAATAGTAATTCTTAGAATTATTAGGAATTGTACTTAATAGCCTCATACTTACTCTGTAGTTACATAGTCTATCTGTACTTGAAATATCAAATAATGCATGTGCTAAACTGGCGTTGACAAATGGTTTTGTCAAAGTTTATTGGCTTAACAATATGCTGTAATCAATGCGTTTACTTCCAAAAATGTTCTGAAGACAACAATTGACACAAAGGAAAATTAGCGTACTAATATTTAGCCTAAAAAAATAAGGATGGTTAGCGAGCATAAGAAAAGAAGAATTGATAATAACATCTTATTAAATAACCTAATATGAATTACGCATGTGCATTACACTTTTTGTTGCATATTATAAGTTCCTATTTTTGTTATTTTAGTGCGCTTCTTAAATAAAATTAAAAACAAAAAAAAAGGAACAACAAAAATACAATAAAAATTTACTTGTTTATTCTAACAGAAATGAACTTTAAAATAATTATGGCAAAGCCATAACGCTTTACTTAGTTTTTACAAGAAAATCTTCTCCATTACGGTCTTTCTCTGACAACTGTGCATTCACCAAACTGAAAAAGGAATATTAAATGAAAAGATGTAGGTATAAAGTTTTTCCTCAAAAAAGATGTAGATATAAAGTTTTTCCTCAAAAAAGATGTAGATATAAAGTTTTTTTAAGATGGTCTTTCTATATTGAAACCTCATTGTTTTACTGGCTTTATGGGATGTCCTCTAAGTCACTTGCCCAAGGA
>CH002376.1:3083762-3097764 GCA_000149265.1 Ciona savignyi
TTAAATACCTGGTAAATAAAGTCTAACACTTATGATTTTACATCATATGTCACGGTTAGAAATGTATGACAAAAAATGTTTCCAACATCACAAAATTATTATGTCGAACACACCTTTTCACTTTCAGTATCCAGAGCTGATGTGGCCTCATCAAGTAAAAGAATTTTCGGGTTTCTTATGAGAGCTCTAGCTATGGCAATTCTTTGTTTTTGACCCCCAGATAACTGACCTCCCTTTAACCCAACACTTGTCTCAAATTTCTGTGGGGTGAGGCATCAAGAGTTAACTTATGTCAAGAAATTATATAAATATAAAAAACAACATTTTCCAGACTATTTTAATAGTATAGGACAGCGGTTCCCAAACTGGAGACTTTGCCATGGGCGCCGCGAAAGCATGCAGAAGTTGCTGCCATTATTGTTTTTTTTTCACAAAAAAAACAGTACATATGTGTTACACCAGTAAAACGTTAATTGGAGATGTATGAGCCTGGTGTGCAACCCCATACACTGGCATGCAGCATTCCTTTTACTTGTAAAATCCATTGTTCGGTGTTATCTGCCTCTATTTGCTCACTAACATGGCATTGTTTTCGAATAATGGTTTGTAAAATAACTGTTTTGCATTAATTGAGTGTTCGTCACTTTAGTGAATAGTTTTAAAGAGTTTGAGTGGTTATCCAAATGCATGCTATAGTCTGGATATACAATATACAATACATGCAGTTTAAAAATTTTGGCTTTATGAGGGAGCCGCAAGGTTTAATAAGTTTACAAAAGGCGCCGCCAACAAAAAAGTTTGGGAACCGCTGGTATAGGATATTCATTTATCCCCGTGAATGGAAAAACCAAGGGGGTGAACACACGGGCAATCGTCAGATTACCTCGCACCCACCGTCGGGTTACTGGAGCTATTGCATTGTGTTGTATATGATATACACATTCCTTCAAATTGGTAGAATCCAATAATCCACAGGGTGCAATCAATGTCCGTTAAGTGCCTACTAGTTAGCGACCAGTTTCGAACCTGAAACTTTTCAGTTGAAAAATTACAAACTTACAGCTGGCAGCTCATCAATAAACGATTTGATATTTGCATTCTTTGCTGCTTCGTTTACTTCCTCGTTGGTTGGTGAACGACTGCAGTCACCGTATCTGTGAAGAAATATTTATTCAGGAGTTCTCTGAAAAAGGTTTTATATTTTTTGAGAAAACTCTGTAGTGATATTGAAACGTGATTCGTAGTTACTGCAAATAAATGTAAGGTATAATCGTTTATGGGCAAAATAATTCTTTTAATGTGTGTTAGGAAAAATATGTACATATTTATAAATATCAGTCAACAATAATCTTGCTTCTTACAGTATATTTTCCTTGATAGATTGGTTAAAGAGCATTGGTTCTTGTGACACAAGACCCATCTGTTGCCGCACCCACTTAATATTCAGCTTTTTGATGTCATATCCATCTATACACTGAAATATAAAATCGTATTTACCAAGCACTGTGAGACCCACTTTATGTGACCTGACCAGATGTAAACAATTTGGAGATGTTTTCAGGTTAGAATGATTCTTTATAAAAGGGTCCACATATTGGTTTTGTACGTTTTACTTTTTATTTTCAATATTAAAAAAGATATAGCATAAAGACTATTATTTAAAAAAACTAAATAAAGGATGACATTATTATATTTTTAAATTACATTGTTTTACAACCAACCCAACACATTTTCTTTAAATAGAAATGTGAATTCAACTGGTGAAGAACCAACAGATGAATTGCTGAAAACACTGTTATTTGAAACATACCACTTCTCCTTCATCAGCATCGTAGAATCGTTCCAATAACTGCACAGTGGTGGATTTGCCACACCCAGATTGGCCAACAAGAGCCAATGTCTGTCCAGGTTTAATTGTGATGTCAAGTCCCTTTAAAACTGGTAGATCCGGTCGAGTTGGGTAATGGAAACGAACTGATTTGAGAGTGATTTCTCCTTTGCAATGTGCCTACAAGTAAAACAAAAATAAATTCAGATGGTATTATCATGCACTGACGTATATACATCATAATCTAGATTCCCATTTTCCAAACCTAGGTGGTCATACCATAATTTTCCGGGAGCGCAAGCATATATTATTATCCTGAGTATCAGTAGATAATAGTCAAGGCAGTTGGGCGATTTTAAAGTTTTGTCAACTTTGTTTTGAAAGCGTCTTTAGATAGTCAGTAATTCAAGTAAAACATTTTTAAAGGACAATTGTAACGCTTTGCTTTTGTGGTGCTCTTACAATAGCCGCAGTATCAGAACCCAGCTCATTTTTTATATACCAGTACTTTGGTAAGTTAATACAACTATTTTTCCTTGAATTTTTTTTATAATAGTTTCAACTTCCAAGATGTACTTACCGGTGAGGCACCTTTGTCACTGTACACGTCTATTTCAGGTTTTCGGTCAAATAGGGCGAACATTTTTTTAGCAGAAACTTTTGCCTCGGCGTAATCTGGAGCAAAGGAGCTGTTCTGGCCAACTGCCATTGCCCCAAATATAACTGCTGTCAAAACCCTGTTAAATGATGTTTTATAAAAAAAATTTAAGCATATACCACTGGTAAAATGAATCAATATTTCAAAGTTTATTTGTATATTAAGGCGTTTTTAATCCCATATGATAAAAAGGGAAGATGTTAGCTCACTCAATTAAATCGAGGTGAAAAGTGGTTAGATCAAAATCAGCCAATGGATTAGTCTGATGTGTTATTTCATAAAGCACTTAGCAGAAATTGCCTGAATACATTGGATCAAGGAACTAAAACAATAGCATGTCTCAATTAAAAACAATACAGTGCAAGAGCTGTGGTAACGAAGCCTTGTACACAAAATAATATATAGGATGTTGTAAACAAATAAAACTGTTTTTTTACTTGAAAACGTTGTCGTAGGTCATCTCATAGGTAAGAACAAGTTCAATTCCTAATCGAAAGACAGCAGCATATGCAAAGTAGATCACACATTGCGAGTATCCGTAGCCAAGTCCTACCATCATTGCCTTGCGTATTGATTTCCTGCAGGTAATTGTTCATAATACTTTGAAGCTGGCTGGATCGTCAGGGTAACACAGGATTAAAACTTGTATTGTGAGGGGTGTGCTTAATCATGGTAATGGGAAGTATGGGACAATAACACACAAAAGATTCACACTGTTAGTCTGTTATAAACAAATTGTGATTGTGTCAATATTCTTTTCCAAGCACTGTGATGCATGTTTACAGTATGTATTTAATTACTTGCAAACCCAAGTTTTAAATGTATGTGACATTTAGCTAATGTCTTACTTTATAGGGCCAGCGAGCTTCTCTGTGTAAAGTTCATAGATCGTTTGCTCTTTCGTCAAAGATGCCACCGTTCGAATGTTGTTGATTGCCTCACCAGCTATTTGGCCTGAGATTAATGTATTGTTAATACAATGTAGCATTTGTACTGACAGTTGTCTAAATAGTTAGTAATAACTACACAATCGAGAGAACAATTAGATCAAAACCTTTAAACCAGTCATCTTACCGGCTTCCTCAAAAGCCTCGCCTTCCTTTTCTTCAGCCCCCATGACAAGTTGCATCTCAAGCAGGCCACCCAAGATAAGGAAAGGAATAAACGCGATGGTAAGAAGTGTTAGTTTCCAACCATAGGCAAATGCAATACCCAAAGCGACACCTGAAAAGGAATTCTAAGTTAATAAAGGATGGCATTGGGACCCATGTTTTTACTCAGGATAATAAATGAAACTGTATAATACAAAAAAATTAATCACACATAAAGTACTTCAGTATTGGCATACCAAAGTATCTTTTAAACACAGTGGAAATCTGACTTACCAAGAGAACTGAAGTTTTTGATAATGGTCCCAATCCTAACCCCAGTACATCCTTGCACACGTGAAGCATCTGTAGACAAACGTGTGCACAGTGCACCAGGGCTGTGCCTGTGGTCATCAAAGTACGCAATATCCTGGCGCATCAATGATTGGAAAGCTCTCTTGCGCAGACGTACTGTCAACTCCATACCGGACTTGCCAAAAAGAGTTGACTGAGAAAAAATATAAGAAATCAGAATTTAATCAGCATGTTATTTACGCACAAAGTTTATGCTGGGTACCGGTACTCTAATAAACATCAGTTGTAAAACTGCGTTGGTTGACAAATAATAATAAAATACAATATTTATGCTATGCCCCCATGAATGTAAAAGGGCTCTTACATGATCAACAAACAGATTACTTTAGCCAACCGTTGGGTTAAAAGAGTTATTGTAGTGTGTTGTGTATGACTAAGACCTTTCAGTTTTAGTACAAAAAAATATCTAGGAAACTCGACAATCTATAAAACAATTGTGTTGTAATGCTTACCTCACTGCAGTAAGCAATGAATACAATAACTCCGACTCCAACAAACAGGAGTGCGTAAAGAGTGGCTTTTGATTTCTGTTCTTCGACGTCACTCAAAGAGAAAACGGTGAGAACTTCAGCAAAGAGGATTGCATTGACAGGGTCAGCAGCACCAGCAATGGCAGCAAACACACAGCCAGCTGAAATGTACAAAGATCAATAAGATATGATGCCCTACTAATTCTGTTTTATCCCTGACAATGGAAAATGTAAGGGGCTGTGGACTAAGGGCAATTGTATGAACTCTTCTTGGTAACAAAAGCTATTGCAGTGTAATGTGTATAAGACAGTAGAAGAAATATTCCTTTAGTTATGGTAGAACCCAATAATCCCACTAAAATAGGCAATATCTCCAAAGAGTCTTGCCCAAAAACACAAATGTCTAGCCAAATGGTAGAACTTTTTGGATTTCATTGATGATCTAACCATGTTAATCAAAGGTTTCAATTTTTATTAAAAGTAAAATAATACTAACCGACACAAAATGCAGTGAAAAAAAATATTCTGGCGTTTTAAAGGGGAACTGAGGTCGATTTCAGGAATATCTTAATAAATGGAAAAAATACACTGATTTCAAAAATCAAATCAGTTACTTACTTCCAATATTTTTTGGTTAAAAAGTTATGAGCAGATATGCATTTTTATATTATATTTTAGGCTGTTCCCACCGCATAGTCTGATCTTTGATTGATGGCTGGTTTATTTCTATAAATTGCTAGCAGTTACAGTTTACTACCTCCTGTTCTAGTTTTCTTGTTCTGTCTTTACTTTTATGATTTATGATATAAATTGCCAAGACTTTTTATTCTGAAGTAATTTAAATACGAGACCTGTATACCTCAGCATTCAGCGCAGGTCTAGGACCGTGCAAGCCTGAATGACCGCGCTTAAGGTAAGCTGTCACGCGCGTACATTGGTTCAGTTAGGCTATATGACAAGTGTTATGCTAAGTCTCTATAAAAAAAAACGAAAATACAAGGCTTCTTTAGGCACTTCTGTTACTGATTCACCTCTAAACTGGCACATGATTGTATACAAAGCATATATGCACGAAATCTCAACAACGTCAATGACGTAATACGGGAAATTCCCTAACATAAAATGAAATGCATATTTGCTCATAACTTTTTAACCAAAAAATATTGGAAGAAACTGATTTGATTTTTGAAATCAGCATATTTTTTTCCATTTATTAAGATATTCCTAGAATCGACTTCAGTTCCCCTTTAAGATATTTAGTTTAAAGTTTAGACAGCTGCAGCCTGCAGTCATAACAAGAAGAAAACCTTGTAAACCAATTAGGGTTTTTGCGGCGTATTATTATATATTATATTAGAATATTAACTTTTAAACTGATCAGGATGAGATTGGTTTAATGACAGAAAGATACTGAACCATAGTTGACTTTGCTGTTTCTCCCACCTGCCATGTAATACCACTCTGGTTTGTTCATCGCTATGATCCTCCCGAAGGAAACATCCGGAATATCCTCCTCCTCCTCCTCTTCATCATCCTCTCCGATCTTCCCGGACTTTTTGCTCTCGATGTTGTTGGAGCGCTGAGAGTAGGTCCTCATCATTGAGTTTTTTCTGTTCATCAAGCTTGACATAGATGAGCCAGACATAGTCCGAGATCGCTTACGATGGATAGAGGTATGATCGGATGGCTTGAACATTATGTCTGGTGGTATTAAGAAAGTTCAGGTTACTGGAACAGTCCAATGTAATGAGTAAACAATTTATGCATAATACTGATGTTTACTAGCTTTCTATATATATTGGAAAAAAATTATTTGATAATGCAATACACTAAAAGATGTAATTGCTAATGACATTTCAAGTTAACTTTACTGTCCTGTGAGACAGGGTCACAATATGTCTAAAACGCATTAATCACGAATTGGTTATTGTTAACAGTTGGTAAGCAAAAATGTTGCATTAAGTTCGGGACAATGCCTTTAACCTATTATCACCTATTAAACCACTAAGCTGAGGAAACAAGAAGATGATTATATTAACTAACGTTTGGTTTTTATCCCACCATGTTTCAGCAAATTCAATGTGTAACAAATAAATTAACTGGCTGGATTTGGGGAATAAGAAGTAAAGTTCTGACCAATGTCATCTGGTTCTGGGGTGTCAACTTTTTCCTCTGTGTGCTCCTCACTCTCTCTTCCAGCTTGCATGTTGATGAGGTTGCTGTAGACTCCATCTTTGATGAGGAGCAGCTCCTCGTGGCTTCCCTCCTCCATGATCTGTCCCTCATGGAAGGCGAAGATCTTATCAGCGCTTCGTATGGTGGATAATCTGTGCGCCACCACCACAGTTGTGCGACCTGGGAATGGAAATGGCATAGATACATATTTCAAAAAGACCAAGATAATGATATAGTGGGTGAGAATAAATAGAAGCTACCCGGTTCCAACAAAGAATACAATAAGTTGTTAAAGTCCACCACAAGATTTTTCTACGTATATATTACAAATTTTATATTCTCACCCACAAATGCAAGTCGTGTTTAAACCCTAAAGTAGTGGATCTGATGTAGCATACCTGCAGATGCTTTCTCCAATGCTTGCTGTACAACAGATTCGCTCTTCGTATCAAGTGCTGAGGTAGCTTCATCAAGAAGAAGAACTTTGGGATTTCTTACGATGGCACGAGCAATCGCAATCCTCTGCTTCTGTCCTCCACTCATCTGCCCTCCTCGTTCACCAACGAGTGTCTGGAATTTCTGTGGAAGAATGTATTGGTCTTATGTTTACTTCTGTTAGGATTTATCTTTTATCTTACCTCGGGCAAGTTCATGATGAAGTTATAAGCATTGGCTTGTCTGGCTGCTTCCTCTATTTCTTCATTGGTGACCCCCTCTCGCCCCCAACGAATGTTTTCAGCGATACTTGTGGCAAAAAGGATGGGCTCCTGGGCGACAACCCCGATCACTTCACGAAGTTTACGAACATTTAGGGTGGAAACATCTTTGCCCCCAACCTCCAGTGACCCTTCCTGGAGAGAAAAACGAAGTCAACACCAATGTTATTTTAGTATGAAGCAACCGCTATGTGAGAGTGTCATTTACAAGTCATGTTATGAATTATGCTTTAATCCAGAATTATATAGTGTTCTTCCACAAAAAAATAGTATAGGTTTATTTAATATGAAATTTTTTCAAGTATTCCCCAACAACCACTTAATTTTACCTGCACATCATAAAATCGCTGAATGAGTTGTATTATGGTGCTTTTTCCACACCCGCTTTGCCCAACAAGTGCCACCGTTTTGCCATGCTCCACAGTAAGCGAAACACCCTTGAGAATCTATTAAAACAAAATGTATGAGATATGTGCTAACCCCATCATATCGGCCAGATAGTATAGAGCAGGGTTTCCCAACCAGGGGTGCTCATGTAAAGTTTAAATGAAAAGCAATTACTTATTTGATATGTTTGGGGGTTGATTTTATTGGAATATAAGTAATGGAAATGGGACAACAAATTTTTTACTTGAAACCTATCTTTTGTGTTGGGTTTAAGTGTTAAATTATTTTATACAAATGAAAATTGTACATTGTATGCATGGTATGTCATTAGGAATTTACCTATTATGATTTATTCCTTATTTGCTAATGCTCAACGTATATATATATATATGCTTTGGCATCTCTAAACGTTAAAGTATATTGGAAATTTCCTTTGTGCTTATATGTGGCATAAAAGGAATTTTGCAATTTACATCTAACAATTAATTTTCAACCAAATTTTAACACCCGGCCCGTTGGTCTAACGGTTAAGTGTGGCGCCTGTCAATCGAAAGGTTGCAGGTGCGAAACTGGTCGCTAGTTAGTCAGTTGTTTTCTTGGGCAAGGCACTTTACGGACATTGCCTGAACCCAGCGGATTAATGGGTTCTACCAAATTGAAGGAACGTCTCTATCATATACAACACATTGCAATAGCTCCGGTAACCCGACGATGGGCGCGAGGTGATCTGACGATTGCCCGTGTGTTAACCCCCTTAGTTTTCCCATTCACGGGGATAAAGATGAATATTCTATCCTATCCTTCTATCATATAGCTATAACAAAATTTGTTCAATGGTATGCAGAACATGTCTACAGTTCACTCAGCTTCTCAGACAGTTACTTTGAAAACCACATTTTTAAGTAATAGTATTTGGGGTTAAATACTAGAAATGTGAAAAGCTGTGTTTTTACCTCTACTTCCGGCCGAGATGGATATGTGAAACGGACATTCTTTAGTTGGATTGATCCGCTGTCCGGATTGGGGGAATCCCCTTCTTTGGAAAACGGGTCGATTACTGGCTTTCGGTCAATAATGTCAAATATGTTGGAACCGGCCGCTGTGGCGCCAGAGAACGCCTCCAAGTAGCTGCCAGCCTAAAAGGAAAAAGAATTTAACTTCTTTGAATGCAAAAAAAACATCGGCGTTACGGGAAAATGCGACAAAGATTAGTTTAAGTTTTTGTATCGTACCTCCAAACATATAAATGATTCAATCATTTCGTATTTTATATGACTAAATGTCTTTCCATTCCATTAAACCAGAAAACGATTTTAACACCTTCATGAAGGCAGGCCAGCAAATACTTGTTCCAGACATTTTCGAATGTAAAGTTACCCATATAAGTGCCTTACCGTTCCAAGTGCGAATGCAGCAATGAGAATGTTAAAGAACGTCGTTATCATGTCCCCGACCGCAATTTCCCCGTTTAGCACTAGGGTAGTTCCATACCAGAAGGAGAGTCCATACATTCCAAACATGGACAGGTATAGTAGGCCAATTGTGAACCCAGAAATGAAGCCTCGTTTGATTCCGACTATTTTCGCGTCGCCAAGGTTGTGCGTGTACCTGCGACACAGCGGCGTTATAACACGGACAACCGTTCGATTACACGATTTGGAGTTGCTATAGTAGGCCTACTGTGTTTGTCCTACTTTAGGTAAAACGATATATTCGATGACCTTGGTGCAGGCAAATGATAGTTAATTGCCTTTTGCACAACCGCGTACTCAGGACCAAGATTAAAATCAAACCCAGTGCCTGTCCGTTATTGACGTCTTTCACCAACTGTCCGGTCCGTTTGCACGGTTCGTGATTGATCGCCTTTCACCAAGCTGCCCAGTCTATTAGCTGGGTTCGTTAAAGCGTTGGCGGTCTGCCAAAAGGTCGTTGAATCGAAACGGTTGTCCTTGGCCAGGACACTCAGCAAACTTCGCTTAAACCCAAGATTGATGGGTTAAACTAAAACTGTTAAAACCTCTTAATCATATACAAAAACTGAAATATTTCAGAGGTAATATGACAATTGCCCTCGTTTTTACTATTGACGGTGATAAACATTAATTTCCTACATACAACTCTGCACTACACTGTTCTACAGAACGACATGTCGAATTCAGGGAAAATAAGTATTATTTTTTAATGTTAAACTTTATTAAATGATGACACGCAATATATGTATAAACTAAAGAAGCGTAAGAAGGCAACCATACAAAAATGGAATTTTGAAGGCAACCGTACAAAAAATGGAATAATTAACCAAAAAAAACAAAGACCCCAACCGGGTTTTGCTGATTACAATATGTTTTAAGTGGTTTGAGTCGATAGCTTTGACGAAATAACCCCAGCACTGCCCATTGCCATAGCGGTGTAGTGCCGCATTTCCGGAAAACAAACATTTTACAGGCAGCAGACCAAGACGATCAACGAACAATAGCTTCACAAACAGCGATGTCTAAACACAAACTGTTGTATTCTTGGTCCCATAGGATCCCAAACTATTAAACATTTAACTCGTCGATGGGCCATATTATGTCACTTGCTAAAGTGGCGTTAACTTCTGACGACTAAATGAATCTTAATTTATTTAATCATATTAAAATTTAAGATTCGAAATGCGCTTATATAGTTCGTTTTATTAAGAAGTACTTAACCATCCTCCATTTTGGATGATCATGAGGATAATTCTACTAGTAATAAAAAACTGAAAAAGCTTTTTCGGTCAAAAAAACAAACTCACGGTCTGTGCAAAGCCACTAACAAAAAAGTTTTAAGCGTTTTCGCCAGAAGTTTAGCATTATTTCAGCTGTTTGAATTTTTTAAAGAAAAAGAAAGACACAAAAACATATTTTCTCGCATTTACCGGTAAAGTTTGCTGGACGTCAGCATTAGAGACGCATGACTGGTTTGCAGACAAATGCAAGTTCATGTGCGCAAGAGTGTCACGCAAAACCGAGTGGTAAATGACCTGGTCCGCCGAAGTTTAACTCATATGACATACATATTGACTACATCGTATTATTTACGTCACTTAAAATTTGTAAGCGCAATTATTGTATGATAATTTCCACTAAATATCAAACAATGACACAAGTTTCCAAAATCAACTTAAAACTGCACAGGATTGGTTGTAAATAAATTGGACCTTTTACACAATTGTCGAATTGACCTTTAGGTCGACGAGAATTTTCTCATAAAACGAAGCGGAAAATGTGCACATGACATTGGGTTGTGTTTGAATCTCGTAATTTATATAGCATCAACTGTCCCGGGTTGCTATTTGAACACTCCCAAACGGCGTGATAAAAATTGAACTGCAAGTGAGGTCGTTTAAGGAGGTGTGATATAAAACGCACATTTATTGTTTAAGCGGTATGGTTTTATCGACATTCGAAACCGCCACTTGTGTATGCATATACCAGTTTACCGAGACAACGAGTTTGAGCTTATCCCACAATAGATTTCACGCATCTCTTAAGTGTATAGAAAGGATCGGAGGCATTGCGCGCTAGACCGTGAGCCGAATCGTTTCGAATACGAACCAACAGGTGGTTCGTCTTGTATGTGCATATGCGCGGTCGGTAAAAAGACGTTGGTTGTACAGTCGTGTGGCACAAATTAAAGCGACCGATACAAATACTGTCTCCTATAATAAAACGATCCTGTGATGAACTCATCAGAAGTTGAAAAAAAACGAATAATGATTGTTAATGGGCTGAAAAAACGAAGGGAATGTGGAAAGTCCTACCAATAAGCATGACAGATCGATGTTCAGCATGTCAACTGACGATTAAACGTGATCTACTTTTTTTGCTTTAATCCAACCTCGGGGATAAACATGACTAAAATATCAATTTATTTTTTTAAAGAAGTAGGTATTTACACTACAACTTTACAAATTTTAACATTTGTTCGAACGATTTTACAAATGTTTCTCTTTTAAGCCTGTAGATACAAAAAAAAAACTAGAGCATTGTCTCAATAGTGTACAATATATTTGAGATAGCTACCGGCTACCCCCCTGAAAAACCTACATATGTATAAACCTTCCACTTTAGATGGAAACAGATACCTATGGCCGTGACCTTATCACCGGACACTTAATATAGATCTAATCGTCTGGACCTTCTCGCTGTATGTTCGAAAAAGATACCGCGAACTATAATTACCTGTCAACCTCTTTATCTTGGCATCCGAATGCCACCACAGTCCTAATTGCCGAAATTGCCTCTTCCGCTATAGTTCCAGCTGTGGCATATGCTTTCAATTCTCGCTCAGTATAAGCGGCGGTCAGCTGAACGAATAGTGTATTAATTAAATCATATAAAACCATGCATTAATTCCCGCCAAACAATCGCACATTTTATACAGTACATGACAGGATGGAGTTTATTTCCGGGGTTGAAAATGTTGGAATCATTATAACACACACATATTCTTCGGAAACTCAAATAACCGGAGTTTTCAGTGACTTTTTTCTATACACACATCATTACTTTTCATTTTAACATTAAAGTCAACACGCAATACGTTAAAACGCAAGTGGCAATTGGGTAGGTGATCTAGATGATCAGTATTCAAGTTTGCTGACGATCGGCCAGGCATCGTAATACCACCAAGTCATTCGCCCGCGTCGTGACGTGATTTTATGTCGTTCGACCCTAGTTACATTTGTCAGTTCTGGAACATTCCATACCAGGTCATACCCAGTCGTTATGCGAATTATAAAAGCTCGGGCGTATTAAGAAGGCTTATCGTAATTTCAATTTTTTATATAACTTTAAACCCACCGTAAACATAAGTGTTGATGCTACACCAAGTAGTGGTGATACGGACAGCGTCACAAGCGCCAGTTTCCACGCATAGAACAACCCAACAATGATACCAGTCAGTGACATACTGGTATACTGGAGAACCATTGACACCTTTTCAGCCATTCCGTCTTTAATTTTCTTGACGTCACTATAAAAAAACACTATGTCTGAACAAACCGGATCAGAAATTTCTAAAAAAAAAGAAAATCCCTGCCAATGAGGCAAAAATGCAAACCAACAAAATCGAGTCAATATTTAACCTTCCTTTATAAATTTTATTACTTTTATTGTCTAATCGTTATTTTTGGCAATAAAATTATACTGGGTCAGGTTAACGAGACCAGTTACCTTTCGCAGGAACACTATACCATACAACATCAGTGGCTTATAGTTAGATAAAATATACCAATCTTTAAAATATACTACGTTAGCCTATATAGTACTTTGAAAGCCGGGCGTTTAATTCCCCAGAAGACTTGATATCATGGAATGCCATATCTTGCCGCAGTATTGAGCGAAAATACTCGATTCGAATATGCTTGCTTTGCCTGTGAGATGTGTGGTTATTATATCTGTGCACCAGTGCACGACAAAGTTTTATAGATAGAAACTGCTGAACGTATGGAATAAAATAGACCGTTTTGTAATTTTTGAATAACAAAGTCATTAAGGAACAAAATATAATACTAAACCAGGCATCACTTCCTGCCTACCTGACAGACGAGAGAGACCACGTGCCAACCTGTACAGAAGCGAACACCAGAACAGCGCAAGCAACATACACGAAGTACAACACGAAATTAATCGAGGTGTCTCTAAAAGTGGCATACTCTGGAGCAATTGTGGCGTTCCACATTCTGAAAAGATGATGCGTGAGGTAAGAGATACTGTCCCGCCACTTGGCTTAGAGGGGGTTCGTCAGACCGTCAGTCGTGGTAACATCAAAACCAGCGGCTTGCTATAGAGTCATATACCTCGCCAAAGCACTATAGACATTAGTTTAATCCATCAGAAAAAATGAAAAAAATAAAAAAACGGGTTGCAATATGTTCCAAATAGTCAAACATCTCGGTTGTTATAACAGGTCAAACTAATGGCCGAAAGAATAGGGTAAGACAGGATATTTATGTTTATCCACGTGAATGGAAAAAAGCATGTGGGTTAACACATAGGCGCTCGACAGATTACCTCGCACCCACCATTGGTTTACCGTAGCTATTTACCGTAGTGTGTTTTGTATGATTTAGACGTTCCCTAAATTCGATAGAAACCATTATTTTACTGGGTTTAGGCAATGTCCGTTAAGTGCCTTGCCAAATGACACAACCGACTAGCTAGCGGCCAGTTTCGAGCCTGCAACCGGCTGAAAGGCGACGCACTAACCCACCAAGCTAATCGGTCGGACAAAAGAAATATGAATATCGTACACTATCAAATCTTGCATGCGTTGGG
>CH002376.1:3097896-3133037 GCA_000149265.1 Ciona savignyi
ATTGGTTAGAATATCGCATGTGCGCAAGGATCTTTAAGCTGTTGCTAATTGACAATGAACAGATGAGTTTAAAGGGCAATTTGGGTGAAATATACTCACGATTCATTTACGTTGGTGAGATTCAGTGCAAAGCATAGGTCGTAATTAAATTGACATTGGGCATAACGACCAAAGTTTGTAAATACGGTTGTGAGCTCGCCAAAGAAAATGAAAAGTACGGGAAGACCAGCTCCATGAACTACACTAGCCACAGCACCAATGACCATGAGAAAAATGTCGAAGCTGTCAGCAAACCGAAACTAAGGATAAAGATAGACTGGTCAATATTAAGGACAGTTGGATTTTTTGCAACAAACCAAACTGTCATTAAAAAGTCAGTAAACCGATATCCACGGTCGTAAATTTTAGTGTACCTTAGGTTAGAACATCGATAAAAACACAAAAAAACACATCGGGTATAGGCCTTCTGTCCTAAGGCAAAGGTATAATGTGCTAGGCAATAACTGCAAATATTCTTTACAGTGTATCCAACACACCTGCCAAAAAAAGAAATTACAACCCAACAACCATTCACCCAAATACAAATAAAACTAACTAGCTTGTAGTAGGGGACTGTTTTTATTTCTTCCTTGTCTTTTTTCTTGTCATCTTTACCGCTGCTTTCAGACTCCATTGCCCCACTCGCTTGGCTGCTGGTTGAACCAGTCTCAGCTCCGTTTTCGATTGGTTTAACACTGGAACACAAATTAATACCGGTGAACGGTAACCGGTACCGGAATTATATTAATTTTTGAAATTGTAATTGTTTGAATGCATTCAGTTTTCTGTTGTGTCAGAAAAACCATTGTCCGTTTTAGTATTGTACAGGTCACACATTTGCGTCTAGCAAAACAATAAACCTAACGTATAATAATAGTTTGAGCTTGAAAATGGATTGCATATGATTCAGATATTTTACTGTTTTAGTTTAACCCATTATGTTACCGGTTTTAGGCGACATCCGATAAATACTTAAGGACGCAACCTACAGTAAGTGGCTGGTTCATATCAAAACCCAGTTTGCACATTGCAGACGTCGACGTGGTAACCGAAGTACCTAACCGACCGAAAATATTTGTTTTGGCCAACACACTGCTTTCAAACGACCATTGAACTGCTGGGGCTCTTAACAAAATTTAGGATAAGCAAGCGAAAACTTTAACCGCAAGGTTATACCGCGCACCTTGAAGAAAGGCATTTTATCTAGATGGGTAATAAGTTGCGCCCAAAAGTCTACTGATTTTGAAGTGCAAGGGGAAGTGGTCAATTCAAAATGACGCCAGAAAAATTAAAGTCACCAGCTGTCTTTATAGATTCAGTATCACGAAATCAGTATAAAGACTTAAATACGCATAATACAACGAAAATTGCTAATGAGATCAACGAACTCATATTAAACGTGCTGTTTGGTATAGGGGCAAGTTGGCGAAACCTATAATTGCGACTGGAACACATGAAAATTGCATGAAACGCGGCGTAAATAAATGTCCCATAAATAAATACAGCCTATAACACACAATCGTGACAATATGGTTTATGTTGATACAATAACAATAGCACAATGAATGTTTTAAATATTATTTTAATGAAGCTTCCTTAACAACTTTAGAAAAGTGTCCAGTATACATATTTGACTGTGAGACTTTGTATGGCTATAAGGCTATAAAAGGTTACATATTTACAATTTAAGTAAATATGCACGAAAACTTTATTTCCCAATACTTTACAGTTTGCATTATTTTTTGATTACATAACTACCTTTCTATGTTTTAAAATTTTAAATACTATTCTTGTTACAGTATCCATCTATTTTTTTAATTACATTCCTGTTCAAGTATAGACTAGCGAAGTTAAACATTAACCCATATTCTAAAACAAACCAGAACCGTAACCACGACTTCTACTGCTTACCGTATATACACGTAAATTAATGAAACAGTAAGAATAACCGCTATGCATGCAATTAATAATAACTTACTCGAGCAGTATAGCATTTCCGGTGTAAAAACTACCCGACATTACTAAGTATAATTAAGTCTAAACGTGCCATTGACTGAATAAACTAACAAAACGCTTTAATCTTCCTAGTGCTATTTGCCCAATATGCCAGTTTGTTTCTCGTTTGGTAAGGTTCAACGGTGCTATTAAAACCTCCTACTAATGAGTCGTCATAGCAATTTCAGACTAAATACTTTTTAAAGTCGCTGGTCATCCTAAAATACTAACGCATGGGTTTGTAAGATCGTTGCAAATTAAGTTAATTTCGAATTGTCCACCCGCGAATTTACTGTAAGAATAGCTTATGCTAATTTAAAGTTGGTTTATTGTGAAATCGCACAAAATCCCTTTGATTAACAGGCGCCACAACAAAAACATTACAATATGTTATCTCACCTTTTGATTTCTACTTCCGGAGGCATCCTTATTTTCCTACCAATTCTATCAAGTAGATCAACAGATTGCTACGTAAAAGTTGCTAAGAGATATACGGTTTACAGTACACCGTGTTTAGGTCGTATAATAGTCTATCTTTACTATTATCCCGGTACCCGTTTACTCCACTCACAAGGCCATACGGTAAACACGTTTCTGTAGCCCGGTCACGCCAAGTCGGAATGCCCTGTTTCCTTTTTATCCCTTACATTCTGCTACGGCGGGAACTTTTACACACAATACTGACTGAAAGGACATGATGTGCACGACCACGGGCGCTACATACAAAGCTACTTATCACGCCTGTAAAGCCACCTTTCATTCTGCAAAACACAAGTGCGGTCCAGCTGCCCTACTCAAGAATGGTGGTCAAGCAGCATTCTAGGAAGTCCAGCCTCGGGCCCCATGAAGACGTTTGTTTCTTTTATTCTATACCCTAGAAGCAATAAACTAAGGCCGCCGACTATAATTACTCAAGTTTTAATCGCTGCAGACAACTTGAAGAAGGAAGGAAACTTGACCGTGCATTTAAAAACACTTTTTTTCATTAACGGTCCAAAGGCATTCGATTTCACGTACTGCTTTACAAAAAACACTTAACCGGTAACGTTACATAAAGTACAACATTGTAACATTAAGTGATGTCTGCGTTTTCTGTCAGACCACGACTGTGGTTTGAAGTTTTATACGCTCGTTTTGAGTTACTGTGCCGGGGGAATTACCTAGTGTTGCGACACACGAACGAAATAATTTTGAGTAACAGCAGGCGTTTGATTGTGACGAAGCCGGTAGCCTAATAGACATTTTACATGTTTTATTTCTCCTATGCAACAAAACAAAAAACAAGTATTACACCGAATAGTCGAAATTGTTTAATTGAAACTCGGCCTTCCATTTTGTACGCTCCACCTCATTATATGCATTTTAAATCAACAATCTTCCTCTTCTAAAACACTTTAAACGCATAATTATTGTAATTGTTAACCTTCTCTCGGAATGTTAATCTCCCCTTAAACTTGACCAGGAGTGTTTTCTCACTATAACGACGGTCGTATTGTTTTGCGCAACGTAAACAAAAGTAGCGTGGGAGAATGAATGGGATTTTTCACAGCACGGCATTTAAAAAATAATAAATTTTTGTCGAATTTTTTATGAAATTCCGAGATTTTATTCTTCCAACTTGATTAATACCTGATTAAAATTATCTCTTACTTAAATACATCAAACAAATTTCTAATCTGGCTTAACTGTTTATAAGACATTTATTATAATAAGACATTTTATTTATATCCTTGGAAAAAGTCAACATACTTGACCTAAAATCGGTATGTGGGTCTATTCTATAATTTATCTATAGACGCATCTTAAGCAATCTAAGGATAATAATATATTCCGTAGATTCTCTTAGGTCGTTATCCAATTTCATCTCAAATGGAGGGTCTCAATCGTGTGGTTTGATCTTACGAAATAGGTCATCAATATCACAGCTTGCACCGCACATTACTGCTAGAATGCAGCGTTTGTGGCGAAATGTGTGCAGCTTACTAAAATACCATGCTTTATAAGTAAAGGTTATGGACTTGGAATGTTAAACTATTTTGAACGAAGACCAATATTTACATGTATTATAGACGATTAAATGACGACATGACCCTTCCACCTACTTATTCGCAACGCAAACTTTCACGCTGGCGAACAGGTGTTTGTTTCTTATAACAAGGCGCGCGAACGTAATGAAACAAACAGCTGTCAGTTAGAATGTTGGCTTGTGCATGGATCTGGCCTAACAAAAATTATAATTAGAAAATTAGTGAACACAATGTCAAATTGGGACGGGTTTCGATCCTAAACGTTTTGACAGCCCACCGAACCTAAAATAAGAAGCCGTTCTAACAGGCTATTCAATAACTTTAAACAAACGTAAGTGGAAAACTAAATAAACAAACCGTGAGAGTTCACTGACCAATATTTGTTACGTTGTGTATACACTACCATTTGCAACAAATACAAGTGAATGCAGCCTCATAAATTAAACAGAGCACAAATTGGGTTCTATACGATCTAGCCTGACCTATCATAAAATATATACTTACCGGTTAGTTTGGGTCGTTTTCGTCATAACTGTTTGATCAGAGGCTGTACTAATACCTTATAAAGTAATACCAGAATGTTGCTTCTCTGAACTGCTTGCAAAGTTCAAATCTATATAGCTACAAAACTGGTCAACTATTTCGGGTTTTAAAACTTTCTACGCACACTAGCGACATATAATATGTAAGAATAAAGGACCACCTGAAAATGCGATTACAATTTGAATTGCGAACCACTGAACAAAGCCATTGTGTAGGATATCTATTCAAACACGGCAATCAATCGAGTAAAGAGCAGCAGGCTTCGCGTGCACTTGTCATCAAACTAGCAAAAGGCTGCTCTGTAAACAAAATTAAAAAAATAAAACTTAAAAGCAAGCAATCGAAAATATAAGTGCTATTCTGTTTAAAAATCTCTCAGTGTTTAACTAGCCTTTCGTACCGACCGATATTTCCTCATTGTGCGTTCTAAACACTCATTACCTGAACATCTAAATTATGTATATTATCCGTTCATGCCCTTTTTTCGTATTACCTAAATCACGTCGATTGTCTCAATCCTGTCTATAGGCATAAAAAGTAAATAATGTGATACTCAATTAAGTATTATTTTCACCGCAAAGTTTGTAATTTTAAATGTTAGCGTATAGGATATATAGGATAGGATATTCATGTTTATCCCCGTAAATAGGAAAATCAAGGGGGCTTAACACACGGACAATCGTCAGATCAGCTTACTGAAAAGCGCCGCACTAAACCACCGGACTAACCGGTCCGACCATATCAGTTTGCATTTTTTGTAAAAAAATCGAATAAATACGATACCCGCATGCTCATAGTGAGTGGTTATACACCAAAGGCGTTATAAAACGGGTAATCAAATAACCTTATACCACAGTCGGGTTACCGAAGTTATTTTTACTGGACAAGTTCCAAATCTGCATGAACTGGTGCAACGAGGAGAGTTGTGTTATTATCGGTGGATAACCTCCAACACCTTGTCCCGATAAACCAGTAAATTGCATACACAGCGGTTTGAGATTACCAATGTCGATAAAACAATGGATATACGCGATTATATATGTTGTTTAAACGACCTTACTTGTAAGTTCATTTTTTATCACGCCGTTTTGGAGTGTTCAAATAGCAACCCGGGACAGGTGATGCTATATAAATTACGAGATTTAAACACTACCCAATGTCACGTGCACATTTTACTGCTCTCTTGTTATAAAAATAGTATTTTAAATCGTTAAGTTGCACATAAATTTCATGGGTTATTGCACAATGTGCATTATAAATCTTGTGGACAGTGAAGCCACTTTCATACGCAGGTATCGCTATACTTTCAATTTATTATGAATCCTGTAAAACTTTAGTGTATCAAAGTGTAAATGCATAACATTTTTCGTATATGTTATATGTGTTTAAGAAAGTTATTATTATCAGCTCAAAATTCCGTTAATGAATCTCCGTTTAAATTAAACGATGTGCTCTTTAAATGTCATATCTCAAATGAATTTAACTTCTCGAAGCATTTTTTCGAATTGTTTTATATTCAGTTTGTCGCTTTGATTTGGATAACCGTGAAATATTTGCGCAGCATCAACGTAAATGGATCTTGCTCGCCGGCTATGAAAAACATGGGGGTGAACGTTTTAACACGGGCTAATTTCATCTTTACCTCGCGGCACCGTCGGGTTCAGATTACCTGCCTACCAAATGCAGTGTGTTATATGCTTAAGTTGCTACTTTTTAAGCTCAACTAATTATACATTGGATTAAATCGACGTACGCTAAGTGCTTTGTCCGGGTAGACAACCCACCAACCAGTACCTGGTTTCGATCAAACAACCTGTCAGCTGATGGTCAGTCAACCTTCGTCCATTTTACCCAATCGCTTGTACATTCACATTTATATCAAATGACGCTTATGGTAATTTCGAGTTAAAAGTTTATTGTCACTACGCAGTGAATATAATATTTTGTGGTTTAAACCAACCAGCATTATAGGGAATAATAGCGGACTGATGAGTACAAGAAAATGAGGATACATAAAGAGCACTAGAAACGTGCAATATTAAATAAAAAAAATACTTATCCAACAATCAAACATAATCAATCATGTGTATTGCATGTTACATAAAAATAAATCCATATTGAACAATGAAACAAAGAAAAAAGGGGAAAAAATGTAAAAAATCACTTGTTTATCGCGACAAAATTAAACATTAAACATTTTTGATGCCCCAGCATTTTACTTAGTTTTAACAAGAAAATCTTCTCCATTACGGTCTTTCTCTGATAACTGTGCGTTCACCAAACTGAAAATGAAAATTTGATTTAAAAATATAAAGAAAAACGCTGGCTAAGTAAAACAACTGAAATAAATTGTTATAAACAGCACATTTCATTAGCAGCTTGTTGTAGTAAAATCAAAACCAGCAGTATGTTATTCACTTTTGTTTTTGGGTTAAACATTATTCAAATTGCGACAACATCCTAGAAATAAGCCAACCCACCACACTGCTACATAATTTTAGCATCTTGCACAGCTACCTGAAATAAGCTCCCTTGGTGGCGATCAGTTGCTCATGAGTGCCAACTTCCACTACAACTCCGTTGTCCACCACAGCAATTTGGTCGGCATTCTTTACAGTTGAGAGTCTGTGAGCCACCACAATGCTGGTCCGCCCAGCTCTGGCAGCATCCAGAGCTTCTTGGACAATCTTGAGAATTGGATAATATTTTAGAAAAACTAATTTATACAAAATAATAAAAGGTAATGTTGAAATCATTTTGTCTCAGTGTTCAGAACAGCAAATGTCATTATGTCACGAGGAATCGTCAGATTACTTTTCCACAGTTGAGTTGAGTTATTGCAATGTGTTGTATTTGCAATGGTAACTCTAAATTCAAACGTCTAACAAACCTTTTCACTTTCAGTATCCAGAGCTGATGTAGCCTCATCAAGTAAAAGAATTTTGGGGTTTCTTAGAAGAGCTCTAGCTATGGCAATTCTTTGTTTTTGACCCCCGGATAACTGACCCCCCTTTAACCCAACACTTGTCTCAAATTTCTGTGGAGTCAAGGGTTAAATGATGTCAAGGTTATATTTTAATTTTCAGAACCAATTTAATTAGTTAAATTTAATTAATCATATAATTTCCCACTAATATAGACTGGTGTCTGATGATTTTAGGTTTACTGCACAAAAGTATTAAAAGTCTTAAAAGTATTAACTTATATGTTTGATACATAGATGTCAATATCAGAACTTACATCTGGTAGCTCGTCAATAAACGTTTTGATATTTGCATTCTTTGCTGCTTCGTTCACTTCCTCGTTGGTTGGTGAACGACTGCAATCACCGTATCTGTGAAGAAATATTTATTCAGCGGTTCTCTGGATGATGTTGTGTGAAAAGTTTGATCGAATTAAATCTATATTTACAAGTATTAACAAATGATGTAAGTCAATATCGTTCATTAGACGGATGCTTCTATCAAGTGTGTTGGACAAAATCAGTTTGTTTTTAAAATTCAGATAAAACAAATAATCATGCTTCTTACAATATATTTTCCTTAATAGATTGGTTAAAGAGCATTGGTTCTTGTGACACAAGACCCATCTGTTGCCGCACCCACTTAATATTCAGCTTTTTGATGTCACATCCATCTATACTCTGGAATGGAAAAATCCTTTTTCATTTAATTCCCATCATTAGATATGTGGCATCATAAGATGGTGTATAATGGAACAATACGGTTAAATGGGTTAGGTACATAAATAAGGTTTATTTAGTTTTTTGTTTTTTCATTCAGTGAAGGTAGATTAAAATAAGTCATTATACAATTCCTTCGCTACGCAACATTAAAGGAAATCTTAAATTGTTTAAAACCAGTGGGTGTATTGCTAAAAAGGACTGCTTTTCAATCACTGTAGTAACACTGTTATTTGAAACATACCACTTCTCCTTCATCAGCATCGTAGAATCGTTCCAATAACTGCACAGTGGTGGATTTGCCACACCCAGATTGGCCAACAAGAGCCAATGTCTGTCCAGGTTTAATTGTGATGTCAAGTCCTTTTAAAACTGGTAGATCCGGTCGAGTTGGGTAATGGAAACGAACTGATTTGAGAGTGATTTCTCCTTTGCAATGTGCCTACAAGTAAAATAATATACAAACTTTAAATGAGTCAACCCAATGGTTATTTTGGTTCATAGGCAGAACCCAATATTAAATTACGGCTGATCTTAATTCAGGCAGGTGAAAATTCGTAAAATATAATGGTTTATCAGCTAAAGTAAATTACAAATATTAAACTTGGTTCATGTAGAATATATCAACAGCAATTGACTGTAATTTTCCATTTGTGGGTGGTGAGTGACAACAAGAATAAAGAAGGAATAAAATAAAAAGTCACATTTTTGGAGAAAACCATTGATTTTAATAAAAATTATTAGACTAAGTGTTAAGATGACTTGTTTAGTTTAAACAACTTATAAATAAGAACAGTATATGAACAATAATTGTAAAACACAACTAAATACATAACTAACTTTATAACAGTAAGTGAAAAATAGTTGTATTGCAAATAACTACATAACCAAAATAACAGTTCTTTGCATATAAAATATAAAATGCACAAAAAATTAATAAAAGTGTTTCTCTAATTTAAATATTATTTAAACTAGATTGAAGTAACCTTTTACCAGTAAAGAATTAAATTATTAGCTTACACCAGCGGTTCCCAAACTGGGCGCCGCGGCGCCCTGGGGAACCGCAGGACTTTGCCAGGGGTGCCACGAAAGCATGCGGAAGTTGCTGCATTTGTTGTTTTTTTCTCACAAAAAATTACAGTGCGTGTGCGTTACACTAGTAGAACAAAAATAACTGCTTTGCATTAATTGACAGTATGACACTTTGGTGAATAGTTTTGAAGAATTGAAATGGGTATCCAAAAACATGCTAGTCTAGATATATAATATACAATACTTGCAGTTTAAAAATTTTGGCTTTATGAGGGAGCCGCAAGGTTTAATAAGTTTTCAAAAGGTGCCGCCAACAAAAAAAGTTTGGGAACCGCTGGCTTACACTATTGAACAAGTAAAATGGAGTTAAACTAATTTTGTGACAATTAATAGTTAACAGATTAGGGCTAGAGCCTACGGGTTTCAGATTTTTGCAATTTTAAAATAAATACTACAATATAATATCATGGTGTTCTGAGAACTATATCAGGACCACAAAAACTAATTTTTATTTGCAGTTTTGAATTCAGATTTTAAATTGTTAAGTTGAATATGGTTTTAGATGCAAAGACTACATTTTAAAACATGTTCTTCTTTACATGCAGCAAACCCTAGTGTGGATATAGAGCGAGTAAATTTTCAAAAACATTTTGAATATCATCATTACCATCCACATTAGAAAGTATAGGTATGTTTAGAAAATGAGATATTCTACAGCATTCAAGGTAACAAATAAAAGATTTAAAATATTGCTCCATTCCAGAGAAGCAACAACCAAGAAATAGATTAATGTGCATACGCATCTCTGTGCTCAGACCGGTTCCTTCAACTATTTTCAAACATGTGCGCAACACGTCAAGTGCTTGGTCAAAATTTTGAACTGAGATAAGTGAAGCAGAGTAAGATGACAATATATCAGCTTTGGAATATCGATCCATGTATTGAGCTTGTGGTGTCTGTTCATATTGTTCATAATAATAAAGACAGATTTTAAAAACACGATTTGCGTGAGCATGGTGGTCAAGAACTTGTAAGCAACGAGCATATTGGTCTACCGCACCACATCGATCTCTTAAATTGTGTGGCGACTCTACATCAGATTCCACCAACTTATCCAATTCATCAATCTGAGCTTGAACATCTGTTTCACCGGATTCTATCATTTCTCGTAGCTCATCAACTTTTAATCTGAGCATCTGCTCCTGCCCTATACTTTGATTGTGTGGTTGGAGATGTAAATATTCAAAAACTGACCGAATCTCATCTTCGCTTTGAGGAGGGAGTGGTTGATTTATAACAGTTGCTATTCTAGCAGCTTCACACCAACAAAGAAATGACTCAACAAATTTCTTCATGTGAAGATAGCAACAACCAAGATTGTAATATATGTCCATATGGGTCTTTGAATTTTTGTTTGAATCGTATTGTAATAGGTCCACAGCAATGCGCAATTGTTGTAAAGCCTTATCATAATATTCAACTTTGATAAGGGAACCAGCGTAGTCACTTAATAACTTGGTTCCATCATACTGCTCATTACACTGAAGACATTTTTCCCAGACATCAATTGCATGAACATACTGACCAATCTCATGTAAGCACTGAGCAAAGTCACGCAGCGTGGCAGATCTGTTATTTTGAAGGTGGGGTAACTCAGCAGCAGAATCCATTAACTCGTTCAACTGATCTATCTGAGATTGAATTTCGGATTCATCACAGCCAATTTTCACCATGCATTGAAGCACTTGAAGTTTAACTTCAAACATATCAAGAAAATGTTCACACAAAGGACTTATGTTGCCACACAAATCCAAACAGAGCTTATATTCACCCATGCTGTATAATTTTGCCGCAGCACTCAAACACTCAAAGGTACCAATCTCACAAATTTGATTTGTGGAATTGAGTTTGGAAATTTCCAATTTCAAGTCTTCGTTAAAACCAAGCAAATCCAACATGACAAAATTTGCTTTAAATAAGCTGTAATTATTTTCCAGGCTGTTAAGATCGAATGGGCCGTTGAATGTCAATTTATCGAAAAACAGCTCATGAACTCTGTATGTAGTTACCATAAAAGTGACAAGGCTTGCTTTTCCAATAAGCTTGGTTAATTCAGAAATAACTTTCTCATAACCAGTGCCTTTCTCAGAACCTTCCATCAAAATATCATCCTGCTGTCCCTTTGAGTGGTAAACTTTAAACCTGACCTCGCAGGCCACTGCTACAATGAATCGAAGCTGGTGAGCCACGATTTTACTGCATTCGTTGTCTTTTTCTAATCTGTCGATGATATCAAAGCACGATGACTCTTTCATGGAGTAAAATCGACCAATTGCCGATATAAAGAGGGTTGCACTTCGATAGATAACTCGTTTAACATTAAAATTTTGTAAACCGAAAGATGAATCTTCTTGTTGAAAATCAATACCCCACTTCCAATAATCATCATCTATTTGTTCTAACAGTTGTGAAAATTCACTTTCTTTGTCCTTTCTCTTGGCAATAACATGTGCTTTATCCTTATATTTCAAAAAAGTTGACTCATCACCAGATATTAGGAATGTTTTAGGTAACATATCAGCCATGTGATATCCTTCTTTGATGACCTTATCACTTTTTAAATATTCAAGCATTTCATCAACAGATTTAATAAGCTCAGTTTTCCATGGTTTCTCTTCGGTTGGTTCCCTTCCAAGTGGAATTTTACAAGCATGCGCCACCATGCCATCAAATGTTACACCATTGGGTGTGAAATGATCATTAAACCAATATTTGTATCTGGGTGTTAGAGTCGGAATTGCAACACAATTAAGAATGGTTTCTCCAAGATTGATTATAACGATGTGAAAAATGGTGGTAAACCACCTGAAGTATGTTAAAACAGATTCCCGATCCCACCTCTGAGTAAAATCATTTTCAAGCAGAATCATGTGCTCTAAATCTGAATATGGTGTAATTTCAGATCGTACTAGTGAGCCCATTGCTGCTACAGCATATTTGCATGGGGGTGTTCCCATAATATTAAGGCATTCATCCGAGACAAATTTCATTATTTCTGTATACTTCTCAGTAACTCTAGTTTGTAGATTGCGAACATCAATAACCTTTTTTTCTTCCAGTGCAATAAGTTTAGTGCCTTCTACACCATTCGTGATCATATCAAGTTGATTAAATCTTTTACCTGAATCTTTACGAAGCTCATCTAATTTATCTTTTACTTTTGCCGACAGAAAAATTAAATTAGCTTTCGTGTTTGTAGCTTTTGCTTTCTTCAAAACTGCAAAGCAAAAATCTTCAAGGTCGTCTTTCAGTTTTTGATTATCTGGATCCCTCACAATAGCAGCGTTAAGCAGAGCAGCACTACGAATGGAACTTAAATGTTCAAGTTCAGTTTTACTTTCATAAACCTTGGCAAGTTGATGAAATATTGGAACTGATTTTGCTGGATCAAGTTCTTTCCCATTTTCATCACACAATGACCTTAACTCAATAACTAACTTTTTTTCAATCTCACTAATTTCCATTTTAAAATCTTAAGCCCATCTCACTATGGTCCAATTTAGATACAATACCGTGGCTGTTTCGCTTCAACTCACAGCTATGTAAAGAGTTTTTGTTACCTAGCAAATATTGTGTCTCACACAGTGTTGCCACTATAGCAAATGAAATGCAAACACAAAAATTATGACATTTGAAAAAAAAAATTTTATTCTATTCTAATGTTTTTATAATTAAAAAAAAATAAAAATACTTTTTACAGCGGGTAACACTGTTTTTGTATTTTATTTATATATGTAAAATGATAGGTGGGTGTACAGTGACACATTTAAACCTGCTATAAGCTCTTATGTGAGTAAAATGACAAAAAGGCATATCTGCTCATCATAAAGAAATAAAAATAAAAGTATTAGGAGTACAAATAAAGGGATGGAAGTTATAATTTTACTTACCGGTGAAGCACCGTTGTCACTGTACACGTCTATTTCAGGTGTTCGATCAAATAGGGCGAACATTCTTTTGGCAGAAACTTTTGCCTCGGCGTAATCTGGAGCAAATGAGCTGTTCTGGCCAACTGCCATTGCCCCAAATATAACTGCTGTTAAAACCCTGTGAATTTGAGCTTTTTAGGCATTTAACTGGTATAAATAACTGACAAAACTTTATAAACATGGCTTATTTCAAGGTCATAAAAAGAATTATTTTAGAATATTGCAAACGTTTTAAAATGATTTTAACGCACTTACTTGAAAACGTTGTCATAGGTCATCTCATAGGTGAGAACAAGTTCAATGCCTAACCGGAAGACAGCAGCATATGCAAAGTAGATTACACATTGCGAGTATCCATAGCCAAGTCCTACCAGCAATGCCTTGCGTGTCGATTTCCTGCATTATAAACTTAATCATGATAGTGTTTTTAAAAATATAGGACAAGGGATAAAAAGATCACACACTGTATATTAACAGTATTTATTTATTCAATTACAAACTTTTTAAGTGGGTGTAAAATTAGGCTGATGACTCACTTAAGTGGGCCAGCTAGTTTCTCTGTGTAAAGTTCATAGATCGTTTGCTCTTTCGTCAACGACGCCACCGTTCGAATGTTGTTGATTGCCTCACCAGCTATCTGGCCTGAGATTAATGTATTGTTAGACTATTGTTAAAAAAATTTGCTCCAATGTCTGGTCGTTACTAGATGATGACCACTGTTCATCATGACTTATTTGGAGAAACCAATCAATTTTACAGAATCACAGAAATGTCAAAGGATTAGGGTTGTGATTTCTAACATTTCCCAGTTACAATACGATACAAACAGCAACAACATTACCACTTTCAACTTTATGCATCTATACAAATACAAAAACATCAGTAAGACATGTCCTAGAGCAAGCATATTTTGCCATGAAGACAGACATTCCACTACTTATCTCTACATAAATATTTATTAATAAATAAAAGTTTTTAAGTTTCTATACCAGGACAGGAAAATGCATTAATTTTGGTTAATTACACCAGTCATCATACCGGCTTCGTCATAAGCCTCGCTTTCCTTTTCTTCAGCCCCCATGACAAGTTGCATCTCAAGCAGGCCACCCAAGATCAGGAAAGGAATAAACGCGATGGTAAGAAGTGTAAGTTTCCAACCATAGGCGAATGCAATACCCAAAGCGACACCTGAAAAGTAAATTTAAATATTCAATGTTGTAGTTTTGGAATATAGGATGGCAAAGGGCTTATGTTTATACTCATGATAGAAAAATGTTTTTCATAACAATTGTATTTGTATACACAGTGGAAATCTGAGTTACCAAGAGAACTGAAGTTTTTGATGATGGTTCCAATCCTGACTCCAGTGCATCCTTGCACACGTGAAGCATCCATGGACAAACGTGTGCACAGTGCGCCAGGGCTGTGCCTGTGGTCATCAAAGTATGCAATATCCTGACGCAACATTGCTTTAAAAGCTTTCTTTCGCAGCCGTACTGTCAACTCCATACCAGACTTGGCGAAAAGAGTTGACTGAAAATAAAATTTAAATTTCAGCAAACTGTTTTCAGCATGTTACTTTTTATAATGTATATTTTGGGCACTAGACACATAAACTGATAAAATTGTGATCCTTCTTTATTAACCTGGACTTGACATTACCATATTCCATTCATGTGTATACTTTGCATAACTAAGAAGTTAATTTGAAAGCTGTAGAAAACAGCTGTGTTGTAATGCTTACCTCACTGCAGTAAGCAATGAATACAATAACTCCCACGGCAACGAACAGAAGTGCGTAAAGAGTGGCTTTCGATTTCTGTTCTTCGACATCACTCAAAGAGAAAACGGTGAGAACCTCAGCAAAGAGGATCGCATTCACAGGGTCAGCAGCACCAGCAATGGCAGCAAACACACAGCCAGCTGAAAGATAAGAAGTTTACAATAGGAAATGATACTCTACTAATATTTTAAAGCCTACACTGTTTATTTCCATGTGATGCTATGGACCAGCCCCACCAATGTAAATGTAAAAATCCTTGACATTGCAAAAAAGCAACAGGCATTTGATTAAGGTCAATTGTATCAATGCCTCATGCCAACTGTGGAGTCAAAGAAGCTATTGCTGTGTGATGTAAATAATTAAAACATTGTTTTTGTTTAACAAATTTAAATGACCTATTGATGATGAAAATTTGTAGTATAAAACACCATTGTTTAATGTGACATTTTTGCCTATATTCATAGAATGTTCCGACACAAATCAAAAACACCATGCAGTGAAGAAGGAGATATAGAAACCGAATTACAGTTGACTTTGCTGTTTCTCCCACCTGCCATGTAATACCACTCTGGTTTGTTCATCGCTATGATCCTCCCGAAGGAAACATCCGGAATATCCTCCTCCTCCTCTTCTTCATCATCCTCTCCGATCTTCCCGGACTTTTTGCTCTCGATGTTGTTGGAGCGCTGGGAGTAGGTCCTCATCTTTACCGAGTTTTGGTTTTTCTTGAAGCTTGTCATGAGTATCGGAGGTTCACCATTGACAGAGGTATGATTGGATGGCTTGAACATGATGTCTGGTGGTATAAAGCAAACTCAAGTTATTGGAACAGTACAATGAAATAAAAAACAATAAATGCAACAAAATATTCAAATTAAGTATCATAGATACTTTTGTCTAGTATTAAGAAATTAGTTTAAAATGACCCAACAAAAAGCCCTCCATTTTTTCAGTACTTTATATATTTACCAATGTAATACACCAAAGAAATCTAATTATAACCATAAATTGGGACTTTTAGGCTTGAACACAATAACAGGGTACTAACAAGAATTTACTGAAGTTGAAAATGGAAATGTGCGGACAATTGACAGGTTTCCTAGTGTTCAGATTACTGGAGTTACTTCAGTTTTAGATTACTGGAGTTACTTCAGTGTGTTGATAACAACAGAGATATTGCTGCACTAAGTGTTCAACCAATTAAAGCACCGGTGCTAAGACAACTCTGCTAAGCCCTCTGCCAAAGGACACAGTCGAATATCTAGTGGTTGGTTTAAATTCCAACTTTTTAAACCTGATGGTTTGACTTACATCAAATGAGGCCAGACTTAATATGAAACAAAGTTCTGACCAATGTCGTCTTGCTCAGGAGTGTCATCTTTCTCTGCTGTCTCCTCAACAGCTGACTTCCCAGCGGAGTCCTTGTCTTCTGACTCCTCACTCTCTCTTCCAGCTTGCATGTTGATGAGGTTGCTGTAGACTCCATCTTTGATGAGGAGCAGCTCCTCGTGGCTTCCCTCCTCCATGATCTGCCCCTCATGGAAGGCGAAGATCTTATCAGCGCTTCGTATGGTGGATAACCTGTGCGCCACCACCACTGTTGTGCGACCTGGGAATGAAAATGGCACAGGTATAAATTTTAAAGGGACCAAGATCATAATATAGTGGGTGAGAATAAATTGAAACTACCTGATTCTAAAAAAGAATGAGTAAGGTATTAAAGTCCACCACTAGATTTTTCTAAGCACATCATGTTACAATTATATTTACCCACTAATGCAAGTTGTGTTTAACTCCAAGTAGATCTGATTTATCATACCTGCAGATGCTTTCTCCAATGCTTGCTGTACAACCGATTCGCTCTTCGTATCAAGTGCTGAGGTAGCTTCATCAAGAAGAAGAACTTTAGGATTTCTTACGATGGCACGAGCAATCGCAATCCTCTGCTTCTGTCCTCCACTCATCTGCCCTCCTCGTTCACCAACAAGTGTCTGGAATTTCTGTGGAAAAAAGATAATTTTTCCATGAGATCAGAAGACGCTGTATTAAGGCACAAAAAATATACTTACAGCAGATAAATAATATGTATTCTTTGCAAACATGATACAATGGCATGCGATGCATGTGATATTTCACATCATGTCATGTACTTATTACATGATACACTTTTTATGCCGACTTAAATATACTTTTACAGCTGTGCAACATAATCTCACCTCTGGCAAGTTCATGATGAAGTTATAAGCGTTGGCTTGTCGGGCCGCTTCCTCTATTTCTTCATTGGTGACCCCCTCTCGCCCCCAACGAATGTTTTCTGCGATACTTGTGGCAAAAAGAATGGGCTCTTGGGCGACAACTCCAATCATTTCACGAAGTTTACGAACATTTAGGGTGGAAACATCTTTGCCTCCAACCTCCAGTGACCCTTCCTGTAAAAGAAACTGGAGTCAACACCAATGTTATATTAGTATGAAGCATTTGCTATGTGAGAGTGTCATTCAAAAAATTATATTAAGAATTTTTCTTTAATCCGGGGTTATGTGGGGTTCTTGCGCACCAAAATAGTTAACTTTTATTTAGTTTGAAATTTAATCAACCTTAATGATATTTTACCCACCCACTAAAGAAATTTGCTATAAAGATTTATATAGTACATGACCTATACTTCGTAATCATCCATGCACTGAATCAGTTTTGGTTTATTTAATAAGAAATTATGTCTAACTAAAAGATAATATCCCCTACCAACCATTTAATTTTACCTGCACATCATAAAATCGCTGAATGAGTTGTATTATGGTGCTTTTTCCACACCCGCTTTGTCCAACGAGTGCCACCGTTTTGCCATGCTCCACAGTAAGCGAAACACCTTTGAGAATCTATTAAAATCAAAAAAGTTTCAAGATATGTGCTAAACCCTATATTTGGTATGGTTAAATATCTGAAATGTTAATAACGTTTTGTTTTTCACCTTAACATCAGGCCGAGATGGATATGTGAAACGGACATTCTTTAGTTGGATTGATCCACTGTCCGGATTGGGGGAATCCCCTTCTTTGGAAAACGGGTCGATGACTGGCTTTCGATCAATGATGTCAAATATGTTGGAACCGGCTGCTTTGGCGCTAGAAAATGCATCCAAGTAACTGCCAGCCTGAAATAAAAGAGAATCTTTTTAATAAATAACCTCTTAATAAATGACAAATCCAAAAATTTCTCCCAAAATTTTGCCTTACCATTCCAAGCCCGAATGCAGCAATGAGAATGTTAAAGAACGACGTTATCATGTTTCCAACTGCAATTTCCCCGTTTAGCACAAGGGTAGTTCCATACCAGAAGGAGAGTCCATACATTCCAAACATGGAAAGGTATAGTAATCCCATACTGAACCCAGAAACTAAACCTCGTTTAATTCCCACTACTTTCGCATCACCAAGGTTGTGAGTGTACCTGAAAACAATGTGTTATTTTGCAACAGGACATTAATACCATCAGATAGAATTAAATAAAAAAGTATTTTTTTATCTAAGAGACAATAAACAAATGGCAATAGATCACACTGTGTCCAAAGTCGAGATATGGTAAATGCAGCATGTTTAACATATTATATATTCTTTCGTGACACTAGTTGGAGGCTAATGACAGTTAATTGCATTGGAAACCTCCACCTCCTGAATAATGAATAAGTACCACACATACAACAACCAGGTGAGTAATTAATTGACCAGATGTTAGGGTCAAGTCACCGTTAACAGATTTTGCTTAAATCCAATACAAGATTGGGTAAAACTAAAACTGTACAATCATATTAAACAGCATTCTCTTATATCCAGGGTTTACACAAGGTAATCAGATTGTGAGTTAATGACCTTTAGTTTTACCATTAATAGGGATAAACATGAATATCATGAACTTCCTGTCGAGAAAGTCATATTCCTGATTTTTACCCAACTTTATCAGAGTTTTTATAACTACTTCGTATAGAATGTGCGGATCAAAATTACCTGTCAACTTCTTTATCTTGGCATCCAAATGCCACCACAGTTCTGATTGCCGAAATCGCCTCTTCCGCTATAGTTCCAGCTGTGGCATACGCTGCCAATTCTCTCTTGGTATAAATGGTTGTGAGCTGAAATTAAATAACAAACGCAATGACCAATTGGCTGACGATTACCCAACTTGTCTGAAAATCCACCGAACGTTATAATATCTCTAAGAAACATGATATCGCCCGAGCTGTAATGTAATCGTAGGGCAATTAGTTTGCATTTTGCTTATGTTTTACAATAATGAATAGTATGGGTAAACTTATTCGGGGTTGTTTGTAATTAAAATTAGAGCGTGAGAAGGCTTGTCATAAAGTTATTTTAAAACTTTAACCCACCGTAAACATAAGTGTTGATGCTAAACCGAGCAGTGGGGCTACGGATAGTGTCACAAGTGCAAGTTTCCATGCATAGATCAACCCAACAATGATACCAGTCAGTGACATACTAGTATACTGGAGGACCATTGACACCTTTTCAGCCATTCCATCTTTAATTTTCTTGACGTCACTATTATGAAAATAATTAAAATTATCTTGCAGGACATTTAATCTAAAAACAATGGCTGTAACACAAAGTTAAGTTCACATTTAAACTTTTCGAATTTTTGTCTTTAGTACAAAAAGTACAAAAAAGTTTGTAGAACACAGGAATTTATCAAATCAGTTGCATTTTTCAAGAACACCACCGAACAACAGCACGGTATAGAGTATAGAAAAAATTAGACAAATCTGACAAAATAAAAAGTTAGCCTATATAGTACTTTGAAAGTCGGGCATTTAATTCCCCAGAAGATTTGACATCATGAAACGCCATGTCCTGTCGTAATACTGAGCGAAAAAAGTCGATTTGAATGTGCTTGCTCTGCCTGCGAGGTTTATTGGTTAAAACACAAGGAAAGTTTCGTTAATTTTAGACAAAACGAATAAAAATTAAATAAAACCTATTTTAATATTTCATAATAACTTTAAGTAAGAAAGTCAATAAGGAACAAAATAGAATGCTAAACCAAGCATCGCCTGCCTACCTGACAGACGAGAGAGACCACGTGCCAACCTGTACAGAAGCGAACACCAGAACAGCGCAAGCAACATACACGAAGTACAACACAAACTTCACACTTGTGTCTCTAAAAGTGGCATACTCTGGAGCAATTGTGGCGTTCCACACTCTGAAAAGATGATGTGGGTGGTAAAAACTGTCTGGCTATTTGGCTGAGTGGTAGGGCGTCAAACCTTCGGCTGACAAAAATGACATCAAAACCAGCTTTTAGTTAGTGGGATGTGTCTCGTTGCTCAAATTCATAAACAATGGTTTGCTGTAGCATTATCTTGATTTTATACAGCACATAAAAATTACATGAAAACTTTGCATGGGGTAATCACATAATTTCCCATGTTATAACTACCTTTGTTGTCACACCCAAAAAATAAACATGAACTGCCAGGTCCATATTTTATTAGCATACAGAAGCTACAATGTGGTGATCTTAATCTTGGATAATAAAAAAAATTGTCAGAACAAGTTTTGTCCAAGGGAATGTTAAGTAAGGCTTTTTTGTTTAATTATTTTGCAACAACAAAATTAATGTATAATTATTTCATGAAACGTTTGGTAGTTTAAGTAGAGTATACTTACGATTCATTTATGTTGGTGATATTCAGTGCAGAGCATAGGTCGTAATTAAATTGACATTGGGCATAACGACCAAAGTTTGTAAATACGGTTGTGAGCTCGCCAAAGAAAATGAAAAGTACGGGAAGACCAGCTCCATGAACTACACTAGCCAAAGCACCGATGACCATTAGAAAAATGTCCAAGCTGTCAGCATACCGAAACTAAGGATGAAAATAGACTGGTAAATATTATTGATCATAAGGTAACGTGTTGGATGGTTAGGTGAAAGGTGATGGGCTTGACACCTTAGAAAAGGTACATAAGACGAAATTTTACTCAACACACTTGTATAGTCGAGCATTAGCAATGATTTCATCATATTTAACACACTTCTATAGTTGCAGAAACTGCAATGTGGAAACTGAAAATAACATTAATAATGACACAACCATATTTTCAAGCCTGGATAGCATCGCAGGTGCACACCGATAAGATCCTTTAACCTATATTAACACACCTGAAAATAATAGGAAAATGCACCCTAATTATCCATCCCCACTTATAAAACCTGATAATAACAGTGTCAGCAAAACTTGCTGGAATTTGTTATAGAAATTTTCCACCCTGGTGCCTACCCATAACATTTTGTCATGATCTACAATAGTTTTAAACGTCATCCATCCAAGTAAAAGTAAATCTTACTAGCTTATAGTAAGGAACTGTTTTTATTTCTTCTTTATTTTTTTTCTTGTTATCTTTTTCGCTGCTTTCAGACTCAATTGGTTCAATAGCTTGGCTGCTGGTTGAACCAGTCTCAAATCCATTTTCAGCTGGTTTAACACTGGAAATAAATTAAAAAAAGTATATAAGATACAGGTAATTGGAATACTTTAAACATTTATCAAGATATTGCTCTATTTGGTCATAAAATTAACAGGTTAACTTTTCCAAAGGTTATACGCTTGTGTCAAGAAAATGTTTCAAACTGATGTAACACTTAACATCAATTTAGCTGAAAATAAAAAAATATTTTTTAAAGAAATAGCAATGCATTTATATTAAAAAATTAAAACTAGTCTGCCTCCTTCCCGCTTTCCCTCCCTTTAGCGTTGCCCAATAAAAATGCAGTAACTGCAACTGGACGGTAAGTTTTTAATAGTTGCACGTGTAAGAAAGCTCTCTTAGGTATTCGCGAGGTTGTTTTACGATTATCCATGTAAGAACGCTTCTCGCGTTTTCTCTTTCAAAAAGTTAACCGTGAATATTCTTTCAACCAAAAAGACTAAAACAAGGTGTATAGACTCTATGTTTTGGTTGTGAGTTTCTCTGCGGGGGGAATTACCTAATGTTGAGCGGCAAATAGATACTGCATTAATAATACAGTGCACACACACACACACACACACACACACACACACACACACACACACACACACACACCCACACACACACACACACACACACACACACACACACATATATACACACACACACTCACACACACACACACACACACACACACACACACACACACACACACACACACACACACACACACACACACACACACACACACACACACACACACACACACACACACACACACACACACACACACTTGCGCACAGGTGTAAGGGTAACAAGGCGAAATATAATTTAGGAAAGCAAATATTTGGTAATAAAATAGCCTAGCCTTTTAAAGCTTTTCATTGAGCCTATAGCAACTATTATAACAAAGAATTTTGTTTAATCAGTTAAATAACGGCCCATTAACTTTGTTTGGTTTTGCATTATTTTTTACACTTGAAAGTTAACATTCATTCTTTTTTGCTTCTTAAATATTGCAAACGCATAATTATTGATTTTTTTTATCATTTCCACAAAGGGGTAATAGGATATTCAAGTTTATCCCGTTGAATAAGAAAACATTCTGGGCGTTATTAAGTGGGCATTGACGAAAACCTAGCGCGAACGATCATGTTACCGGAGGTATTATAGTGCGTTGTGTAAGTGCACTAGGTTCAGGCAATGTCCGTTTACTATCTTTGTCTTTCAAACCTGCAACCCATCGGCTAAGAGGCCACTTATAACCCACCAGGTTAATCGGTTGGGCGATCTTTAATCTTTCCTTAAACTTGCTATTGTTTTGCGCAATAAATAAAAAGAAACAAAAATACTAAGTATAATTAAATAAGGTATAAAAGGCGACGTACTAATCCATCGAGCCAAACGGTCAGATCTCTTTACAATATAATTCCCCACTATTACAGCCTAAACCTGGCGTGGCAGTAGGAAAGCAATCTTTTCCATTTTTCTTCTTTAGGCGCTGTCAGTCAAGTGGGCCTCAGGTGTATAAAAGTTTGGCACGAGCGTTACCGTAACATAAATTCCTCCGAAATAAAGGTAACAACCCTTTAGGAGGCGTTCAACTAATTATTTTCCCTATCTCTCCAATGCAAACTGACCTCACAAAAACGACTGTCACTCAAAATCCTGACATAGGAAGTCTTAGATTTTTTCACAATTTAAAATTGAAGCTTGGATCTGCAACCTAAACTCAAAACCCTACAAAATTTTGTTTAAAAATTTTGAGCCCATACCCCTTCGTACATCGGCAACTTTTTTCCAACAAAACAGCCAGCAGATGCACATTCAACACCTTTATTTTACAAAGCACTGCTCCACGATTACAAAACTTTACAGCTAAACGAGAACACCGGCGCGCAGCCTAGCACATGCTGCTTTCAACAAAACAAACATTGGGGAATCACCACCATTGTTACTCAGCAAAACACTCGTTTAAAAACAATGACTCATGGAGGGTACCACTCGTCACATCCTGCCGTTCATAGAGGTCTTAATTGGTTATACGCCATCTTGGAAACGGTGACCGTTCCAGTTTGGTTTAAACTGTTTGAACTTACTAGTAGAGGTTATTCTGTGAGACTCCGGTCCAAATTTTAACCGTTTCGGTTGACTGCTTCGGCCATTACAGGCCTTCGACTAAAGGGTGGTCATTCTGTAGATTTCATTTGGCGACAGTGTCACTGGTGATGACTGAAACTCTTCGTACACATTAAAATTCACTGATTGATGTTCCACAAGTTTCAGCACATTTTTTCACTGTAATTTGAAAGGTTTAAAGTCCATAACCAGAGTACAAATAGTTGTTTTTGAGTAAAAAAACACACCCAATGTCACCTTTGAGCCTCGTGTGACCACATTTTGTCCGCCTCCACTTCTTTCACCAATGTTTGACAATCAAGGATGGTTAGGATTGGTAAGTTTTTATATCTTCTGTATGCATTAGTGTCCAACAACACATCTAGGCCTTCACACCTGCCCAAAAATTGAAAAATATGAAAAAAAGGTACACATGTGGATACCAAGAGGAGTACATTTTTCAGTCCTATATCACAAATCGGATTAACAGTCTGTATCGAAAGATTGTTTGGTATTTATAAAAGCCATTCGAAGTTAGGTTCTTGAAAAAATATCCGAACGACCCTCTACCGGAGTGAAAATGACCAAAAATGAGAAAAAATGACTAATTAATTACTTTGCTAATTAGCATAAGTAATTAAGTGTAAGATTTTAGACAAACAGTTGACTAGTAACATTTATCCACACTCAAATTTCTATAAATTTGGGGATTTTGGCAAAAAATTCAAAATAGCCTGTTTTTCATTTAGGAGGCGTTCAACTAATTATTTTCCCTATCTCTCCAATGCAAACTGACCTCACAAAAACGACTGTCACTCAAAATCCTGACATAGGAAGTCTTAGATTTTTTCACAATTTAAAATTGAAGCTTGGATCTGCAACCTAAACTCAAAACCCTACAAAATTTTGTTTAAAAATTTTGAGCCCATACCCCTTCGTACATCGGCAACTTTTTTCCAACAAAACAGCCAGCAGATGCACATTCAACACCTTTATTTTACAAAGCACTGCTCCACGATTACAAAACTTTACAGCTAAACGAGAACACCGGCGCGCAGCCTAGCACATGCTGCTTTCAACAAAACAAACATTGGGGAATCACCACCATTGTTACTCAGCAAAACACTCGTTTAAAAACAATGACTCATGGAGGGTACCACTCGTCACATCCGCCCGTTCATAGAGGTCTTAATTGGTTATACGCCATCTTAAAATTGTTTAAAAAGAATTCAATAATAATCATAAACTATTCTACCATATACACGCGGTTGGCATATTCAGGCAGGAATAACCGCAATATTGAGTAAAAATAACATTTCCATCATTAAATATCAACTCACCGGGTGTTTTGTTTATTACTTGCCATAATTGTTTGATCCTCTGCTCTTTGTCCAGTTACTTTTAAAGTCCCAGCTAAATTTTGCTGGATTAAATTGCTTATAAAGATCAAATCTATTAGGATGCAAAAAGGCTTACAAGACTGTAAAGGGCCAACTTTTGACGTTCTTGCTTCTTACGTGAAGGCGATGATATGTGCCATGTAAGAGAATAAGATCAACTTTCTATTGCAATTAAATATTTCCCCTCTTCGCCAACATGTGTTGGGACTACAAAGAAATTTTATACTGCACTGGTTCAAAACTTCAAAAAAAGGAGGTTTAAATAGTTGGATCTACATACACACACATCTGCACGACGCCGTCGGACAGGTGTTTCATTAAAAAATGACTTTCGAATGTACGATTTTAGAAAAGAAAAAAAATCAGCCAGCGAGTAAGCGTGTACGTGGACCAGGCCTAAGCTCATGTTATTCAAACGACCGGTGCGTCTGATCGCGAGCATGTGTGTGGACCCGGCATTATGTGATGTTATAGAGATCACGAGATTCAAACAATACCCTATTCAACTTGTCCTTTTCACTGCTGTTACGCTTTTTGAGAAAGGAAACGTGGGCGTTTATATTGAGAAATAAAACCTGTGCCCATATTTGCGATTGTGCAATGTATACCCTAGTCGTCGTCGATTATTTAAGGCGGCTTCCGTAAACAGTTTTTAGACTGCTCCCAATTTATTTTGAATCCGGTTAAACGTCGAAGTAGTTTAAGCGAAATTTCTTATTGCTAAACACAATTTGCGGAGATGGGGAAGTCTTTGTAAAGTAGGAATCGAGTTTTACCCGAAACGGGTGATTGACACTAGTCATAACAACTTTGGTATGCTGTAGCCAAACTTTACATTTAAATTATGCAAAGAACAATGAAAACAATAACAGAATAAATAACAGAATCGGTAACTGGTAGCCAACAACCATTAACCGACTTTAAATTTTAAAAAAGTAATTGAACTAGGTATCGGTAACTAACATAATGTCGATATTTTTATTGTTTTACTAGGTCAATTTTTAAAACTGTGAAGAGTTAATCACTGGGTTCGTTTTTAAATGGTATACGCTGTATACAAGGCGGTCTCACTGGCCTTTTTGTAGCACCACATTACTAGCATTTATTCAACCCATTAACCAATTTTCACTGTTTGGTCTCCGGGCTAACCAGTAAATTGCCTGTTCATGGATAAGAATTTACAATTTGGTCGTGTGCCGAACGATTAACGCGAACAATGCATATATCAACAAATCTGAACAAAAACGGTAACGAACCCACAAGCTGTTTAAAAACTAACCGGTAGATAAACAATAAAAGGAATTATAATTGCGAATAACACCATATTGCATGATGAATGCATATAAGTTTTCTATCGAACTTGTTCAGGAGAAATTATTAGTAGTTAATGCTTATATATTGCTGCAATCAAGCGTTTAAGTGCATACCGCATGAGGTGATGTTTTATGAATCACGAGATTTAAACATTAACCAATGTCACGTGTACTTTTTACTGGGTCGTTTATTGAGAAAGGAAACCTGTGCGATTTCTATGAGTCCCGAAAAATGCCGTATTTGAAATTACGCAATGTGCGCGTTAGGATCATCTTTAAACGTATGGTCTTCACTTTTTAATTTTTAACGGAAACTTTAAATTGTTGTTAGTGAAATGTGTCATTGTGTAAGACCATGTTGCGGAAAATCTTGCGTCGATATAAAAGTAATTAAGATTGGGCCCAACGAGGTAAATTTGTTATTTCATTCTCGTTTTTTTTGCTAATATAACCACATGATTATACAAGTGGATTAAAAGAATAGGCCTATGTCATATTCGGTAAACTTTTTAAACAAAGAAAATCGTAATTCGACGTTTTAAATGTCATACCACTCATACAAATGAATCGATATTAATTAAGTCGCCAGCTACCAACGTCACATTCCGATGCGGTAAAAAGCGTCATATGTGTTTTAAATAGTATTGACGAAGAATACGCTTTCTATGATAAAACCAACCGTTGTTCACAAACTACCCGACGTAATGTTTGTTTTCCGGAAGGGCGTTCAATCAATTATTCTAGCTATTTTCGAATTTCAACTGGCCTTCAAAAAAGGGGAACCTGTTGTACTCAATGACCGGGCGGTACGACATGCCTGGCATGAGCTTTTAGCACATGGCGCTCAACTTATTATTTGCCCGAATTCAGGTTAAATTTCATTTTTTTATTACTTAGATTTTGTAAATATATTTTTTTATCAAAAACAAAACAAAATTACGGAACTCATTTGAAACTAAAGAGATTAACTACGTTTTAATCGACACCCAACATGTCGAAGGGAACCCACACAACTTTACATTATACAAAAAAATACATTAATTTTTTTGTATAATGTAAAGTTGTGACAAATCTTTTCAGCCTAATCGCCTTTTACAATATTACAAAAAATGCTATTTTATGATGGGTTTGTCACCAAGACCGTTTTTGTATAAAAATGGTATATGCGTTGGTATAACTATTCATCCACATGACCGAACAACTTTGAACGGAATGCGACGCGTTGCCAAGGTATCTACTATATGATATCTATGTTCCGGGTCATGCATGGTTGAATAGTTTTGTTTACAATACCCCGGTATAATGTCGATGAACTGGTATTGTGACGTGTGTAGAAAATCGCCATCATCCTTTGCAGCTTTAAACTGGTATAGCAGTAAGTCCTTTTTTATAAATGGAAGTGTAGTAGTTGTTTCTTTTATGCGTTATTTCTTTATATAATCTTGACTGGGATTTTAAAAATTTGTTTGATTTATAAATTTCGTGCTGTTTATTATTACATATTAAATATACAATTATTATATAGAAATTATCTAACCTAAGCTTAAATGACTTGGTAGTTATAAATTATCATTAGGGTATTAGTGATACCTCAAATTTTGGATGTAGTTGAGAGGTATAGTTGTGTAATTAATGGAATGTGTATCCTGTCTGTATTTAGATATATCATTTAAAATTCCCTGAGCCGTATTTTAGTGGGAGCACCATATACTAGTTGGTTTTACTTTCACTGTGAACCAAAAACGCTTATTGGTTAGCTGTAGATGAGAAAGCAACGAAATGCACTTTATTTTTTAGATTTGATTATTTTATGTTTTGTTAAGATACTTGGCAACATTGCTTAAACCCTTGAAAAGATAGAAAATAGTGTGCATTGGTGGACAATAATAACATCTGTATTTTTTCTAGGTTAAAATATCCACCTACAAGGAAATGGTGCTTGGCTGATGATTTGGGCAAAAGCTAAGCCATATTTAAATAACATGGGTCCAAAACCAGGCAGCGGTATTTTGGGCTCTGTGCGAGAAAAACTGCTGAAAAATTGGTTTGTTCTTGGAATTGTTACTGTTATTCTGTTGGCTAGAGCAAAACCTGAATTTGGAGCCAAAGGAGGTATGTTATATATGAGTATATAGGCCTATGTATGGAATTTTATTAATTACTTTGGTCAAGTGCAAAGTCATTTTCTTTAAAACACATGTCATTAACTATAGCTATCAGGAACTAGCAAGCTTAGTTGAATCATAATATCTTTGAGCTACTGTAATTTTTTTTATGATTAGTCCCCATTACAATAATATTATAATCCAAATAGATTTTGTATAAAATTTGTATATTTAGTGACAGACCACTAGAGTTTAATATACTAAGGTCGGCTGTGTAGAAAAAGTAATTTAAGGAATAAACAAACATACAGTTTACAAAGCAGTCCAGATAATTCTAACTACCCAATCATGTATCGAAACAGTGGAAAACCCACCTTTACAACAGAAAAATCACAGGAAACTGTTAAGTCGGTGTTCGCTGATGAATCAGCAACTTCCTGAAACACATCGATACATAAATTGCTTCCATGGCTTCGTAATTAGCATCTCTTCCACTGTTGCGCAATATTCAGTGGATACTCTCTTTGATTAATAGCCACACCTCAGTGTGCATCCCGCGTTGTGATTAAGCTACACAACAGGACTGGGAAATATCACAGGCCACAGCCACATATAATTAATAGCCCCCTTCGAAATTAAATTTTAAAAAAAAGTTCGTTATTGGTGAATTCTTTTATCCTACCAAAAGCTTTTTTTTATTGTAAGAATAATCAGTACAATTTAGCTTGTACTTTTTAACGCCAATTTATTATTATCACCATTTCTTTGTGTTTCTATTTTTTTAATTTTTTAATTATTTAATAAAAACTTTATATATAAATTTATTTACTAGGACCGCTGATGCCCGAGATTACAGTGAAGTACATCGCAGTGTCGCTCATTTTCTTTAACAGTGGATTATCTCTTAAAACCGAGGAATTAAAGAAAGCTTTATTAAGGGTTGGTATTTGTGGGATGCTGTAGCGAATTAAAATATTCATGAACTAAACTTGGACGTCTCGATAAGCAGCAATCCACTTTTGCGAAAAGCTTTTTTACCTACGACCTCAAGACGTTATACTGTTTTGTGGTCTACTCTACTACTCATAGACATTGGTCTACCCCTCTCCCGTAGAAGAAAACATTAATATGATAAAACTTGTATATATGTTCATATGTTGTATAATCTACAGATTCAACTCCACACATTCATCCAGTCATTCACGCTTCTATTTACACCTTGCGCGATGTGGATTCTTTTGCACTTTCTTTCCCAGACCAACATCGATAAGTACCTTATTCAAGGGTGAGTGGAGCAAAAACAATATAAGAATAACTATAAGTAAATATGTATTAATCTAAATTTGAATTATTGTTACATATATAATACAGTTGCAAACGAAAATGGGCTGTAAACAATCTAAACATACATTTGTCACAATATATTCTTTGCTTTGTCACAATATATTCTTTTTTTTTCTATACAGTATCAGGTAAAATTGTCCCTGATGATTTATGTATATGACTTTTCTTCATACTGCTGGTATTTACTGCAATATAAAAATTCTACAACACAGAATACATAACAATTTCTTCCATAGGTTTTACTAAATCTGTCACGGGTTTCACTGCAGTAAGTTTAACCTTTCTATCCTTCAGCTTGCAGATTGTCAGCTGCATGCCACCGCCAGTTTCATCGGCAGTTATTTTCACCAAAACAATTGGGGGGAATGATGCAGCTGCCATATTCAACTCGGCCTTTGGTAGTTTTCTTGGAATTATTGTTACTCCAGTCCTGGTCTTTATGTTTGTGAGTCCTTTTGTGTGTTTGGTTTTAAGTTATAGTACTAGGTGTGTTTAAAAAAAATATTACTTGAGCCATTTGATATCCTATAATATAAACGAACTTTTAATTGCTTTGCTAAATTTTAATAAAGCAATATCTGTTCCAAGGTTTAACGATTTAAAATTATTTTTCCTCAGATGGGTTCTTCTTCGACAGTTCCATTTATTGACATATTTTCAAGTTTATTTGTAACTGTGGTGTTACCTATACTAATCGGACAGGTAATTTATATCTTATTAATTTCCCACACTGTTTTTTTTTACCATTTAAAGTCACATTTTTTATCGAGTTTTAGTCATAGTATATATTTACTCTTTGTATCTCAGATTATCCAGAATGTAATTATTTTGTCACAATCTTTTCTCTGTGTGTTATTAACAATAGACCAGCAAAAATCAGGAAAAACTAAAAGGAGGAAAACCGGGAAGGCGGGAAAGAGGGAAACTGTAATCTAAAATGAATATTAGGTCATTGGGGTTAGTTTTAAACAGGGGGTTAGAGTTAGGGTTAGTTCTAGGGTTGAGATTAGCGTTTAGGAAAGAGTTAAAATTAATTTTCATAGTTTTGGTAAGCAGTTTCCCTCCTATCCGCTTTCCCTCCATTAGGTATTGCCCGGAAAAATCCCTTATTTCCCCCCACAGGTTGTTCGGCAATTTGTAAAGGCCTGGTTGGAAAGGACGCAACCCCCATTCGGCATAATCGGAAGTTTCATTTTGCTTTTAATTATCTACACAACATTCTGCGACACATTTTCCAACGCCAACTTACAAATTGACTCCTTTAGTCTATTATCAGTTGCAGCTACAGGTAAAATCACTCAAATTTTCGTTTGTAGGTGGTTTGTCAACTTATTGAACACATTGTTTCTGTTAATTATGTTGTTAAAGTCATTTGTGCTTGTGCTGTAGGTGGTACTTGGTGCATTTAACACACTTACCTATCAGCTTATTAAAACTTTTTGAGTTGCTTCTATAGCTGACTTATTTATGCGTGCAAAGATTTTTAGAAAAATATACCAATAAAATTATAGTTATGTATCCAAATATTAAGTTACAGTAACTTACAATTACAATTTTGTTTTCTAACCCAAAAATCTAATTATCAAACTTTTGATACCATCATAAATGACCGCTATGTTCTAAGTAACATGCTCTTTCGGCCAATACCCTTGTTCCACTTACTGGTGTTTTGCTTATATTTATATCTGTGTTTAACTTCAACCTCATAAATGGTAAACCCGATGTTAATTTCATAATTGCACTTTGATGACAACCCTTTTTTCCATTCAAGTTCTACTGTGGCAATGTACAATGATAATGCTGGTCTTTTTGATAACAACTCGTGTGAAATGGTTGGGATTCGGACCAAAGGACACAGTCTGTGCGATGTTCTGTTCAACACATAAGTCATTGACTCTGGGTCAGTACTTTTTAATTAAAATGTCATTTTAGTATACTATTCCTAGACAACAATTTATTATTAAAATGTGCATATTAGAGTTATATTAATACCGAGCAGTATAGATATATTAAACCTATATGTTATTTTTAAAGCTAACATACTTTTTATTTTAGCAACATCCTTTTTTATTTTTAGTTGAATTTAAATATGAATATGTAGTTCGACCGGTTGGTCTGGTGATATAGTGCATCGCCTTTCTGCGGAAGGATTGCACATACGAAACTGGTCAATAGCTAGTCAGTGGTGTCCTTGGGCAAGACCCATTGGAATGATGGGTTTTTCTTAATTGAAGGAATGTGTAAATCGTATAAAACACACTCAATAGCTCCAGTAGCCCGACAGTGGGCGCGAGGTGATCTGACAATAGCCTGTGTATTAATTTTCCCATTCACAGGGATAAACATGAATATCCTATCCTACAAGTAACATTGTGTTAATAAAGTAATATTCTGAAAGATGTACTTGTCTCATTATGCTAGAATAAGCAGAAAAGTACTACATATTTAATTTATTTTCTAGCAGTTTTCCTTTTTCTCCCTGTAAAGTGTAGCCCTCATTGTCAATTGAAACCTGTTGTAATCGCAGGTATCCCGATGATCAAGATCATCTACCTCGGGAACCCCTACCTATCACTCCTCTCCATCCCTTTGCTCATCTACCATCCGACGCAGATGCTCCTCGGTGGGATACTTGTTCAGTCCGTCAAATCCTGGATGCACAGGGCACTTAAACCTGAGCTACCTGCGCCAAGTTAATGTGGAGTTCACTTTAACCCCCAACGTGCAGGCCTATGTTCGGGTTCTATTTTTTTGGAGATCCAAAAAAGGGGAAGCTTTACTTTAAATGAGAAATTGGAACCATAAGCATTGTTTAAAAGCTCTGGTGCTGATATTATGTAGACTTTTTTATGTATATTTAATCGGTTTTATAGTAGCAATGTTATCTGCAGTCGACATATTTTAAATTTTGAAATTATCTGTATGAAGCCCTTTTATATTTTTAGAAACTATTTATCCCTGACCAAATTAATTTTTTATTTATATCTCGTTAAAAGTATCTATTTATATTTCGTTAAAATGTATTGAGTGAAGCATTTTTCTACACAATATTTTCATTTTCACCCTGAGTAACCTTACTACTCGAGGTTGTTGACCTTTGATAGTTTGCTTTATTATACTCAAGAAACTCTATCTGTGAGTTGTATTTATTTATACGCCTTGTATTATGAATAAAAGATCTAATCCAAAGCCATGCTCTATTTAAAAGATTTTCAGCGGGACACATAATATAATTAGAAGTGTATCTGAATTAAAGCCTTTAGTGAAAAAAACATTCACCCTTTTAAATGTTTTGAAACCATTGTTTTCAAAATGTATGTTTAGTTCCAAATATTGACTTTAATCCCATTTATTTTTTAATCCAATTTTCAAGTTTTTATTTCACTAAACTCAGAATGACAAAATTATAGTTTCCCAGACAAGTTGCAAAAAGCGTTCATTGTATATTGCTTTATAATCTATTGAATATATACTTCTTTATTGGCGGGGTAAGACAAAATGGAATGGTTATGCTTTATAGGCTATTTGCGTAACCACTGTTTAGTTTCCAGTTCTTGAGTTATGTTTTCCATGAATTCATGACAATGTTCCAATTGACACAAGTGTGTTGAATGGGGTCAAATGGAGAAAATGTCTGGTATCACAGTAATGTTACAAACCTCACTTTTAATATGCGTCTGGACTTTATGATACTTTTGTCTTTCTACACTAAATTTTCCTATCAAATATCTAACAAACCAAGCAGCATTATAAAAATTACAAGCTTTCATTTTGCACTCTACAACAGCTAGGTGACAAAAGTTGAACAAGGGTTGTCATACAATGAACGAGAATTTTATTTAACAAAGTACAGTAGCAGTTTACACCTTGAACATTCAAGCCCTCAAAAGAACAGGTTTCTTCTTCGACCTGTTTGAAGCAGCAACACCACCACTCAGTTGTAAATCTGAAAAGGGGTGCTTGGTTAAACGGGAAAATAGTTTTTTACAACATTATATCATATATAATGAGTTGGATAGCACTCAACAGAATTTACTGAATTACAGATTCATATGAAGATTTTTATTTCTATTTTACCATTGTTTCTATACCAAACATGCTAAAAGACTATTTTATAATAAATCATAACTAGGTAACAACTGCTTATGTTGTGTGTGGCATATCAGTTCGGTGCGCCTCCCCCGCATGTGTTTATAACACAAACCTTCATCAGGTGGCCGTCTCCGATTCACTTAGATGTCCAAACAACAATGCTTCTTGTTGACGGATGTTTTGATCATTTGCGCATGACGAGGTGTAAACTTGCACTGAATCCTGAGTGCCCAGTTTCTGTGGAAACAAACATGATGTGGCTATTTGTCTTATTCGATAAGTTAATATTTTTTAACTCTACTGAAATAGATTGTAAAATGTAAGTCATTAGAACAGGGTAATTTTCCATTATTTTGTTATTGTTAAAGTTCAGAATATTGCATTCCCAAGTCAAAGATTGTGTTAAATCTAAGGACACTAACATGGAATTAAAATGGGATCGACTTGATATATTGGATTAAATTGGAAAGAATGCCGAAGATCATAATTCCTTTTTCAGCTTTTGTGATATCCTGTGTGCTAGGTTTAATGATGTTTGTGTTGAAAAAGCTACCTTCATTAGTTGAAGTTGCCGCTGTGCCAAGTAATAAGCTGCTTTTGGTTTCGGAGTGACCGGTGTGTCTGTATCACAATTCGTGGTCTCTCCAACTGGCGATGGTCGGTCTGTAAATATTACAATTAATTGATTAAAAGTTGTTTAAAATAGTGTTCCATTTAAAATATCATCCGAAAGGTGGTTGCACCAAGAACTTATACAGTTTTTAAATAATAAAAAATGTAATAGTAATTAACCCTTTAAACTGCCGCTGTCGACTCAAGTCGACAGCGCCGAAAATTACATAAGTGGAAAAGTATACGGCCGATTTTGATCAGTGAGATGGCGCTGGAGAGCTGAATAATTTCTGCGTTTACCAATATAAGATGATATATAGGTTTGCATTTGAAATTTTTTAGTTATTTGAGTTTTAAAAAAGGTATACATATATGTGTGTTTTTGTTGTTTTAATTAGTTTTAATTACAGTTTCAGTCCCCGATTAGTTTTCAACTATTGTCGTCATGGTTCGCTTGTTTAGTTTGAAAACAATCCATTCGTTTTTCGCTTGTATATTTTGGATTAGGCTATTTTTTGAGCTTATGGAGGGTAAAAACAGATATTCTGATGAAGAAGCTGCCCTTTTGTTGGCTGATAG
>CH002376.1:3133157-3167075 GCA_000149265.1 Ciona savignyi
TTTTGCTCAGTTTTGTTTTCCTGTGGGCTGTGGCTATGTGTTTGTGTTTCATTGGGCGAAAGTAAAAAAAAAAAAAAATTTTATGCGTATTACGACGTCATCAGTCAAGTTGTGAGGTCATTACAAAAAGAGTAGTGCAAAAATGATCCAAATATAATCATAAATAACTTTGTTACATACTGTTTTGTTTGTAAATAAGAAAAAAAGATAGTTTTTGTTGATCTAAATAAAAACACATGACGTCATTGCACAATGCATGACGTCATCAAAATTTAACTAATGTAAAACAAAAGAAAATTTATTACTGAACAACTTTTCTGTTGATCATATCATGCTAACATCAATAGTTTTTTGTACAGAAGCTTCTAACCTAAGGCGACTTCGCCGAAAAATGACCTAAAAAACAGCCGGCAGTTAAAGGGTTAATAGTAATTATTGCAAGGAGTTATAACGGGTATAATTTTAATATTATAAATATATGGCTTTAACATTGACAAGTGAATTTGTATTATCATCAGTGGGTGAAAAAAAACAGTTCGATAAGATAATAATCAATCATTAGTTAACTATAATACTCTACTGTCATTTGCTAAAAGAAAAAACTTTGCATTTAAAGCTACATTGGCTAGAATGGGATTGGCATGTTAGGAATAGGAACAGAAAGGGAAAATCGAAGGTTTACAGGTAATTGTCAGATTATTATACTACTGGTAGAACAATAACAGTGGACTCTAAAGCAAAACCAACATAGCATGGATCAAAGCCACAACAGGACAGCAAAGTATAAATAGATATACTGCATTGACTATATTACATATGATTTTACCTGATTCTGTTTCCACAATATTGCTGCAGCTCTTTCCATCGGGTGGTGTGGTGAGACGATTGGACATGGACATACCTGCATGACTCTGGTTTTCTGAAAGATTAAAATATTACATAATAAGATTAGAAAGAAATCATGTTACCCCTTGCTTTTTATGCTGAAATATTCTCATATTTATAGCAGAGTCAGTAAAAGAGTGTGCCCACAGTCAGATATCTAAATCAATTTTTTGGAAATCAGAAATTTTGTTATTTGGTGCATCTTAAGTTTTGAACTGATTGGGTTACAATTTTAAATCATGTCACTGTTTTAAAGATGTTTCCAGTTCCCACATTATTTTGTTCACATATTTGTTCCCACATTCTATTTAGTAACGTCAGTCAACACCATGCAACCTAATAAATGGCACCATGCAATTTAATAAATTTAAAAGCTACAGGCTTCACAAATGTGGTTAATGGTAGTGAAAATTTGAATGATGACACATCGTAAAGCGCTTTAATATGAAAACTATTATTTTCAATATTTGATTCTTGCTGTGTAACTTTTCCTTACTTTGTTTTAATCTGCAACAAGTGACTGTGGTGACTATGACAACAATGATGATTATGACAACACAAGCAGTAATCCCTCCCGCCATAACTGGGTTTCTGACTACGTCATCAATCCATGTTTCTTTCTTTATTGTGTCATTACCGATGTTAAGTATCGTCGTAGTCTGGAAACTGGCAGCATCTGAAAAATAATAAATTGAGAAATAGTAAAAGGTAAATTGAATAAATTAAACCAACAAAATTTAACTGAGTTGCATAGAAAAAAAAATAAGCTAAATCAGCCATGAACTGCAACATCTTCATCAGAGTGTGTTGTAAACCCAATATATTAAATCTTGCAAGTTTTTGCGAAGCTATTTATAAAAAATCTATTGCCCAAAATGTACACACACTTTAATAAAACTGCTAAAAAGGTGCAATTTTACTGACCTATAAGTTTGTACAAAAGAACAAAACCACACGACTCATCAGTCCTCGAACCCTGCTGTATTTTGTAGCGTATTGTTGCGATATTGGCTTGTGTTCTTACAGTGCTTGATTGTGATGTGATAGATGATACTCTTCCCTGATCAGTAACAGTGACCAACTCCCCAGAAGTAAGTTGGTTGTCAACCAATTTAAACTCAATGAATTTTGATGGCAAGGAATAGAACGTCCATATCTGGGAATACAACAATTGTTCAATTTAGTTTGTTTACTGAAAAATTATATTTGGTTGACAGATTAGTTTGCTGGGTTAGTGCGTCACCTTTCAGCCAAAGTGTTACGGTACAGGTACAAAACTGGTATCTAGCTATTTGGTTGTGTTCTTGGGCAATGTACTTACAAACATTGCTCGAACCCAGCGGATTAATGGGTTCTAATAAATTGAAGAAACGTGGGAATTATAAACAACACACTGCAATAGATCCGATAACCCGACTGTGTGTGCGAGGTGATCTGATGATTGCGTGTAAACAAACCCCTTTTGTTTTCCCATTCACAGGTATAAACATCCTATTTGTCATTGATTAGGAAAATAAAAATGTTTATAACCCATACAAAGATTTTATAATCTGCCTAAAAACTTACTATTTCATCGCTGTCACCACATTGTCCGGCAATAGGAGAGCTTAGCACTCCACTTGTGTAGGCCTCCACAAAACAACCACACATGCAAGATGATGTGTTCGTTGATGTCATAGGAGACCCAAACTCACATTCGGAGTTTGAATCATCAGATTCTTCGAACTTGTAGTCAATATTGGAAGCAGAATCTGTAGGGACAAGTCGATTTGAATTGGCCGATATACAAAATACCATACATACAAGATTACAACTATAGAATGTAACTTACAGCTTACTGATAACAAAGTTTCCATTTTACTGAAAAATTTTATTTTTACTCCTACACTGCTAATTTAAATTTTTTGCATATTTTGTGGCTTGCCAAGTTCCTTCAAATTGCCATGATTTTTGTTCCGAACCTCATTTTAAAAAAGGTCAGTTGATTTATGTTGAACCACAAGGTTATTGGAATAAGTTATGCTAAAACATTACATAAACAACCATGTTTTTATTAAGTTTAAAAATCAAAACAAATACCTTTAGAGCAATGCTTTCCCATTCCCATAGGTTTCGGATTATCACAAGTTCTTGTGCGTCTACTAACAGTTTCACTGCATGGCCGTTGGCATTGACTCCAGTATGACCATGTGGTCCATGAACCAGACACATTAAATTCTATGGACATGGATTTTAACATGGATTTAGAATAGCATAATTAGTTTAGTTTATTTTTTTTCGTGATGAAAACACAATGCAGGACCTTTAATAAAAATTTGGAAAATGGTAAATAACGGAAAAACGACAATCGTTATAACACGTCTAAAAACCAATCAATTATCGATTTTCGGTAACCGTAGATGTGATCGCTAAACCCACAGACATGACCGCAAAACCCACTAATAATGTTCCCAGATTCCAGTATAACTGGATGATACCTAAATATAACTATTTAAATATTTTACTACATAAAACTTAAAAATGAAAAACAAAAGAATTGAGAATCTCTTAAAACAATTGGATTTTCCTTCGGCCTATTTTCTTAGTTTCAAATTCATGAGGTAATGTTGATAGGATTTTACTAAAACTTCAAAGTATATAATAAAATTTATTTACGATAGGCATAATACTATGTAGCATTGACTAGTTTTCCTACAATTTCTTTGCAGTAAATACTGTGCTACACTGTGAAAAACAGTCAAATTGTTATTGTCTTACCCACACTATGATTGGTTTGTCTGCACACAGTTCTTAGTGCAACACCTAAGGTCATGTAGCGAAAGCAAATGACTGCACTTTGTAATTCCTTGAAAATCGATGAACATTCGAATTGGACAAAGTTTTCTGTTTATACAAAAGAAAGTATTTAGCTTTAACAAGTTTTAAATTTTTACTGTCCAATTGGTTTTATTGAATATGAGCTGTTAAATTCTGGACCAGGAATATGTACTTGTCAATTAGCAAGTTTGGCTGGTGTATCTAATACATTATATAGGTGACACTGGCTAATTAGATTGGCCTGGGTTGAAGGTATGTCTTCAAAGTGGCTGGCATGTTCCCAGCGAGAAATAGACTATGTTTGTTATTACATAAACACAAAGCAAGTCACTTACCATCACCAGAAAGGGTGTGGTTGGTAAGGAGTGAAATATTTCCGTCGTTACCCATGGCAACAACCTCTATGATGTCGCTGGGTGGAACACACGGTGGTCGTTTGTAATAAACTTTTATCCGGCCATCTGTGACATGTTTATTATGGTTTAGATAAATATGAATATATACTGTAATATGTAAATTATATGCGGCAGGGCATACCTACTGTAGATAAAATAAGGTGTCCATTATTTGTCATTACTTCAATTTTAAAAGATTTATCTGAGTCAACAAAATTTCATTAATTGCCTTGCCTGAGGGCACAGCCGCAAGTTAAAAATAAAACAGTGGTAAGATGATAGAACCTGCCATCTGTCTGGTATGACATCCATTCACTTAAACCTTCACACTTAGGTTCAGGTTGTGGGTAAACAGAATGTGTTTTATTGTGTATACAAGCTTTTTAAATAAAAAAAATGAATGAATAATCACTAAAAAATTTGACTACCTGGACAATTGGTTATATCGGCAGCCACATCCAACGTGTATTCCCCGCTCCAGTGCACTTTCATGACATCACTTTTAGCGATGATGACATCATTATTTCTCACAGACATCACCAGCTGAGCCATGTATTCACCAGGTTGGTCGAACACATTACACAAGAATACAACCGACGTTGGTGGGAAAGCAACCTCACGAGTTGACACGACAACTGTAAATTTTTAACAAGGTATAACAGCTTAATATTTGAAACGTCAAAAAGGGAAAGGGAACATGTTCTTATTACATACTTAGCTTGGTGTTGCACTGTTTTACCACATGTCTGCACAACTTACTGCAGATTATTGTTGCAGGTAGTTTATTGACAGATGGTTGGAGAGATACTGCTTGTTATTGCTTGTGGCATTTTGCAAGGTACTTAACGTACACATCCAGTGTGAGGTAATAGGTTGTACTTAGTTGAAGTAAAATTAAAGTATGATAAAAAATGAAGTATCTGCCACATGGGCTAATTGTGCACGTTTGAACAACCACAAATTTAATCAATTAGTGCATTATACAATAATGATTCCGCAAGCATAAATTAATACAACTTTAAAACTGTTTATACATTTTATTACGTTACGTCTTACGAGGAGCTTGTAGTTTTGTTCAGCAAAAAATAATATCTTCATTTTTTTCCATTTGTTTCATTGGGTTTGCTTTTACGTATGCAACGGGAATCCCCTTTGGGTAAATCCCCTTAATAGTCCCGGTAAGATTTAAAACTAAATTAGACATCAGCATCCAGCCTAAAAACGCCAAAATAAATGATATCCATATTTTTTTGTAGCTATATACCAGCATTGCAACCTAATTGGACATATTATTTTTATTCGGCCGGATATACATACAAGCTTACTCGCTGTTAGGTTTATGTTTCTAAAACGCTGACACGAGAGAATAGGTTGACTATTATGTGCGGTTGTGCGCATGTGCGTATGTAAACTTAGCCTAAAACAAGAAAATAAATCATGTTTACTCATGCGAATAATCCCGATAATCGTTGGCTGTGTCCTGGGGAATTCCCCATGGCACATCCCATCAAAAATGCGTTTGATCATGTCTGTAAATTTGTTGGAACTTAGGAATTCCGTCGGTGTGGGTTAAAACATCGTTGTTTAAGGCCAGTATGTGAAGCTCTAAATTTTCACTCTATTGGCAAACAAAGATACAAATCACACACGGATATAGCAGGACTATTGAAAGCGTTTTTCACCATAAAACAATTTTCTTGTTATACAGTACCTGTTTTGCTTCGAACGAATTGAACTTTCGTAGGGTATTGACTAACAACATCAGATGTGCACAAGTTGTTTGGTGACGAAATTGATACCTAGAGAAATAAGAAAATGATAAACAATTTAAAAAAAATGCTGCACTTAATAAACCAGCTTTATATTTTATACTGTCATTTTACCGTTACGACAAATTGTTCACAAACATAGTATTTTAAAGCCTATTCACAGTGTTAATTATAACGATAAATATATAAACGAATTCTTCGCAAGGCAAGTATATAATCATATTAGATTTTTACAAAACAACAGCAATAATACAAAATACCAACCTTGACATCTGTAGTTGAAGCTTCGTGTTTTGCCTTGGTTGTCAGCTTAATTTTGGGCCGCTTGGTTACTTTCACGGTGACGTTGGAAGCAGAGTTGGTTTCTGAATATTAATAAGTAAGTATTGAAGGCTGTGCGGCCAAAAGTTCAGAGCGAACGATTTATATATATACATGATTATATACAAAGCGTGCTAAGCATCAGATCAAAACTTGGGCCGGAAAAAAGAAAGGGCATCGTTAGGACGTTTATAAAAATTAAAAATTAAAAATCGTGTGATAATTACCTAGAAGCGAATTTTGTAACACGAATTTGTATTTACCCAACCGTGAAAAGTAGCCGCAATCGAATACCAAAGGAGCTCTTTTGATTTTCTGTGATACAAAGTTCATAATGAATATTTATTCAGTGACAGTGACGCTTAGAAAGCATTTGTACAACTGATTAAATAATAAACTTACAGATTAATTGTAAATAAAATAGGTGTATTGTAATGTAAAGTGTGTATAGCACAAGTGGCGTAACAGGTGGCTTTGTAAGGCTTTCACCTTTCGCAGTAACAACGACCGTAAAAACCATTAAAAGTTCGTGACTTGTTAGCTAAATGGCACTTAGAGCACATTGTACGAGAATTAGTCAGCAAGAGCCGTGTTTTCCCTTATCTCCCGATCTGTGTATTACACACTATCGAGCCTACCTTGTTTCCGTTATTTCTTGGCACGACCTGTCCAGCCAGGGGGATTCCCTCGTTCTCGAAATAAAGTTCGATTATTGCGTTCGCGGTCGCTTTGTTCGCCATAATGGTGACGTCAGAGCTTAGGGCAGTGATGCGTGATGACGACGATAAACGAAAATCGCGGGATCCCGACGAAAATACAACTAAAGGAAGGTAAACATGAGAAATGCTTTTCTTCGAATAAAGTTAGTCAGCAAAGACAGAAATAAACAATATTCAGACGATCCGTGATCGATTTCAAGTCTAGAAACTGTTTCGAACTATTACCGTTGATAAAGCCCTGGGACTTACGATAATCGCGAGAATTGTCAAAACAAATTAAACAAAATGGATGCCTAAAAACAAAATTGTCTGTGCCCATTTTATAAGGCGCTAAGACATACAACTACCAACAATAAAAAGGATATAAGGCGAGTATTATTCCTATCGGGTTTCGGTTCGTTTGGTTGTAATTTGGAAAGTATGTAATAAAATATCGGCTGAAGCAGTAGGCTCTCTACTTAACAATACCTACCCACGTACTACCACATTGTGTTCAACTTTTTATAGCCTATATTAAGGGTCACGTTTGTCAAATAAGCGGCTTTGGTGTTCCATTTGCTTATTGGACAAGCTGTTCTCATTTAGAAATTTACAGAAAAAAATTGTAACCTACCTTGTAAGGTGACTGCCATAAAAATCAAGTTTCGCATCTCTTTACGTCCGCCAAAATTGTCACAAAATTTTACACAAAAGCAATAACACTAAACCGGTTAAACCTGGGATTAGATTGTTAATGAACGGCTGTCTTTATCGGCCACTAAAAGTGCATGTGCCGCTAGCTGTTATGCATAATTTAACAGCATGCCATTAAGTTTTGTCGGTGACGCGGGTGAGCCATGCTCTTTACACGCAAATAAACAATTCTGGCCACTTGTCTTATTTGCCCCGTTCGTTGGTTTACACTAGAGTATTAAAGCTTGCTTATGCAGCTACAGATTATAATGGGAGTAATAGTCGGTCTTTCGCCACACGGAGTTTGTGCATAATCTAAACATGATGTACAAGCTGAACTAATGAAATTAATCTACTAAAAAGTTTCTTTCTGCAGACAGAGACAATATAACTGCCGTCAATCTCTTTATTAATTAACGAAGCCTTGGTAGTGAATTGGTAAAGTACTACGTAGGATATGTTGTCTAACATGAAAATTCCAATACATAAATTCTATTACATCACGATCAAACTATGTACTCCCATATTAACACGGCCTGTTGTCTTCATGTGTGCGAAGATCGTTCCACTCGACGCTGATTTTATCTAAAGAGTTATTCCATCATGCTCGTCGCGACAGGGCGCGATTTTTACTCACTTTGCCATTCTTAGTACTCGTACACAATAAAGCTCCCGTTAAGCAGTTGCGCTATAAAATAAACAAGCCTATTGTTGGGTATTCAAAGTAATGTTCCGTATGTAATGTGTTCCTTTTATTGCTGCCGACACTGCTACGTCTTCCTTTAAGCCGATTTACATACCAATTCTGTCTTTGTCATACATTTCCAAAAAAATATTCTAAACTATAGTGCTTTACAGGCATCGCCTTGTTTAACAATAAAATCAGAACTGTTTATTGCCAAGGCCCTTCGCCTATTACTAGATTGTCGACATATTTTTGCGTTTTATGAGCCTCGTCTTGGCTTTTACATTTTTCTTGCAGCGAAAGAAAAACTGCATTTTTTCTGCGATACTACCGCGCAAGGGTAATCCTACTTAGCAAAATGCTTATCGCGTACTTAGCTGTTTCATATCTACGAAAATCTGAATGCATTTCTAATGCCCGACTTCCGTTAGCGTTAGATAAAAAGCTCTGATTTGATACTGAAGCAAAGACCACCAATTTCTCAAACTTACGTGACGGCTAGCAATCAAGTGCCCTATAAAATATTGACTCCTTGCTCGAATATTTATCTTCGTGTTTATTCTATTACGTCACACGACAAACTGCCCGGGCAATGTACATCGCCACGAATCAGCAACAGTATGTTAGCGAAAGCTTAAGTCAATTTTTAGTTTGATTAATTGGTAAACAGCGTTTGAAACTACCGACGCACCAATTTTCAACCGCATGTATATTTACTAATGGTGGCCTTGATACACGTGGGTAATATGCATAGTAATATAATTTGATAAATTAAAGCAAAAATAAACTGAACGCGTTTGGGTATTCAGAAAAATAATTTAAACTTAAAATAGCTTACTTTTCCCGTATTGAATTTTCTCAGAATGGTTTCCAGCTGTAACAATAGTCTTTAAACTTGGTTATTAGACTAATATTTACAAGTTCACACTTGTGTAAATATTACAAAGTGGAATAACCTAATGTAGGGAACACCGCTGTGGAGTATGAAAGTTGTATTTAATCTATATTTAGGAAATCTTTAAAGAATAGAAAATGGTGTACCGTTAAAATTACGTCATTTGGCCAAAAGACTAGGCTTTTACCAAATATTGTCGCATTCAAACGGTCTTGTTGTAAAGACAAGGCAGTGTTTTCGGTAAAAAATGCTTTGGTACAAAAAGTCGAAGCGTCGTAGAAAAAATGAAATTAAAAATAATATTTTTAATTTCGTTCTTTTTTCTGTAAGGAATTATTTTTATCCGCATAGGTTTAAACTTAAGACTTGGTAACACATGTATCGGTAACGTAAACCTTTTTTTCGACTACACAGCGCACTCTCGTGACGCAGCAAAATAGAACTTCACGGACAATGCATCTACGAACACCAAATTTATTTCAAAGGGTTTCCGCAAAACGATACAAGAATAATGTTCTTGACAGCAGCAAACCTAGCAGGAACGTATAATAAATACTGTATTACTTTACAGGACAGGGCTTTGCCCTGCTGTAAGATATCAGAGTTAATTGTAAATTTGCGTCAAAAACATCAATCGATCAAAACTGCACATCCCGATTTCATATGCAACACGTCAAGAAGTTCCTGGCGCGCATAACCAGGTCTAACGACGCAGCATCATCACTTCAGTAACTTGCAAAGAAGATCAATAAATACACGGAAGGAAAGGAAAACTGAGAAAAACGAAAATTGTTCTATTCTTGCACTCGCAAACCAATTTTGGTGCGTACACTTGTAGATTTGCTTGTGTTATTACTTATTGCACATACGTAAAAATATTAACTTTAAAATGTAATTTTAGGAACGAAATATAAATAAGGCCATGAACGCGTTTCTTTGGAAAATTCCGAATGGTTGAATAAGCATTTAAAAATAAACTCTGTATTTTAAAACACTGTGAATAACCCCGGGGTTCACGTAAAAGTGAAGTTCGTAGAAGTCGGCACAGCTGTCGTGTGGACTGGTGTTGTCGTATAAGTACCGGGTGTTGTCGCGTTATAAAACGCAGTGGTCATATGGTGGCCGCCACCACCCCCACCACATACACACACTGTTCGTGTTGTCGCTGCTCAAGTCTTTGATGATGGTCTTCACCGAGACGATTGTGCCGGCGACGAAGCCGGTCAAGCCGAATATCATAATGACCAGGTTTTTCAATAATGTTAGTTTGGACATTTTGCTGCGCGACCTGAAAAAATGTTCGTTATCTGCATTGGAAACGTTTGGAAGCACAATGCATGTAATTTTACATTAGCCCGACCTTAATATTTACCAATATACCGCAGTTAGGATATTCACATTTATCCCGGTGAATAGAAAAACCAATTAATCCTCTGGGTTCAGGCAATGTCCGTTAAGTGCCTTGCCCAAGAACACAACCGACCAGCTAGCGATTAGACGCACTTAACTACTAGACTAATCTGTTGGACTAAAAGTTAATATAGAGACGTTTCGGATATTACTTTTGAAACTTTTCAATTTGAACATCATCTGTTTTATGCTCAAGACTATCGTTGTATTATTCAGATTTTTAGAAATCACCTCGGAGTTGACACCGCTTGCTTTGTGAAGAGTGGCTCCTGGTCGCCCACTATCGGCGGGTTGTAGAATGTAAGGATATCTATGATGGGCGGGAAAATAAGCGCAAGGAACGAGGAAGAGAACGCTCCAATCAGGGAAATGTAATCCCCCAAGTTAGGAATAGCGATTGCACAAGCACCTGTATTGGATTTAATGTTTTTGTTAGAGTAATTTGAAAATTTGGATCCTTTTTATTCTACATGTAGGAAATAGTGGAAAAAATCATCGTGGGTGAAAATCAAAGATTTATGCGACGTCTTTAAGGACACGCAGTGAAATTAACGGAGGTGGTAAGTAACGCATGGACGTATCAGGCGTGTAGTGTGAATAACAATTTGGATTACAAATTTGTTCGATGGAGCAATGAAAGGTTACCTATCATTTACGGGACATTTTTTGTGGATTTCAGATATAAACTCATTTGTAGTACATAAAATGAAATAAATAGTTTACAGATAAAGCATGCAAAAACTACACACCCAACACCACAAGCTTTAAGTCATGCATATCACCACCATGCATTAGTAACACCAGCAAGCGACAAAGCAAAATGCAAAATAATATCAAACGCACAAGAAACGTGAAGTAATGCAGGAAAAAATATAATTTCAGTAATTAACAAAGGCTGTAAAGAATCAGTAAAGGATGAAGATTAGGTAATACAAATAGAAACATTACGGCTATATAACATGTTCAAATGTAATTAATGTGTCGTTTTCAAACATAAACCAAGACAGCTAAATGCACAAACACTAAGGAACAAAAACAACACATTTTAAAGGGCCTTTTTAAGCCTGAAGAGATTTATAACAATTTTACTGTAAGACACATAATCTCCATTTTGGACCATCAAAAAAGACGGCCTTGCAAGTCATAGATGTGTATTGTAATATTGGCATATTTATTTATGATACATATATACATTCAAAAAGTTGGTACTACATCTCTGGGCATTCATAAGGGCAGAAGGCTACACCCTTCTGTGAATGTAATGCTTCGGACATTGATTTCGAGCAGAAACACTCACACGTAAATATGGTAATGAAAATCCGGACAGCCCCCTCTTTAACCGACTTCCACGACTGGCGGTGAAGCCATGGAATTAGTAGCTGCATGGGAACGTAGAACTGCAGAAGCCAACCGAATAGGATCGTGCAAGAGTACAAGATTTTCACAGTTTGCGCAAGGCTATAATACACATGGCGATGTTATTAGCACAAACCACAGTTGGTGTTAAAGAACTGCAAACAGTATTCATTTAACCAAGGCTTAAATGATCTTTAGATGCAGGAAGTATACTGGAGTTGTTAAAACATTTAGTATTTCAACTTGAATGGTGATCATACAGGTCAACACAGGTGATAGGCGACTTTTGTCCTAAACCACACCAGTGTTAACTTATACCAGTTTCAACCTATGTGTTGAGAAGTAAGAACTTTAAACTTGCATGAATTAAAACTCATGAAGATTCGGTTTTTTGGTTGAGTTGAAAACATAAAACATAAGAGTTAAATTCCTTTGAAGCCACAGCATCATTTGCAATTTTTATAGTTTAGTAACGCTTGTTAAGTTATTACATAAAAGTTGTTACATAATTGTGCAACCGTGAAGAGATAGTAGTATTTATAAGAATAAGGAGGATGTATATAAAGCAATTTGATGGGATGGCAAAAAAATATAAAAAAGAATATAAATTATTATGGAGATAAACATATTGCCGAGATGTAATGCTCAAACACACTGTGCACTGTGCAGGCTACGTTAGTTGCTAAACCCAACCCATGCCGTGCCGACTGTGATCTCACAACTGCTATTCTTACATGTGAATATGACGAGAACTGAACGGAATAATAGCTCCCATGTCAACGCATGACTCGGCATGAAACGGCGCTTTATTTTAGGCCAAACTATTTCGATGGGCACGTAAAATTGGATGGCATAGGTGGTTGCTATTACAATTGCGAGCATTATTTTCACACTTTGGCATAATCTGGAATGGAAATGTTTTTTTGTTTACAAAAAACTTGTAAATGGGACAAAGTATTTTAACATCTTCGTTGGTATTTATGGAAAGTAATTTTATTACAGTTTATTAATAGCTTGACTGTGGTCAGGTTAGTTCTATACACTTTATCACAGGATATTATTGATGTGTATGTTCGATCTAAAAATAGCTTTTCTTATAAATATGCATTATTACAGGTGAATTAAAACTTATGTGTATTCGCATATAACCTAGTGCAGTATGTGGACGGGTAATAAAATTTTTTTCCGAGCACTTACGGATCTGTGTTGAGTAAGTTGAGAGTTATACTTCCACAAATGCTTGATCCATATTTCAAGTAACCCACAACCCCAACTGTAAGATACAATGAGGCCACCAGTGTCATGCCGATATTAAGCACAGCAGGGAAGTGCTCAGGATGCTTCATTTCATTCTCAATGGGTAGTATCTGGAAGAATTGATTTAGTTGCACTAAAACAAAGTTTTATCCCAGTGGAAACGTCTCATTTATCAAAGGACATTTCTGTAAAGGTCTTTATGTTAATTTCTGGGAAAGGACAAAAGGCATTATTACATGAAAAATCATAGAATTTCCAAGTGCCCAGTATGCAATTTTTGAATAACCCAATAATCCACTGGGTTGAGAAAATAATATCAAGCAATTGTTTAATAACTTCCTCAATAAATGTTGTGAAAATGTTAATAAGTTTTCAAAACAGGTTGTGAAACTGTAAAACTTACCACGCCAATTCCTTCAAATGCATAGATAGCCGTGCCGAAAAACATTGGTATTGAAGTTGCATTTGCTACAAATGGACGATTTATAGTCGTAACGCCCTGAAATGTAACTTCGTTGTTATCTTATAAGTGATTATGATAAATTCAGAAAAAAAGGTAATAATTGACAAGAAAAATACCAGAATTCTATAATGTTACAGTAAAATTAGATCTGTAAAAATACAGTTCCATTTGAAATAGATGTGATAGGCAAAAAGCGTCCTTGTCACAAATTAAGTTTCTTAGACACAAGAAAACTTACCGGTATTATAAACCTGAATATTATAGCCAGCGAAATGATGGTAAGAATGTTGCCAATCACAGAAAACCATGCGAGAACTTTGAGTGACCGAATGAATGCAAGAAATAGAACCGGCACACAAATCATGGCCATGAAAGCTCGGCTTCCAGGGGCAGACAGCCAGTACTGGTTCACAACCTTGGGATGAAAAAATATAGATGGCTTGTTGGCTTTGGTATAATAATTAATGATTGACAAATCATGTAGAGTTACATTGATACGTGATAGGGTAGGCTTATAACTAACCAAAGTGATAGTGATAAAAACACACACACACACACATATATATAACATAGTTATAGCAGAATTTTAAAACAATTTAATTGAAATTTTGCTAAACGGTAGTATTTAGATTATAACAGTGCCGTACCACATACAGGGTGCTGGATTCAGACATTTTAATTTCCTAAGAAGTAATTAACAAAACTCGTTGAAAACAAAAAAGATATAATATTAGCCACAACACAGTTGTGATTATTTACAATTAAACTGTTATAATGTTTATTAAATATTGATGCACACTGTATATTATAAAGAAACTACTGGTACATATTGATATTATTGTATGCTGCAGAACATCTTTATCCAAAACAATGACAGCATAAAGCTTTAAAGAAAATGTACAAACAAAAACCTACTTTTCATCAGCAGACTTTTCAAACTGTTACCAAACTGCAATTTTAATTGCATACAATTCTAACAATTTACTTATTTTACTTTACCTGTCTTATATTCTGGGCCATGAACACAAAGTAGACGCAGCAAAACCCAAGCTGCGTTATCATAAGGAATGTGTCAACCATGTAATGAGATTGATCAGCGAATCTCTGCATCCAGGTAATTGGGCCGTTTCTCACTGCATGTGTCATGACAGTGGAGTAGTCCATCGATGGAACGCCATATTTTCTGGTTAAAGAAAAAAATAATTTTAGTTAAGCGCTTGTTTAAGTAAGCATATGATTCACATATGGGCACAAATTATGTTTGATTTTTAATTTAAGTGCCTGTATTTGAGGTATTTTTTTTAATAAGACAGATACGGTACAGTTTAAATCTGCGGCAACCGCATTCGCCATGACTAGCATATTGCATCTCGTGTGAATATTCTTACATAATAATGTTTGTTGTGATAAATGGCTATACATCAAGCTTTGTTTCCTGTCACAGACTGTGTGGTTTTGTCCGACAATGTAAAACAATTTATTAATAGTATCAGGAAAGGCAACGACACCTAACTCTAGTTTCATTTAAAAACTTACAATTTTTGATCATCTTTATTTGATCAATATGATTTTGATTAGATTAATTATAATAACTTTTTTGCAAATTGTAGCACTTTCAGAATGTATCAGATAAGCAGAGCTTTCTTTTAACCGGTGATCACTAATTATTGTAATGTTAAGAAATTATTGCGAGGTTTGATTAAAAAAAAAATATTGAATTATAAGCTAATCATATTGACAACACAGATAAAATAAACAGTACACTGAGGGCTACAAACAATCTTGACTAACCTGCAGAAATGCTTAGAGCACTTAACCAGTAGATGCATGCAATGTATGCAAACAATCGCCATGATGACCAATAGTACTGGCCCAAGGATGAGCCCAGCATGCCAAATGGCCCAGGGAAGCCCGAGAAGCCCGGTTCCTATGTTCCCTTTCAGCAAATGCATCATGGTGGCTGCATCACTGCATGACATGATGCCAGAGCATTAATCAAACTTCAAAAAACTATCATCTTTAAAACTATACAAATCTGACTTTCACATCACACAAAGCAGTTAGATATTACATATGTTGTTGTACCACCAACTTATATAAAGTAAAAACATTATAAACAAATCACAAACGCTGTTTAACTGTCCCAAATAAACCTTACAAAATGGCTGTTAAAATGCTGTACCTGGTTCAAAGACCAAATACTTCACAGTTACTGATTCTGTGTATGAACAATAAATACAGCTGGCTACTAAGGCCCGGCCCAAGTAATTTCCTCTAAGACAAAAGGAAAATAACTTACGAAGTGGCATTAGGGTTGCTACTGCGACGATTGATTACTTCCACATCTCCATCGTTGTAATTCTCATCTCTGAAATGTAAACAAAATGCGGTTATCAGCACAGAAGATTATGGTAACAGCACAGATTAATATAATGCCCAGCACTAAAAGTTTCCTTTTCATATTTTAAGCGTATCAAAATAAATGCTGACAGTGTGGATTTTTCTTTTAAATCACAGACAAACAAAGCTGATATCAATATGGTTATTATAGTCCAAATATTTTTGGTGCAAGAGAAAATATTATAATCCATGAAAATTTGGCCATTCAAGTTGTACTGCGAACTATTTAGCAGCTACCTCCACCTAAAGAGAACTTTTAAAGTAACACCATATTAATATTATTATCACTAGGACTAGGTACTACCAAGTTCCCACATTTTTATTAATTTGCATAAAACCAAGGTGATACTGAAGCAATAAGTTTTTTTTTATATGACTAAGTTATTTGCAAAATTTTGGTATTTAAGTAAATAAAGCCTACCAACTGTGCAGGTTATGAATTTAGCAACACACAAATGATTAAAATTTATTCATTTTAAAGTAATACAGACATGGCTGTTAATATGACCTGATTAGTGTAAGAAAACAGGAAATACCACTACTGATAAAATTATATAAACATTATAAATTTCAACAAATGTATAATTTATATAAAATCTGCAAAATGTGCTTTTAGTAGATCATGATTTCCAGTTGCTGGTATAAAGGCTGCATTGCCTTGTAGTCACCCATAATCCTCAAAAAATGTATAAAAAATCCACTCACATTATCTTATGAATGCAAAATAATATTATATTTCCCGCAGGAAAACATGTAAATCATTTAAGAAATGTCTGAGGCAATAAGGATGTGTTCTAACCTGCTATCATTGTCTTCGTTGTCATCAGATTTTAGTAGTGGTGTATGTTGGCTGTTCGTCATGCTAGGGAAAGTATTGTAGTTCAAGTTGTTTCCAGTGATTGTTTCCTGTGTAACAAATTGCGCACTTAAGTACGGTGTTTTCAAATGGCATTTTATAGACTTGCTATTGCAAATATGGTTGCCAAACTTAAATGTAAATGTGTCCACCACTTAAATCTAAAGACTTGTTGTAACATAAAACTGCAATACTGGTATTAGTATGTTTACAGACTGAAAAAATCATATTTTGTACTGGAATTTAAAAAGCAAAAATAATAAAATATCACATTGAGAGTTTTAAAATGTTAAATAAATTAATTTAAAACGTTACTGGTACTTGTAAGTTTTCTTTGTATAAAACTCGGTAATTATAAACATATAACTTATATACCGAATTGTATATAAATTATTTTATTGTCATTTAAATTGCTATTACAAAAATATACTTAATTGCATTTGGAATCATGTATATTAATTATTTTTTTCTTATTGGATTTTATTACCTATTATGCATTTCATTGATTAATTAGTACAATAGAACATATTCTTGTATACAACAAAAAGTCAATAATAAATCATATTGTATTTTTTAAATATTGAAACTTTTAATGGAGCACCACTTCCAAGATAGCTTTTGTTTCTGTCTTATGTTTAAAGTTGACCTTGGGTCTATTCTGTATTGTTTTAGTATTATTTTGTTAATATAAGCACAATGAAAAAGTTCTGCTCTTCAAATAGTTGTACTCTAAGGGCAGAGACAAGTAATGTTGCCATATGTTAAATAAAAATGTGAGTATGCCCATACTTGAAACTATTTTCACGGTGTAAATACTAAAAAGTACATACAATTTTGCACAGTTGTGTTGGTTCTTTACTGTTTGTATATAAATTAGTATAATATAAACATCAACCGCTTGTAAATATAATATAACTGGCACATAATACTACACCACACACTGGTTGCTAAATTTTAAGTGGCACCTTTGCTTAACATAGGATGGATGTTTATCCCATGGGAACATAAAGGGCATCAAATGAGGAACTATTAAGAGAAGCAAATACAAAATAGGATTACACCCGAATCAACCCTAACAGTGTTGAATTTAAAACAAACAAGAATTCAGACATGTTTCATCAATTACAAAATAACTCATGGTACCAGTGTTGGTGTCCTAATCAAGTTCATCTATGTTTATTGCCCTTATCAGGAAAGAAACCATAAACATTACAGGCCAGAATAGGAATTAAACCTCAAACCCTAATGGCATGACCAAAATGCTTAAACTCTTTTGCATTATAAAACCAGAGGTGTTAGACTTTCTGTTTTATACACATTATACAGTGGATTAAAATGTCACAAGTTACTCACAACATTGGCTAACATGCTGCTATGCCATAAACCAATATTCAAACAACAAAGTATAAATACACAAACATTAGACATGATTAAGGTAGTCAGGTTAACTTGCACTGGTATTTATGACTGCAATTAATAAAAAAAATTAATAGCAAAAATGCTATACTGATTTCTGTTTATAATAATAAAGTAATTCTTGTGTGAACGTACATTGACGATTTTACTTTCACTTTCCATTGCTGAGATATTCCGTATCCGACCGTAGGGAAAATGATAGCTGTTATAACGTCGGACATACTTAATAGGGTGACAGCGCCGAAAGAAAAAAGGCTGACGTAACAAAGACGCCTTCTCGTAAAAGAGAGCGTGGGACGTGATTGGTTACCGGCGGTAATAAAACCTATTTATGATGTCACAGTCAACTCGAATTTAAATCTTACAGCATAGCGGCAAATGAATAAAAAATTACGACTGCATATTTAAAACTGGAGAAAAGCGCACATGTTTAACCGATTCATTGAATGCATTTCCTTCCGTTGTCTTGTGCAAATCATACGTCATAACAGGCCGGATTACGGGCTCAAGCACGCTATATACAACGAGAGAAGATAAGGACCGGTTCGCTAACAGTTACAGACAAAAGAGTAAACGTTTTGTACTTTTCCATGCGTGCGTCAGACGAGGACACGCAGCGAGCGAATGGCGCAAGACTCGCAACCCAGGTGAAAACCCAAAGTAAACAAATGGATGACGTCATAAAACACGCGGCTGTAATTTCCTTCTGGGCCCTCTTCAGTATTTTCACCAAAAGTAAAAACCGATTTAATATAAAGTCAACCAAAAAAATTTTGAGTAGCGGGACGCCGTGGGATTAAGCCGGATGTATTCAATCATGTACCGTCATGATAACGAATTAAACAGATAATGCCGCATGCAGAAGAGTAAATGACATTTAAGAGAAATTAAGGATTTCCACAATATCAGCATTCATGGTAGATTTCGCAACTTTTATTTTAAAATCGAACGGTCAAGGTTAGACTGATACCACAGGTTAGAAAATAATGCTACGCAAAATATGTAAAATACACATATCCTTATAACATTAATCCACACGAATGTGAAATGTCGGTCTTTTGCCGTAGATTTTAGATTACGGTGCGAATGGTTGCAATAATACGATACAATGTTTTGTAACTGCAGGATCTACATTCTAATTATAGGTTTTATTTGTTAAGATAAATCATTACACACAACCGATAAATGTTTAAACATTAACATGTCGCAAAATATTATTGCATCAATTAATTCGTGCGCAAAATTCACGAAACGGAAAGTTATGCGATAATGTTTAGAGTGAAACTGCAGTGCGCTGGTACTGGTATGTTTTATTTACAACTCTCGATAAGGTAATAGTGCTAAAGCAGCTAACCACGGTAATTTTTTGAAAAGCGTGTCTGGGAAGATTGAACGATTTAACAAACGTTTCCATTTTAGAAACAAAGCAACCCGCAAAGACGTTGACTTGCACCACGCATCGAAACACTGAAGTTCCTCTTTTCATAATTGGCACGAGGTGCAAAGAATAAGCTTATTCGGCAAAATTCCATTGTCATTTTGAACGGACAAGCTGCCATTATGGCACGATTATCATAAAATAATAAAAATAGGCAACTGGGAGAGAATGCCGTAGGCAAAAATGACCACCACTTGATTTTAAGTGGGCCAAATGTATTTCCAGCTGTGTAAACTTCACCACTATTATTATTTTAATGCCATGTACCTACCTACCTAAATACAATGCACACTACTAATTATATATAACAATTATACAAAATATACGTTTTTTATTTTATACATCGTCAAGATTTATTTTAAGACAAAGAAGCACAATTAAAAAATGTTTAAAGACAAACGGCAGGTTAAGCCACATTACAAAGGTAATTCTTTAATACCCGCTTCCACCACACCCCTTTATCAGTGCAGCGTGCATTTGACCATGTCTTGGGTTTCTATTACACTGTGTGGTTTTAGCTCACAAGTAGAATTGCCATTACAGTATGTTATCAAGATGTTTACTCAGTTTTAGGGAAACCTATTATTTCACTGGGTTGGACAATGTCCTCTGTGTCCAAGGTCACAACGATATAGCTATCAGCTGGTTTTTATCACACAACCTAGTAGGTTTCTGCAGATTGAGCCACCTGTCATGAGGTTTGCAGGGTTGTAGGTTTAAAGCTTGGGGTAAAGATATTACCAATACAATGCAAGAAGAGTGAAATAAGATTTTATTATTAAGGTGCTGCTGGGAGGCATGGATTTATTTGACAGCTATGGAAGAATATAAAATTAATAAACAAAGCAGATAGTCAATTCAGTTCAGAAAATAAATAGTACCGCAATCAACTAGGTTAAACAATATGAAACCTAGTCCTGGTATACAAAAAGTATTGGTGGGTGTATATGAACTTCAATATTTACAGCAAAGTAGTTTTTAGCCATAAGTTTATAATGTGAATTTAGACTCAGCAATTTTAATTAAGGTTCTACATAGCAATGCTCTAGAATACCATAGCAATGCTTCATTTTATCTAACAGAATCGCATGTCAAACATGATATTTATGTGTTTATCCCTTAAATGTTTATTTCATATTTGGCTAAAGGCGGTGCACTAACCCACTGCGCTGTGCGGACTGGTATGTTGGGACTGTTAAATGAATATCATTTGGAAACGCAACAAAACAGAAGAACAAAAAAACAATAGTAAGGATCATTATTTTTTATGAACTGAAGTTATTGTAATAACAAAAGAGATACCTAATGGCTGACTTTGTTACCTTTTTATTTTGTATGACACAATGTACAAATCATATGACTGGCTAAACAAATGTTAGCACAGTACAAAGGGCATAGTGTATTATTATTGATATTGTACAGACTGACTGCATTTGCATTATCATGTATTGATAAAAAATGAGCCAACTAGTGGTATCTGTCGATCAAAGATTAACGAGTCAACTCTTCAATAATTAACTTAAATTAGACGTTTTTTTGGAAAAATAAATAAATACGAAATATCCATCAAACTTTAGATATAAACAAGTCAATTGCTTCTGCCCATGTTATAAGACTACATATGTTAAGAAAATATGCTTAATACATGAAAACGAAAAGGTTTTATGGCTGTGTAAATATTAAGCATGCGAACCTACCAATTTAAAGGCGTTTCTGGTTGTCTTTGATGCTGCTTTGGCGATGTTGGTGGAAAACAACCAAAATAAAATTTAGATTACCAAAAAGGTAAAAACTCAAATTTCCAAATATAACAATAACAAACCACAACGCAACGTCATAATTTTAATAGAAATCGTAGGTTGCATAATCAGCTGATGTTTGTACAAAAACGACCAATTAATTGGTATAGTTTGTTGCAAGTTACAAAAAAAGCGGTTAATTTACTGCGGTAATAATTTTTTCCGGTTATCCTAAAGCTGTTATATATCAGCACCGTTTTTCCCTGTTAGTATACGCATCGCTGCGCGCAATATCCTGACAATGATTTGCCAGTTTACAAATCAGTTGATTGCGTTACTAAGGGCGGTCATTAATATACCTGTACACGTGAGCGACAATGTCGTTAAAACTTTACTCATACTGGAGAAGTACGTGTAGTTGGAGAGTTCGAATCTGTTTAGAACTTAAAGGACTGCCATACGAAATTATCCCAATCCATTTGGTTAAAGATGGCGGTGAACAAAATAAAGAGGTTTACAGGTTAGTACAATGTTAAAGTTAAATAGGAATTTTAAAACATATGTACGGTGACGACATGTACACAGAATGGTCACAACCTAACGCACAATTGATGAATTCCATTTCCGATATAAATTTATCCGGCCCGGTGGTCTAGCCGCTCTAGCGGTTAAGTGCGTCGCCTTTCAATCGAAAGGTTGCAGGTGCGAAACTGGTCGCTAGCTAGTCGGTTGTGTCCTTGGGCAAGGCACTTTACGGACATTGCCTGAACCCAGCGGATTAATGGGTTCTACCAAATTAAAGGAACATGTGAATCATACACAACACACTGCAATAGCTCCGGTAACCCGACGGTGGGCACGAGGTGATCTGACGATTGCCCGTGTGATAACCCCCTAGGTTTTCCCATTCACGGGAATAAACATGAATCCTATATCCTAAATATACCATATAGTCAAGGCTTATAATCTTTTAAAATACGTATGTTTACAATTTTGACTTGATTTTAGGAAAATAAATCCACTGGGACAAGTTCCTGCTTTGGTCTTTGATGAAAAGGTATTGACACAATCCATGATGATCATGGAGTTTTTGGAGGAGAAATACAAAAATCAAGGAGTGCAGCTTCTACCTGACGACATCTTTGAAAAGGCGAAAGTGCGGGAAATTTGTGAGGTACCATGCAAGCATATACCCCCAATTATGTCAAATTAAGTTATTTACAGCTAGACTAATAAAATTGAGATAGTGATTTAAATATATAATACCTTTACAATATATTGTTTTGTAACACAAAACACAACTATTATGACTTAACAGATGATTGTATCAGGCATCCAGCCAATTCAAAACCTTTCTGTTTTGAATAAAGTTGGAGAGGACAAAAAAATGGAATGGGGAAATTATTGGATTACAGTAGGTTTTAAAGCAGTAGAAACTGTACTTGGTAGCTGTGCTGGAAAGTACTCTGTTGGAGATAACATTACAATGGCAGACACTTGCCTTATACCTCAAGTAAGTTCGTTTGCCAAGAGGGTCAGTAGATTATTCTGCTGGCGATTTCTCTACTGGGTTATTGTTTGTACAAAGTTCTTTTTAGTCTCACTGTGTTAATCGTTAAACCACACATCCAAAAGCAACTGTTTTTTTTAATTTGATCCCAGAACACAATCTTCAGGGGTGAAACTAAAACAAATGATTACAACCTAGTGGCTGGATCAGTCTTGTCTATTGTTGAGTGTATTTTCATACTTTCATACACTGGAAGTCTGGAATAAAGTCAATTTTATATAATACACATTATTTGCTTATTTAGTTAAGTTTGTTATGCCAGTATTTAAGGAAAGACTTGATGAAAAATATTATTTCTAGATGGCAAATGCTGTGAGATTTAATGTTGACATGACACAATTCCCGATTATTTCTCGCATCAATACTGCGCTGAAGGACCATCCTGCGTTCAAGATGGCACACCCTGATAACCAGATTGACTGCCCAAACAAAAATTAGCGTTTTCGTAGAGACTTCCATTTGTAAATTGCTGCAGAGTTCAGTTCTTCAGTTTTTACTAATTCCCGGTCTTGTGCAGCTTTATCCTGTACCAACAAAGTGAAAAAATTTAATTATTTAAAGTCAATGAAAAATAATTGTACTATAATTTATTGTGTTTCTACTGAGTCAATGAAAAATAATTGTACAATTTTTATTGTGTTTCTACTTACACTGCTTAACATTTTTTGCATTGTTAATTTGTCTGCAACGACTTGTAATTCTTTTGCCCGTTTTTTCCTTTGATCAATTTCTTTTAACAGTTTCTCACTAACACTTCCATCCTTAAAAGCGAATTTTTAAAAATTACCATCATTTATAATCGAATTAAATAATGTCTTACTGTGGAAGTTTTAGATAAGACTGGAATGTCTTCTTTTGAATCAATAAATCGAACGTGTGTATTTGTAGGTCCTTTAACAAAGTGGATTCTTTTTTCCAGCTTCTCTATTTTCTGTACAACAAAGCGCTAAGTTGGTACATAGATGAAGATGAGTCTTTATACACGGTTATCTTGACCACTTAATCATAAGGGAACCAGTGCCACAGGTCCAGTTGCCTTTGCAGTATGCTGTACATCATTGAGACATTACTATTGTTTTAGTTAAATCTAATAATCCATACGATTTAGAAGATGTCTGCGAAATGCCTTACCCAAAAATGCATCAATTTGTTCAGATTATGGTTGCTTCTAATTACTTTCCCTTAAGAAAGTCTGTAACCTATGATTAAGTAGCCTTTACAACATTGCTTAAAACCAAATAATGATATAACAGTTTTGGTTGCCTTCTTTTCGATTTGGAGTTTCCATTTTACATAGTTTAAGTCTTGGCTTTCGATCAATGCCTTTTGTGCAGCTGTCATTGTCTGTTCTGGCCGTTTAAAATCTTTAATGTGCTCTCCATTCTGGTAATTATAAAGTGAGCTTGAATTATGTGTAAAACATTAATCAATATTGACAGCAGAAAGTTTACCAAAGTTCTTTTACCTAGAAATATAAAACGCGGAAAAAAACGGAAGACGGAAGTGAAAAGTTAAACCCTTTAACAAGGGGCTACGGACCTAAAAATTACAGAATTTGTTAATTGAACCGTGCTCTTTCGAATGATAATTTTTGATTTGAACAAAAATGTAAAATATTAATATCGAATATGAATATTATTAATATTCACGCATTTATAGAGTTTTCGCCAGTTATTCCTTTGGATATGTTGTAGCCCTTGCCAATACCTTCAAATTGATATAAAAATTATATACAATATCCGCGGGGGGCTATATGCACGAAGCGTCTGAATATTCATAACTCGTTATTTAGGGATGCTGCGGTTTTCATATCCAGATAAACATTTATGGAGTTTTTGCCAAAAAATCCTTTGTATATGTTGTAGCCCTTATAAATACCTTTAATTTAATGTATAGTTTATATAAAATAACCGCAAGAAACTATATGCACGAAGTGTCTGAATATTCATAACTCTTCATCAAGGGATGTATCGGAAGATGCTGCAGTTTTCTTATCTAGATGGATATTTATAGAGTTTTCGCCAATTATTCCTTTGGATATGTTGTAGCCCTTATAAATACCTTTAATTTAATGTAAAGTTTATATACGATAACCGCGGGAAGCTATATGCACGAAGCGTCTGAATATTCATAACTCGCTTTACAGGGGGGTGCACTGGAAGATGCTGCGGTTTTCTTATCCAGATGGACATTTATAGAGTTTTCGCCAATTATTCCTTTGGATATGTTGTAGCCCTTTCCAATACCTTCAAATTGATATATAGATTATATACAATAACCGCGGGAAACTATATGCACGAAGCGTCTGAATATTCATAACTCGCTTTACAGGGGGATGCACTGGAAGATGCTGCGGTTTTCTTATCCAGATGGACATTTATAAAGTTTTTGCCAATTATTCTTTTGAATATGTTGTAGCCCTTTCCAATACCTTCAAATTGATATATAGATTATATACAATAACCGCGGGAAACTATATGCACTAAGCGTCTGAATATTCATAACTCGCTTTACAGGGGGGTGCACTGGAAGATGCTGCGGTTTTCTTATCCAGATGGACATTTATAAAGTTTTCGCCAATTAGCGGTACAAACCCATTTTACTGTCCAAAATTAATCACCAAATTTATTGAAAATTGGATACCTAAACTTCCGTTATGGACGGCTCTGACGATCGGTAATCTTGGCCGGCACGGTAGTTCGGACGTTTACAAGGCCAACTGCAAACAGTTCATTAAATTGTCAAAACTAAACGAACAAAATTTAACACGAGACAATCGAACACAGGGGATAATGGAAAAAAGTCAGCAGGAATTAAAACGCACACGTTGTCACGGTAGACGGTTTAAAGGCTTAGGGGAGTTTGCAAAAATATACCATGACGAACACAACGGCTTAATACGTGAATTTCAGGACGGGCTTAAATCGCTAAGAAAAAGAAAACAAACCAACTCTCAACCCGAGCAAGAGGACCAAGAGCGATGGGGTAAGAGATCAAAACGCGGAGATAATAATGTAGGAAAATATCTTCAACCTCCCACTAAATCTCTTCGTGGTCCAAGTAATTCGAATAAAAAAGGTCCTTCTCTGGTTTTGGATCATTTGTCTAAGGAGGAATGCGCCCCCACGGGGCTACCGCAAAGACGCAGCGCCAGCAAAATAGAACCTATTTTTGCTGTTGACGAAGCAGCTCTAAAAATGCTGACGAAGCGAAGGAAGTGGTTGGACGACAGACATATAGATGCCACCATGTTTCTTCTTCGGCAGGATTTTCCAAATATTGATGGGTTGCAAAGCTGTTTGGCTTATCCAAACAGTTTTAAATCTCTTACTTATACGCCTCGAAACAAATTTGTTCAAATTATGAATATCCATGGGAATCATTGGGTTACCGTCTCCAACAAATTTTCCACAGATAACAGTACAATGTAATAGGATCCAACGTAAAGTGGTACTGTGATAACTGTGTGCTTTAAGCGGGTAGTTGAAACGCACACTTCTAAACAATGCTAAGGTCTTTTCTACCAAACTTGTGATGGACTTTTCTCCACACACCTGAACTGTTTTTTTACGTTACTGTGTTACTCGTAGAACGCAAAAAAAACAAAAAGCTGTGTGGAGAACATGCACTTACATCTCTTTATCTGTCGCATCTCGTATGTTAAAATACGTGAAATGGTACAATATAGCAAGACATTATAAATAAGGTGCGTTCAAATAAAATAGAAAAAAATGCAATTATCTATCTTTGTAGCCTACAGCCAAAGTCTGCAGTGGTGCAAGTTAGTTTATCGTATTTTTTTCCTAATGGCATTTCTAAACATCGGCGACCAAGAAGGTGTTAAAAAGATGAATTTGTTTGTCGATATGAGATAACGCAAATACCTATTCATCTCAATTAGACAACTGCAGCATCTTCCAATGCACCCCTTCTGTATAACAGGTTATGAATATTCAGACGCTTCGTGCATATAGCTTCCCGCTGTTATCGTATATAAACTATACCTTAAATTGAAGGTATTTATAAGGGATACAACATATCCAAAGGAATAATTGGCGAAAACTGTATAAATGTCCATCTGGATAAGAAAACCGCAGCATCTTCCAGTGCACCCCCCTGTATAACGGGTTATGAATATTCAGACGCTTCGTGCATATAGCTTCCCGCGGTTATTGTATATAATCTATATATCAATTTGAAGGTATTGGAAAGGGCTACAACATATCTCAAGGAATAATTGGCGAAAACTCTATAAATGTCCATCTGGATAAGAAAACCGCAGCATCTTCCAGTGCACCCCCTGTAAAGCGAGTTATGAATATTCAGACGCTTCGTGCATATAGTTTCCCGCGGTTATTGTATATAATCTATATATCAATTTGAAGGTATTGGAAAGGGCTACAACATATCTAAAGGAAAAAATGGCGAAAACTCTATAAATGCCCATCTGGATAAGAAAACCGCAGCATCTTCCAGTGCACCCCCTGTAAAGCGAGTTATGAATATTCAGACGCTTCGTGCATATAGCCCCCCGCGGATATTGTATATAATTTATATATCAATTTGAAGGTATTGGCAAGGGCTACAACATATCTAAAGGAAAAAATGGCGAAAACTCTATAAATGCCCATCTGGATAAGAAAACCGCAGCATCTTCCAGTGCACCCCCTGTAAAGCGAGTTATGAATATTCAGACGCTTCGTCCATATAGCCCCCCGCGGATATTGTATATAATTTATATATCAATTTAAAGGTATTTGCAAGGGCTACAACATATCCAAAGGAATAATTGGCGAAAACTCTATAAATATCCATCTAGATAAGAAAACTGCAGCATCTTCCGATACATCCCTTGATGAAGAGTTATGAATATTCAGACACTTCGTGCATATAGTTTCTTGCGGTTATTCTATATAAACTATACCTTAAATTAAAGGTATTTATAAGGGCTACAACATATACAAAGGATTTTTTGGCAAAAACTCCATAAATGTTCATCTGGATATGAAAACCGCAGCATCCCTAAATAACGAGTTATGAATATTCAGACGCTTCGTGCATATAGCCCCCCGCGGATATTGTATATAATTTATATATCAATTTGAAGGTATTGGCAAGGGCTACAACATATCCAAAGGAATAACTGGCGAAAACTCTATAAATGCGTGAATATTAATAATATTCATATTCGATATTAATATTTTACATTTTTTTTTCAAATCAAAAATTATCATTCGAAAGAGCACGGTTCAATTAACAAATTCTGTAATTTTTAGGTCCGTAGCCCCTTGTTAAGGGGTTTAACTTTTCACTTCCGTTTTTCCGCGTTTTATATTTCTAGGTAAAAGAACTTTGGTGAAAGTTACCGTAAGTTTGGTCTTGATCATGCCAAAGTAAAATTCATCAGGATTTTTCGCTTGTGCAATTTTTCGTAGTGTTTTTAGTTGTTTTTCTTTGCTTTTGTAATTCCGTGCCCTCACTTTGTAATCTTTCTTTTTCTCAAGAATTCCAAGGCCTTCTCTACCTGAAATCTTTAACAAATGTGTAAGAAATATAAAATTGAGCACGAAAATTGCGCCCGTTGCAATATCTATGATTGTTTAATTTGTTTCTTTAACACACCATACCGGACTAGTGCAAAGTCAGTCATAACCATTTTCTGTTTATTTGCTGCACGCAATATTCTAGCAAATGTTCGTGCTATAAATACCGACGATATAGTGGTAGGACCAAAACATGATTATCCTACACACACCCTAGAAAACATTTCGGGAAAATTAAGCATACCTGTCCCCGTTCTCTGTGGGGCTTTTGCCGAGCTTTCTGTGCTTTCACAAACGACATTTTTTAGTTACACGACAAAATTGATAACAAGGCTAATAGACCTAGGTCAAGCAAACAGGCGATTCGAAAAGTCAAGCAGGCAGGCAATAGCCGATAGCAGGGATCGAAATGAGGCTACCAGTGTTTCCAAATAAAAAATTATAAGTATTTTGTGAAAATTCGCGACGACGTCATTTTAATTACAGTATAATTACAGTATAGGTTTCGTGTAGGGGAAATGGTTTTAAATTTACGAAAAGCAGTGAAAATAATAAAGATGTGACGTCAACAGTGGTCTGATTGGAAGCTGGTCGCTAACTCGACGGTTGTATACTTGGGCAAGGAACATTACGGATATTGCCTAAACCCGGCGCAATAATGGGTTAGGGTAACCTAATATTGGAGGCAAGGTGATCTGATGATTGCCCTTATGATAACCCCCTAGGTTTATTACCAATATGTGGGGGCAAATGGTTTAAATTTACGAAAACCAGCGAACAGTAATACATATATGACGTCATTTTGCATATACCGTGTATGTTCAATTAGTCGTAAGTCCTCTTATACTTTCGACTGAATTCACTTTGAGGTATGTATGAGCATCTACATTTCACCCTCTAAACGATGGTAAGTTCAGTTTTTACCAACATGTGGGGGCAAATGGTTTAAATGAACGAAAACCAGCGAAAATAAAAAAAGACGTTAGGTCTTTTTGGATATACCGTGTATGTTCAAGAAGTCCTAACTGCTCTTATACTTTCGACTGAATTCACTTTGAGGTATGTATGAACATCTACATTTCACCCTCTAAACGATGGCACGTTCAGTTTTTACCAACATGTGGGGGCAAATGGTTTAAATTAACGAAAACCAGCGAAAATAAAAAAAAAACATTAGGTCTTTTTGGATATACCGTGTATGTTCAAGAAGTCCTAACTCCTCTTATACTTTCGACTGAATTCACTTTGAGGTATGTATGAACATCTACCTTTCACACTCTAAACGAAGGTATGTTCAGTTTTTACCAACATGTGGGGGTAAATGGTTTAAATTAACGAAAACCAGCGAAAATAAAAAAGACGTTAGGTCTTTTTGGATATACCGTGTATGTTCAAGAAGTCCTAACTCCTCTTGTACTTTCGACTGAATTCACTTTGAGGTATGTATGAACATCTACAGTTTACCCTCTAAACGATGGTGCAAATAGATATTACCAATATGTGGGGGCAAATGGTTTAAATTTACGAAAACCAGCGAAAAGTAATACATATATGACGTCATTTTGCATATACCGTGTATGTTCAATTAGTCGTAAGTCCTCTTATACTTTCGACTGAATTCACTTTGAGGTATGTATGAACATCTACATTTCACCCTCTAAACGATGGTGCAAATAGATATTACCAAAATGTGGGGGCAAATGGTTTAAATGAACGAAAACCAGCGAAAATAAAAAAAGACGTTAGGTCTTTTTGGATATACCGTGTATGTTCAAGAAGTCCTAACTCCTCTTATACTTTCGACTGAATTCACTTTGAGGTATGTATGAACATCTACATTTCACCTTCTAAACGATGGTACGTTCAGTTTTTACCAACATGTGGGGGCAAATGGTTTAAATTAACGAAAACCAGCGAATATAAAAAAAGACATTAGGTCTTTTTGGATATACCGTGTATGTTCAAGAAGTCCTAACTCCTCTTATACTTTCGACTGAATTCACTTTGAGGTATGTATGAACATCTACATTTCACCCTCTAAACGATGGTGTAAATAGATATTAACAATATGTGGGGGCAAATGGTTTAAATTGACGAAAACCAGCGAACAGTAATACATATATGACGTCATTTTGCATATACCGTGTATGTTCAATTAGTCGTAAGTCCTCTTATACTTCCGACTGAATTCACTTTGAGGTATGTATGAGCATCTACATTTTACCTTCTAAACGATGGTATGTTCAGTTTTACCAACATGTGGGGGCAAATGGTTTAAATGAACGAAAACCAGCGAAAATAAAAAAGACATTAGGTCTTTTTGGATATACCGTGTATGTTCAAGAAGTCCTAACTCCTCTTATACTTCCGACTGAATTCACTTTGAGGTATTTATGAACATCTACCTTTCACACTCTAAACGATGGTAAGTTCAGTTTTTACCAACATGTGGGGGCAAATGGTTTAAATTAACGAAAACCAGCGAAAATAAAAAAGACGTTAGGTCTTTTTGGATATACCGTGTATGTTCAATTAGTCGTAAGTCCTCTTATACTTCCGACTGAATTCACTTTGAGGTATGTATGAACATCTACAGTTCTTCCTCTAAACGATGGTGCAAATAGATATTACCAATATATGGGGGCAAATGGTTTAAATTTACGAAAACCAGCGAAAAGTAATACATATATGACGTCATTTTGCATATACCGTGTATGTTCAATTAGTCGTAAGTCCTCTTATACTTCCGACTGAATTCACTTTGAGGTATGTATGAACATCTACATTTCACCCTCTAAACGATGGTGCAAATAGATATTACCAAAATGTGGGGGCAAATGGTTTAAATGGACGAAAACCAGCGAAAATAAAAAAAGACGTTAGGCCTTTTTGCATATACCGTGTATGTTCAAGAAGTCCTAACTCCTCTTATACTTTCGACTGAATTCACTTTGCGGTATGTATGAACATCTACATTTCACCCTCTAAACGATGGTACGTTCAGTTTTTACCAACATGTGGGGGCAAATGGTTTAAATTAACGAAAACCAGCGAAAATAAAAAAGACGTTAGGTCTTTTTGGATATACCGTGTATGTTCAATTAGTCGTAAGTCCTCTTATACTTCCGACTGAATTCACTTTGAGGTATGTATGAACATCTACCAGTTCTTCCCTCTAAACGATGGTGCAAATAGATATTACCAATATATGGGGGCAAATGGTTTAAATTTACGAAAACCAGCGAAAAGTAATACATATATGACGTCATTTTGCATATACCGTGTATGTTCAATTAGTCGTAAGTCCTCTTATACTTCCGACTGAATTCACTTTGAGGTATGTATGAACATCTACATTTCACCCTCTAAACGATGGTGCAAATAGATATTACCAAAATGTGGGGGCAAATGGTTTAAATGAACGAAAACCAGCGAAAATAAAAAAAGACGTTAGGTCTTTTTGGATATACCGTGTATGTTCAAGAAGTCCTAACTCCTCTTATACTTTCGACTGAATTCACTTTGAGGTATGTATGAACATCTACATTTCACCTTTTAAACGATGGTACGTTCAGTTTTTACCAACATGTGGGGGCAAATGGTTTAAATTAACGAAAACCAGCGAATATAAAAAAATACATTAGGTCTTTTTGGATATACCGTGTATGTTCAAGAAGTCCTAACTCCTCATATACTTTCGACTGAATTCACTTTGAGGTATGTATGAACATCTACAGTTCACCCTCTAAGCGATGGTGCTAATAGATATTACCAATATGTGGGGGCAAATGGTTTGAATTAACGAAAACCAGCGAACAGTAATACATATATGACATCATTTAGCAAATACCGTGTATGTTCAATTAGTCGTAACTTCTCTTATACTTCCGACTGAACTCACTTTGAGGTATGTATGAACATCTTTATTTTACCCTCTTAACGATGTTACAATCAGATTTTACCAACACTTTCCTTATACTTTTGACTTAATTAATTTTGAAGTATGTATGAAGTATACAATTTTATTCTTGAAAGGCTGAAAATGAAATGAAAATGAACATGAAAAAAAGAGGTAATTTTGTATAATTTTTTACTTTAGAGAGACGTCTATATTTGACGTTACATTTTGATAAAAACTAACTATCATTAAACAACGTGACATTAGGAACATGCCGGACATGTCCACAGTGAAAGTTTGGCATCTTCAAATGCCTTTCTCGTCATGTTCATGCATCGCATGTGAAACCACCTTCCACATTCATCGTTGTCACATCCAACCTGCACAAAATGTATTGACAACAAATTCTAAGTATCACATCGTAAAAATGTCATAAACAAACATAAACTCACCCATTCGTCGTCATTGAAATTTTTGTCTTTGCCACAAAAACTACACAACTCTTTCATATCGTCTAAAATTTGTAGCAGTTATTTAGTGTTTTTATAATCATTTTCAGTTTAAATCAAAATATATACCTGATAATTCCACGATATTTTTGGCTATGCACATTCTTTCGTTTTCCATACTGGTCTCTGATGCATCAAAGAACAGAGACTTATTTTGTATCAGTTGCATCGCCATCTGAAATTATAAATATTTGAGCACCCAGTCTTATTCGAATATCGATATATAATAAATAGCTTATTTAATTACAAGATGTTATAAAGTATAGTTCACTTGCAAATTAGTGCTATTAAACATAATATAAGTTATATCGTCCATAGGCAACCTTAATGACGAATACTCCACAGCTATGGCCGTCAACTTGTACTGAATGACAAAATGACGGTCTTGTCCAAGTTCTTTCTTTTGAATTGGCGACAAATGCGGACCGGGCAATATTGTATTCTCTATTAGGAAAGTCAAAAACTAGTTAAAATATTTATAAAAGCTAATATGGATCAACAAGGCAAACCTCCACGTGTGTTAACTCCATTTTGCTTGAACTCGATGAACTGCCCAGAGAGTCAAATATGCAGAACTCATTAGTATTGTTGTTCACAAACTAAACCAAAATATAGTTTATGATATAAACAAAAAAGAGATTGCTACACAATTTAGAATATAATGTTATTTTATAACCTACCATTAGTTTCCAGTGATTCAACTTGATGTCGTGAACTGCTCCCAAAACAAACGAGTAAGCATCAAAATTGACCTACGCGTAATATAATGATTTATATGACAAAATCTACTTAAAAAAGCAGCATGCAGTAAAAACAAGACAACTAATAATGATTTATTGCGACTGTTAATCCATAGTTTCTTACATTTTTGTAAAAATGGCGTCTGGCAACCGCTAGATTTCCAT
>CH002376.1:3183471-3199316 GCA_000149265.1 Ciona savignyi
ATTTTCATGCCGCTACAAGCTATGAAAAATTGGCGGAACAGCTGAAATTGTCAAGGCAATGGTTGGTTTCAACTGAAAACTTTTTTGGATGCCGTTGGACGGTTATATCGAATGTGCTAATAGGCCGGCTGGATTCACACAGTTAGATAGACGTTTATTTTTTTATAAGGCAGGCTCGTGTACGAACCTTTAAAAAAACTTCGCGCAAGCGTGTTTTTGGTTCCGGTGTTATCGATTGTGGAAGCAATTATAATTTATTCCCGATTTCCAAAAATATATATGGGAACACTGTAAGGGACTTTCCCTACATCATAACACAACAACGTGTTCACAAAAAAAGTTATTATTGATCGCTTTGTAGCATATTGCGAAAATATAATCTGGAGAAAGGTTATCCTGCTTTAAACTTGGTAATATGGGTAAGCACAACCACCATAAAGAGAAGGAAGCGTTTGGTTCGATTGTGTCAAACGTAATCAAACATTTTGGAGAAAGTGGATGCGAGGTAAAAGATGTAGGAGAAAATGAACGCAAAACCCCAGCAATTGGACGTAAAGAACGCAGGCGACTAATAAAAAAACAGCGCAAAAGCAGACAAATGGAATCAGTCCAGCACGCATTCAATTCTGACGAAACTGGGAAAACTAATACTACAACTAAAAAACGAACTCGTCAAAAACGCAAAGGCGAAAGTGGAGCCACGAAGCGGAAGCGCAAACGAGCAAAGCTGCAAGGGAAAGAGAAAGGTGAAGTTGCGGAAAAAAACAATGAAGATGACAGGACAATACATAGCCTGGAAAAGTTGATGAAAATAAAGACCAAAAAACTTCCATCATCGTTTGCAAGTGATGGATTAGATTTTATACTGGATGTAATTGGTCAGGGGGAAACTGGTAAGTTGATTTTAGTGTTCAATAACATTTTTATAAGTCTTAATTATAAAAGTATGATGGAAATGGAACAAATTTTATTTACAGTATGCTCAATTTTCAGAAAGTGGACTCAACGATCTAAAATCCGAGTCTCCTATCATTCACCAAAGTGATGACCAAAGTGATGATGAGAATAGTGATGTAGATCCGGAGAAACAGGATGGTGATGTTTATGATGATGATGACATGAATAGTAATGATGATGGTAGTGATGATTCTGAAAATGAAGAGATGTATTTTGATAATGAAAATTGTTTGAAAGATGATGAAGATCATCATGTGAATTATGAAGATGATGAACAATGTAGAAATGAAAATGATGAAATTTTGGATCACGAAGTTAGTGATGAGGAATATTGTGAAGATAAGGAAGATATCATTTCTGTGGAAAGCAGGACCGAAACCAAATGTGGTCAGAAAGAGGAAACTGCAAGTGGTAAATATGTCCCTCCTGCACTACGAGTAAAATTATCCGACAAAGAAAGTGAAAAAAGAAAAAAAATAGAACGACAAATTACGGGATGGCTAAACCGACTTAGCGAGTCTAATTTGGGGACCATCTGTTCGGAAATATCAGCAATTTATCAAGTGAACAGCAGAGCGTTTGTTACTGAGATCTTAACTGACCAAATTTTAGTTCAATTTTTGACTCCGGACCCGATTCCAGAGCGTCTAATCACAGAGTCTTCAATGTTAGTTGCAATCCTTTGCCATGACATTGGTCTTGAAGTTGTAGCTCATTTTATTGAGACGACTTGCAAAAAGTTGCAGGCTACTTTAATTATTGATAATTACGGGAAAGGAAAGGAATGCAATAATCTTGTTCAATTAATTTGCAGTTTATACCAATTGCAAGCTGTGCAGAAGCAAATAGTTTTGGATTTGGTTCAGAAATTTATTGATGGTTTCACGGAAAAGGACATTGAGATTCTAGTTTTGATTTTGAAAAATGTTGGGTTTCAGTTGCGCAAAGATAATCCGATTTTGCTAAAAGAGATCGTGGAAAAAATTACAAAAAAATCAAAGGATTTGGGGGAGACTGACAGCTCACGAACTAAATACATGCTTGAAATTTTAACAGCAATAAAGAACAATAATGTGAGGAAAATCACAGAATATGATGTGGAAACAGTAAATAGCAGAAGAAAGAAAATTAAAACTTTAATAAAATCTGAAAAGGAACGACTGCAAGATGTAACATTTAAGGTGAATTTTTGTTCTTAGTACGGTATACCAACTAAAATTGTCTTTTAAATGGTGTGTCCAGTTTTTTATTACTAACCATTGCTAGGGACTACAGGCTATATGTCATCGGACAGTTATCTAAGGGCGAATAGGTTGTTATAAGTACCGGTAGTGACCTATAAAACATTCTGTATATCCATTAGGCCCTATCCTCGTGCTGGCTGTTGAAAATTTCTATTGCTTGTTGTCCTTTTTTGCATAAAATTGTATACAGAAATTTGTGTCTACAGTCGAAATCTCTACGCTATGATATGTGTAATATTTACTGACTGTTTCTTGTCACCAATTTTCAGGATTTGGTTAATTGCGACGCAAAGGGAAGATGGTGGATCGTGGGCAGTTCATGGGCTGGTGTTCCTATGCTTAAAAGGAATATCGATGCTTTAGATGTCAATGCCAACGTTAGCGCCCAACTGGTTAGCGCTGCTCGGAGACTACGTATGAACACCGATGTCCGGAAGGCGATTTTCTATGCTGTTATGTCAGCAGAGGATTATATGGATGCCTTTGAGAGAATCACCAAATTAGACTTGAAGGTATGTAAAAGAAACTGGATATGTAATGGGTTAGGGTTGGGTATTAAGATGGATACTTTCTACTGCGGTACTACCTGATTGGTACCGGTACTTAAAACAACACATAGGCATTTATCAGAGTATAGAAGATTTGCCAGAATTTTATTACTGTACTTAGTTTTTATCTCTGGTAAAAAACTCATTTGAAGAATTCGTTTAAACTACAAGTTGTTTTGGCATTTAAACAACATGTATATTAAAGCAGTGTCAATACACACACACATATATATAACTAGAGAGTGTCAACCACGTGTTTAACTACCACTATTTGTAAAACACCTTTTGTATTCCATATATTCATGCTACAGGGTCCCTAACCACATTTTGTATTTTATACACTGAGTATGTAGTTTGTTTCTGCAAGCATAAACGCATGGGTCCCATATAGGGCTGCGAAAAATTAACGGTTAACCACGGTTAACCGTTTTTATGGTTAACTGTCACGTCAAATTTTAACCGTTTAACTGTTTTTTAACGTTACTTTACCGCCCACATTTAATTGGGCGTAATTGCGTTTTAATAATCTTCAAATATACATAACTCCATTCACATGTTGATTGTTTCATTATTACATTATATAAGCAACCATTCACACGTCGATTGTTTGATTGTCAACGTAATATACGCACCATTCACACGTCGATTGTTTGATTGTCAACGTAATATAAGCAACCATTCAGACGCTGATTGTTTGATTTTTAACTCAATATTACGCATTACAATCAAAGTTATACTATGTGTCTTAAGGTGACGTTTAAAAACTATAAAGTAACACATAAATAAGACCCGATAATGTCGGTAATCACGCGCATTATTTCTTTGCTGCCCTTTACAGCTGCCTGAACTTTTTTTGCCAAAAACGGTGCCGATTTGATGGTAGTTTAAAGAAAATCGGTTAACGGTTAACCGATTATTTTTACATCAGTTAACCGTTTTTTAATTTAACCGTTAATTCGCAGCCCTAGTCCCATAGTTATTAAACCAAACTTCTTTTCCATGTGAAAGTAAAAAATAAACGTCTTAAATTTACGAACATTTTACCACAAATGTTTTAAATTAAAGCTTCCTTTTAAGCGCTGTATTGAAATGAAGCTGAATTCCCAAAACAGCCCGATTTAGTTTTTCGTGGTTTCAGGGAATTACTGGGTTTAGTAGATAAGTTTCTACTGGGTTTATTACGTAAGTTTCTGTTTTTACATATGTGGGTTACGTTATATAACAATTCTTATGTTTTAATCTTATTTGTCGATCTCCTTGTCTGATTTGTCGATCTCCTTGTTGGAGATGTCAGTACGATATGGCATACCTGTTACAATCATAATTCAGGAACATATCTCCGTTTTTAAAGGAATTACCCTAATAAATGTTTTCTTTCTTTTAATTGGAACGGAGTGTTTATTGGTCTAACATTTTAGCAAATCAGATTCAAATTGGAGCTGCCATTCAAGCGATATGCGCAAAAAAGCTATTTTTTTAGAAAAAATACCGCTTTGGTTTATAAAATCTCAGGGGACTTTGCCTGGATTTATTATCCAAAATTTTAGTTACTAAATATCTAGCCCATGTTGTCTAACAAATAACAAAGTTTGATTGCGCATACATGTTTTCTTCTTGTAGATGTCGGTTCGACATGGCATGCCTGTAACAATCATGATTTGACAACAAAAGCTTATTTTTTTAGGATATTTCCCTAAGTAATTTTTTTATTTCTTTTAATTGTTAAATCAGTTACTAATGCTCTTACACTTTATCAAATCTGATTCAAATTGGTGCTACCGTTCAAGCGCTATGCGCAAAAGAGCTAAATTTTTAGAAAAAAATACCGCTTTTGTTTTTAATGTGCCAGGGGAATTCCCCTGGATTTATAACCCAAAATTTTGGTTTCTGCATATCTAGACCACGCTGTCAAAAAAAATAAAAAAGTCTCCTTGCGATTTTTTTATTCCTTTTGGTAGATGTCGGGGCGACATGGCATGCCTACCACAATCAGGATTTGACAACAAAATCTTATTTTTTAGGGTATTTCCCTAGGTAATTTTTTTTTCTTTTAAGTGTTAAATCAGTTACTAATACACTCACATTTTATCAAATCTGATTCAAATTGGAGCTACCGTTCAATGGCTATGCCCAAAAAAGCTAATTTTTTTAGAAAAAAATTAGGTTTTGGTTTTTTAACTTCCGTGGGGAATTCCCCTGGTTTAATAACCCAAAATTTTCGTTTCTGCATATCTAGACCATGTTGTCTAAAAAATGTCAAATTTTCATTGCGATTCAATTACCCCTTTTGTAGATGTCGGGTCCACAAATCATACCTGTCACAATCATGGTTTAGGAATAAATCTTCATTTTTAGGGTATTTTCCTGGATAACTTTTTTTTTTCTTTTAAATGGTAAAGCAGTTGCTAATGAACTTACATTCCACCAAATCTAATTCAAATTGGAGCAAGCGTTTAAGCGCTATGCCCAAAAAAGATAAATTTTTGAAAAAAGTACCGTTTTGGTTTTTACCGTCCCTGGGGAATTCCCCTAGAATTATCACCTAAAATTTTGGTGTCTGCATATTTAGACCATGTTTTCTAACAAATTACCAAGTTTTACTGTGATTTCATTACCCCTTTTGGTAGATGTTAGGTACACAAGCCATGCCTGTCAAGCGTTTGATGAAAAAAATAAAAAGAAAAAAAAAAAACGGACAAAAACAATATGTGTCCCATTTTTCCAAATGGGACCCATAACTATATGTACAAGATTGTAGTGCTTCTTAAGAGCAGTTAAGAATGATTATTATATTTTAATGCATATTTATAGGACAAACAGCTTCGTGACGTGAGTCATGTGATAGTAGAATGCTGTGTGCAGCAGAAGTCTTTCAATCATTTCTATTTCCATCTCCTGAACAAATTCTGCCACTACAACAGGTAAGGTTACTGGCTTAATGAAGAAGGGTAAACATGTATAGTATGTGTAATCTTATTTATGGTCATTTGGTATACAGTCCGTCATCCTAGATGTACTGCGAATAGGTTTAAAGTTTTAGGTAAGGACTGTCAATGCCCAATTTTGAGGTGAGAATATGTTATTGTAGTACTACACTACTACATAATTACAACTAAGCCATATTCCATATTTTTTTAATATAAATAGCACAACTAATGTTTTATTGAATGTCTGAATGTCAATTAGTCTTGATTTCAATAATTTTGCAGTTTATGGAGTTTTTTATCTATTATATTATCGGCGTTAATGTTTATATTGAAAATCATGTTCATTCATATTGTGATGTTTCAGTTTTAAATGTTTCCACAGGGAATTTGTCATGACAACTCAATGCACCTTCTGGGATAAATTTAAGCTTCTACAATCCTACACACCCATGCAGATGGCCAATCTCTCAAGTTTGGTGGCCAACTTAATATTATCACAAGCTATTCCTTTAGCTTGTTTAAAGGTAGGGCAATGAAATCATTATACCTAGTATTTATAACATGAATTTATAAATTAATGTATGTACAAGGAGTCAAGGACAATAGACTTGTAGACGGTCAATGCTAGTGAAAAGTCATTTAATGTAAATATGCCCTTGTAAGTGTGCTTGAAACTAAGTGTCATCTGACATTATTGGAATTTTATTTTAGGGGTTTTTCTTTTTCCACTCTGGTCCACGCTTTTGGGCCACACCTTCTAAAGCCGGCTCCACCTTAGTACTGGTTGCGCTTTACCGCTCACTCTTCTTCAGGGCTGGCTGATCTTATCCGTATCATATTGATTACTACAAGAAAAAGGAAATATGGCTTTAATTTAGCTGCGTTTAAATTGTTGTTTTTACGTTTTCAGACACTGGAATACACTGAAATGGACAAGGGAATGGTGACATTTTTACGCCAGGTCCTCATGAAAATATCGAAATCCGAAAAATCGGAGTCTAAAATTGAGGAGATCTTCCCCAAACTAGGATCAAGCAAACACTCGCTTGTTCGACAAGGACTTAAACTTTTCATTCAACATTTTATGTTAAACGATGCAAAGTATATGAAAGACCATGCAGATATTACTGATTTGGTACAGAAAATGACCGATAAATTAGTTTCTGCAAAAGCAGCAATTTATGGGTAATGTTGTTTAATACCGAAACATTGCCAATTTTATTGCTTTACAATTTTAATTTTTAAGTCATCACTTTCTCGAGCTAGAAAATTAAAATTATGTAGAATAATAAAGAATGTTTATTTATTTTGAAGATTCGTCCATTTTTCAAATCATTTGTTTGAATCAACAAAAGGGTCTTCAGTGTTCTATAGTATGAGGAATTCATTATATCGCATTATCCTAACAATTGTGTAATAACTGTTTTTGTCACGTATCAAGGTAATCCAATAGAGTAGATGTTTGAATAATGGATTTTAAATTTAATTTTTCTGCTGCCTCTGATGAACCTGAAAATAAAAAGGAGAACATTGGGAAAAAGCAGGATAAAAATCTAATTAATTTGCAAAAGTATCAACATTTTACACTTGATGACATTCAAAACGTATGGCGAAACAGTTCAGAATCAGAAGTTTGCTGTATTGAGTGCGTTAACCTAACCGATGGTACCGAAATCCACTTCATGCAAACTTACACTGATGTGTGTAAAGGTTCCGAAACCTCTGAACCAACAAAAGTTGTTTCAAAGAAAACTGGAGAATTCACCATACCCGACACGATAGACTCCTCCGATCTCGTATCCAAGGTGTACGAAGGTGGATTAAAAGTTTGGGAAAGTTCTCTTGACCTGGTGGAGTTTCTGGGAAAGCCAGAAAATAAATCTTTTTTTGCAGGTAAATTAACCGGCAAAACATATTTCAGGATAACATAATTTCACTGGAAGATTGTTTTGTATATTTTCATGTGTTACAAATAAATTATTGCCTTGTATTATATCATATTCAACCACATTGTGTTTCAACTGGTGTATATCCACTGGGTTGTGGTGATATGTAATGTTCAATAAGTGCCATGTCCAATGACCGAACATAATGTATTCTGGGTAACCTTTAGTTCATATTTGTTGCTTTACCAGATGCAAGTGTTTTAGAGGTGGGGTGTGGTATCGGTTTACCAGGAATTCTTGCTTCGAAATATGGAGCGAAAAAAGTCGTTTTTCAAGACTACAATGACTTTGTGCTTTTTAACACCACGGGCCCATCGGTTATTCTCAATGAATGCCAAGTCAAAGATGATGAAGATAGTTCAGCACCAGAGGCAAAAAGAATGAAAACTGATGGCGATCTGATGGCCTGTTTCGAGAACGTCATTGAAACAGAGAAGAAAAACGACACCAAATGTCAATATTCCTTTATCGGTGGCGATTGGGAAGAAATTGCAAACAATATAAATGAAAAGTTTGACATCGTCCTAACAGCAGAGACTATTTATGATGTCTCTAATTACGAAAAACTTCACTCACTTTTAGAGCGGTGTGTGGGTCCCAATGGGATGATCTTTTTAGCAGCAAAATCTTTCTACTTTGGTGTAGGTGGTGGAATAAGTTTATTGATAGAATTTGTTGAAAACAAAAAGGTTTTTGAAGTAATTGTTGTGGAGATAATTAATGCCCCAGTGAAAAGGGAAATTTTAAAAATGAAAAGATTAACACAGAAAACTGGTGACAAATAATATAAACTATATTTTTAATGGCTACCATTGAGAGAATTAATGTTTTCTATTCCTACTTTTTTCCAATTGCTACTATTGATTTTCTATTCTTAAGCTTTTATAAAAAAATGACATTTGTTTTACTCTGTCACATGTTGTATTATTTTTTTGGCACGTTTAAGTTTTACATCAGCCGCATCCTGGCTTTCGTTGTTTTCATTAAAATATTTTTCCGCATCTTCAATCGTCTTTGTTTTTGCAGATCCCTTGGCGCCTTGTATGTATCGCAACAAAACTTTAAACTGCTTTTTGTCAATAGCGTCATCGTCGAAGATGTGCTGAAGCAGCCACGTCTGCCGGACTTTTTTGAAAGACCAGTTCTCCTTGTCAATATCCCATTGTTCCAAGTACTCAATAGCCTGAGTTTTAGCGTGTTGTGAATCTTCCTCTTCCTTTTTTTCCTCAAATTTAGCTGGTTCTTTTGTCTTGTTTTTCTCTTTCTTGGGTACTTTGCGAATCTTCGCTTTGGTTGAAGAATCATCTTTTACTATTTCTGGACTTTCCTGTTGCGAAATTTCTTGCACCTCAACCTCTTTATCTTCTTTTTCACTTACCAGCATCGCTTCAAATGCACCCGGGTCCGGATTAGGAAGAGGTTTAATCTGCTTCTTACGTTTTTTCTTTTTCTTTCTAGTATCTTTACTAACATCGTTTTCTTTTTCAGTTTGTTCACTTTTATCCTCAGTTGTCACAGTTGTTTCAGTTACAATAGGGGTTGTTTGTTCATTTTTATTTTCAATGGTTTCATTGACATTAATCTCTTCTGTTTTGTTCTCTGACGCATCCTTTTTATTCTTCTTTTTCTTTGTTTTTTTGGGCTTCACAAAATCTGCTTGCGGATTTTCTTCGCACCCAGATGTTATAGCGGTTTCAGTTTGTATTGGTTGTTCATGTGTTTTCTCTTCATCTTTAACTTTAATATCCTTTGATTTATCTTTTGATTTTTTCTTCTTCTTGGCTTCAACTTTTGCCATATCAATTTTATCTACATTTTCAAGTTTTCGTTTCTTCTTTTTCATTGGCTCAGCAGTCATTGTGCAATTAACTTAGTGACTGTGTAACAAAACCAAGTATCTAAAAAGAAAAAAAAGATTTACACAAAATTATGCTATTCGTAATATTTTTGGTGTAGTAAACAATTTGCACACAAGAGTTTTAAAAGAAAATACATTTTCAGCATGGCATTGAAAAAAATTACATAGCCGCATGCTTTTTAAAGTAATTGTTTTCGGGTATAAGCACAGTTTCATCAGCTAAGTTCACTATGGATCCTGGTGGTAGTCCATAGAAGACTTGTCTTGGATCTTTCTTTTCTTCTAACATTCTAAGTTTCTGCTCCTCTGAAAGTTCTGGCAATTCATAGCCATATTTCTGAGCAAGTTCATTTCTCGATTCCCAAATTTTCGCAGGATCACTCAGGTACCCCCGAACTTTCGGGTCAGTGTAATATGTCACCAATTCCTGTGGAGGAAGCAATCGTTTATGGATTGGTTTCCCCATCAAGAAATATTCCACAGGGTTACACAGCGCGGTGAAACTTCTGCGGTCGTAAAACGCAGTCGAAACTGTGCCTCCTGCCTTCTCCACAGCCGCTAGTGCCAGTTCATCCACAATTTGAACCTCAATGTCAAGTTTTGCTTTAAAAATGTTAGCCCCTTGTTCGAGCAAATACACCCCGTAATAATTAGACTCACTCCCCACCATTTCTATTATCCTGGCGTTCGATATGGCAGTTATGTCAATTGGTTTTGAGGGATTTAATCTCCCAAGGTCAATGTGTCGCTGTAGTTGCCATAAAGTCAATGGAAAATATTGTCGTTTCAAATGCTGTTCTCTGTTGTAGCCATACTTTGGTATTCGTTTTTGAAATGGTGTCTTGCCAGGGATAAATCCAATCCTGGCCTTTATGTTAGGGCGCTCTTTACTTTTGTGGCCGGATGCATGGGGCCCACGGATGGAAGGTATCCTTTTTTCAGCGTATGGGTTTGACCGAAGGTTGTTCAAATTAACCCTTGGTAAGTTTCTTAGCATTGCTTTGTATGATGGGTTCGACATTTTTTATGCAGTCAATTGAACTTGGTATCTTACAACAGGCCCTTTTCTATTTAATAAAATTAACATGTTACAACACACAATAATCTAACACACATAAATAGGCCTCATAGACAACATATTATTTATAGTTTTAATGTCTTCTACATAGTTGGTATCCTAGTTGGTAAATTATTCTAGAATGTAAATTCGAAAAACTAACAACTGAACTCCGACTTCGTTTAAGTCAGGGGTAAATTTTACCGAATGAAGGGGTAAAAAAACGAAAAGATTTGCTTTACTTTTCTTGACAAAGGGCCACCAAGAAGATGGGGGTAAATTATACTTTTTTTATTCGGAAAAGGGTAAACGAGACAAAAAAAGGTAAGAACCCCTGGTTCATCCAGGTCGTGCGTCAGAATACCACATGCATACTACGGTGAAACTGCAGATATCGCAATAAGCCAATAATCTGTACCTAAATAACTATAGTTACCAAGTCAACGTTTTATTGCTTACTTTTACTGATTGATAAATAATCTTTGTGTGGTACCTCTAATTACTACAGGAGCGATTGGATAGCTTTAGCTTGGAGGGTTAGGGTTCCAAACTTCCAAGCGATCCTGTAGAAATTAGATGCAAAAACAAAACACTTTATGTTATAAGAAGTACTTAAACCCGAGTCGCAAAGTTGGGATTCGAAAATCTGGTATTTCAACAATTTTAATTTTTAGTAAACTTTGCATTTTTTCATGTTTCCCTAAACTTATATAGTACCGAAATAAAACAATCCAAATTAGAGACAAAAATAACGAATACGGAATTTACTGGAATCGGAATTTTTGACAGAGCGTAATGAATTTCTAAAACATACCACTGCCACTCGGGTTAACAACACATAACACATGTTTTGGTTTTTACCGTGAGGTTGCATTGCATTACACATAATGAATCAATTTTAAGTGGCTTTGTGACCGAACGAATATATAAATGAGACTGACTTACTTACAAATAACATACACAAATGAATTAGGTAATGATTCGGTTCGTCTATTCCTGAGTAAGCTATCGTGCGTTATCCAGCAGTATTGGTAAAGTTACATATAAAATATCTTTGTTAGGCCCGGGACTAAATAAATTATACACCTAATTAAAAACAGAACTTTTATTTTTTATACTTGGTGTTGTCCACATGCTAACAAATTATTTTTTGATGGATAGGATATTTATATTTATCCCCGTAAATGGGAAACCAATTGGTTTTTAGGAGGCGTTCAACTAATTATTTTCCCTATCTCTCCAATGCAAACTGACCTCACAAAAACGACTGTCACTCAAAATCCTGACATAGGAAGTCTTAGATTTTTTCACAATTTAAAATTGAAGCTTGGATCTTCAACCTAAACTCAAAACCCTACAAAATTTTGTTTAAAAATTTTGAGCCCATACCCCTTCGTACATCGGCAACTTTTTTCCAACAAAACAGCTAGCAGATGCACATTCAACACCTTTATTTTACAAAGCACTGCTCCACGATTACAAAACTTTACAGCTAAACGAGAACACCGGCGCGCAGCCTAGCACATGCTGCTTTCAACAAAACAAACATTGGGGAATCACCACCATTGTTACTCAGCAAAACACTCGTTTCAAAACAATGACTCATGGAGGGTACCACTCGTCACATCCGCCCGTTCATAGAGGTCTTAATTGGTTATACGCCATCTTTAACACACGGGCAATCGTCAGATCACCTCGCGCCCACCGCCGCTTTAGCCTACCGCAGCTATGCAGTGTGTTGTGTTTTATTCAGACTTTCCTTCTATTTGGTAGAACCCATATTTCCACTGGGTTCAGGCAATTAAATCCGTTAAGTGCCTTGCCCAAGGACAAATCCGACTCGAGTTTCGAGTATACGACCCTTCGGGTGCAAGGCGACGCACTAACCCACTGAGCTAATCGGTCGGACAAATGCGTAGGGCGAGGTGCGATAACGCGAGAGACATGCGTTGTGTTAGAAGTAAACTTTAAAAAGGTCCAACACGAGTTAAATAGGACAGGCTATAGATTAGAATATTCATGTTGATCCCCGTCAATGAGAAAACGTAAGGTAAGTGAACAAACCGGCTATCGTCAGATCACATCACGCACACTGTCGAGTTACCTGATCTACAGGGTGTTGTGTGTTATTCAGACGTTTCCTTTAATTTGTTAGAAAAAAACCATTATTTCAATGGGTTTAGGCAATGACCGTTAAGTGACTTGCCAAAGGACACACTTGATAGCTTTAACTTTCAACATCGGAACCCTTCATCTGAAAGTCGACGGTCTAACCCAGGGATGTCCAACCTTTTATTGTAATGGGCCGCATTGTCACTTAAAATAAATCACTGGGCCGCAGAACCTATTAAATTTCAATAAAAATGGCGCAGGGTTCAAATCAATGGTTTTGAAATGATTTGCGAAATGCGCGGATAAGGAGCGCGCGAAAAAAAGTTTGGTTATGATAAATTGCCTTAAACGACCAGAAAGATATTTATTTCATAAACGAGACAGTACCGTTATTTAGTAGTACAGTAATGATAAATTGCAATAAACGTAAATTCAAAAGGGGCGTGTCGCATCTCGCCAATCATAAATAAAGGAATCGAGGTATATTAGCGCATAATGGCGATTATTGCGTTTTCATAGCAATGCTTATTATACGCCAATAATGCAAAGTAAAGCCAAGGTAAATAAATAATGTTATGTTAAAGGCAAACGATGTTATATTAACGTGTTGAGGATATATTATTAAAAGTGCGCGAAATCAGTAACGGTAATTTATATATTTATATTTTCGCGATTTTGTTAAATTTTGTAATTGGCGATCTTTAGAAAATGGTTCGCAAATAGCGATACGCGATCCCTTAATTTCAACCCTGAATGGGTACATAAAGAAACAATTAAAAAAATTAAAACAGGGACGAAATAACACACATATAGAAAGAAACAAAAACTTATTTCTGCAATACAAAGTCAATGAGATAAGTGTTTGCCGTCAGTCGGTTTCTTTCTGTAGTTTTGATGTTTACTGCGTCCCTAAAAGCTGACTGATACATTTAAATTAGGCCAAGATTTAAAGTTCAAAATACTACTTGGAGTGAAAATGACTAGCGGGCCGCACAAAAATCTCAGGTGGGCCGCAGTGCGGCCCGCGGGCCGCAGGTTGGACATCCCTGGTCTAACCCATAGAGCTAATCGATCGGACATAAATAAATGCAAACCCGATTCAAGCGATTCCCTACACATTACAGCGTGAAGTGCTTGCCCGCCTCGATGGCGCAGTAGGCAGCGCGTGAGTCTCATAATCTCAAGGTCGTGAGTTCGATCCTCACTCGGGGCATTTTTTATCATTTTTAAGTTATATTATTTTGTCAAATGTCACACCTTACCGGTAAGAGAATTTGTATGAGGACTCTTTATGGATATTAAGGTTTATTTGAAAATAAAGGTTGATATTCCGATAGTTTCTTCTCGGGGAACCTTATAGATAGTGTAATTTCTAAATAAATGGTTTTAGAGTTAGGCTTGCTTAACCGATTTATACTCTACCCAACTAAGATAGCCCAACGTCACTTTCCTCTACAAATTGAATTGTGATGAATCCTGCTATATGGTGTCGTTTATCCATTCTTGCCAAATGTCTCACTTTAGACATATATTTTACAGTTCTTAGTACACCTAATCCACAAAGAAAAATATATTCATGTTTAACTACTTGGATTGAAAAACGCAGGGCATTATTACACGGGTAAACCACATACTATCTCGTTACCATCGTCGAGTTACCGAAACTATTGTAGTGCGTTGTATTATTCAAACTTTTATTCCGTTTACAGAATTAAATTTAAATAAAACTCTTATATATTTTAATGTAATCAGAAGGCTTTCATTAAATCTGATCACCAAAAAACTATACGGCAAAAACTATAAGAAGAATGGTATTTGTCGACCATAAGTGACAAAAGTAGCCCATGGTAATATTAACCGACTTTGTTATTTGCCATTTTATATCAATTATAGATTTCTAAACATTGTGACATGTTAAACACGTATTTATTTTTATACCTTTATGGCCCTGAACCACTTTCGGTTAAATCTTGGGAATTCCCCTTGCATAAATCTGAGTAAAGTTGCTTGCCTTCGTTGTATTAACTGTTAAAGTATTTTTGCGTACGTGCGCAGCTTTATCAACCAAGTGTTTGCCTTTTCAACGTTTAGCTGTGCCGGGAAAATCTTTAAAAATGGCCATTCGTTTAAGTAGCATGTTATGGCGATCACAAAGTTTCCTAAGATGTGCTGTTCGAGGTTGTTCACAGACTGCAGCAGATCCAAAGATATCGTCATCACGTGGAATCGGCGTTAAACGAAAGCTTGGTCAACCATCATCACATACACATTCATTTTTAATGAAAGAAGGTAAAAACTTAACAAATCATGTGTATCTTAAAGTAGTGAATCTAACCCTATCTCTAACCTCCGGCCTTTAAAAATTTACAATATAGTTTTCTCCATTCCATTCACCCATAGTGCTTTATGAAGTAGCCTTTGATCTATTATTAAATCAAACAATAACAATAATATTTAATTAGAAAAGAGACTTTAAGCTTAGTGCCATATTATTTTAGTTTACCCAATTAGTTTGGTGGATTAGTGCGTCACCTGTACACTGAACGGTTGCAGGTTTGAAACTGGTTACTAGCTAGCCGGTTGTGTCCTTGGGCAAGCCATGTAACAGACCTTGCCTGAACCCAGTGGATTTATGGGTTTTACTAAATTAAAGGAACATATGAATCTTACACAACACGCTGCAACCGCCTCAGTAAACCGACAGTAGGCATGAGATAATCTGTTAATTGGCCGTGTTTTAACCCCCTTGGTATTCCCATTCACAGGGATAATAATAATTATCATATCTTATTTTATGTTATTAACTTCAGGGTTGAGTATTAAGTACAGTGATATGTCAATTTTACAGGTGAAGTGACGCCCGGTTTAACAAAACAGAAATATAGTGCTAGAAGAAATGCTGTAATGGCAACAGTCTGTGCTTCCCAAATGATTTCTGATGAAAAACCTATGGGAGATACATGGGGTCAAGAAGTCAGACAATTTTGTTCTTGTTTTTCCATGATATAACTAAAAACTGATAATATGGTATCAGTGTATGGTATGATAAGTATAGCCGTATAGGTTCATCATACACAATGTAAATGACATGCCTTGCTTTGCAACTGAAGACTTTTTTTGCATATGTATGAATATTGACTTTCTAATGTACAAAGTTTATCTTTGATGTACCTCTGTATACTAAGTACTGCACTAA